>CM033732.1:15025291-15607025 GCA_019671005.1 Hibiscus mutabilis
CAAAGTGGGTGAAACCAGAACTGGGTGTGCTATACTGGAGAAAACATGGAACCTTTATCAGGTGGAAAAAATTATATGCCTTATGCTAGGTTTAAGCTTCTATCCGATTCTGCATCCCTGAGAAAAAAGTGGTTTTGTTTTGTTTTTTTCCCTCTCCCTTGCAACTGTTTTAATTTCCAGTTTCCAGTTCTTTTCTTTGAGTTGTTTGGTGTGTTCTTCAGATTAGTTTCCAAGAGTTCAAAAACAAACTACTGGAACCTGGCTTGGTGGAAAAAATTGTTGTTTCAAATAAATCAGTTGCAAAAGTATATGTGAGAAGCTCACCACACAATGCAAATCAAACAACTGATAATGCTGTAGAAACTGCAACAAATGGTGGCCCTGCCCGAACAAAGACAAGTCAATACAAGTACTACTTTAACATAGGTAGTGTTGAATCTTTCGAGGAGAAGCTAGAGGAGCATTGGGGATGGACCCTCATAATCATGTTCCTGTAACCTATGTAAGTGAAGTGAACTGGTTCCAAGCGTTGCTGCGCTTTGGACCCACGCTCTTAATTTTAGGGTCATTATGGTTTATGGGGAGAAAAATGCAAAGTGGATTCGGAGTTGGTGGTCCTGGGGGCCGAGGTGGTCGTGGAATATTCAATATAGGCAAGGCTCAGATAACCAAAATGGACAAGAATGCAAAAGACAAGGTAAATCATCATTAGAAGTTTTCTTTGGAACTATATAATGCTTTTGTCATGCTCATGTACAAAATGTGTTAAACGGTCAACATTGTGATATTCCTGCAATGGTTTACTTGTTATCTCAGGTCTTTTTTAAAGATGTTGCTGGTTGTGATGAGGCAAAGCAAGAAATTATGGAGTTTGTGCACTTCTTAAAGAACCCAAAGAAATATGAGGAATATGGAGCTAAAATTCCCAAAGGTGCGCTTCTTGTTGGCCCTCCTGGCACAGGGAAGACACTTCTTGCAAAGGCAACTGCTGGTGAATCTGGTGTGCCTTTCCTCTCTATGTCTGGATCTGATTTTATGGAAATGTCTGTTGGAGTTGGGCCATCAAGAGTGAGAAGCTTATTTCAAGAGGCTAGGCAATGTGCTCCTAGTATCGTATTTATTGATGAGATTGATGCAATAGGTAGAGCAAGGGGTCGTGGAGGCTTTTCTGGTGGTAATGATGAGCGTGAAAGTACTCTTAATCAGTTGCTTGTAGAAATGGATGGATTTGGAACTACTTCGGGAGTTGTTGTGCTTGCTGGAACAAATAGGCCCTACATTTTAGACAGAGCCCTATTAAGACCTGGACGGTTTGATCGTCAAATTACAATTGACAAACCTGACATCAAGGGTCGTGACCAAATCTTCCAAATATACTTGAAGAAACTAAAACTTGATAATGAGCCATCATATTACTCTCAGTGACTTGCTGCTCTAACCCCTGGTTTTGCTGGAGCCGACATTGCGAATGTCTGCAACGAAGCAGCATTGATTGCAGCAAGGAATGAAAGTGCAGTGATAACCATGGAACATTTTGAGGCAGCTATAGACAGAGTAATAGGTGGTTTAGAAAAGAAGAACAGGGTATGTTCTTGTCATCTGCCTCCTTTTTTTACTTATATATTGCATTATATTATTGAAATTCTATTCAATCTATGTGATTGGTAATGATATTAAAGATGTAATTAATCATGTAGAATTGTAGATGAGTGATTTGAATTTCTAAACGTCAAAATCTGGTTTTTCAGTAATAAAATTATTATTTTTATTATTTGTTCTCTGTTTGGTCTCCATTCTCCTGTTTAAGTAGCTTCTCAAAGATCTATGGTCCATCTGTTTTTCAGTTCTGACTAGTTCCAGCTTCTATATGCAATGAAGCTTTATCTTATGTAACATTTTATTCTGTTATACAGGTTATAAGCAAGTTGGAAAGGCGAACTGTTGCTTACCATGAATCAGGCCATGCTGTTGCTGGTTGGTTCCTGGGACATGCAGAACCATTGCTTAAAGTAACAATTGTTCCTCGTGGTACAGCAGCACTGGGATTTGCTCAGTATGTTCCTAATGAAAATCTTCTGATGACAAAGGAGCAGCTGCTTGATGTGACTTGCATGACACTAGGTGGTCGAGCTGCTGAGCAGGTGAAATTTCAGAGCACCTTCTCATGCTTTTCTTCTATCTAAATGTCTTTCTGAACTAGAAAACAAAGACTTCTTTAGAACTTAGAGATCTGAATTCAGAAAACATATTCTTGTTGTATTTAACTTGAATTAAGGCCTCTTGAGTACTTGAACATTTAGTTCCTACTTCTTTGGTAGACCAGTTTAAGGTCTAGGCTTACCCATCCAAGCCTGAAGGCCCAACTGATATTTGGGAGGGTTTTGACAAAAATGTTAGGCCCGGAAAATGTTTATGGTGAAAAAAGGTCTGGTTAGAAATATGGGTTGGGCTCGGGCTTTTGATAATCAAAACTCGAGGCTGGCCAGCCTGTTTTTAAGTTTGTAATATGCTAATTTTCTTTTCTTTATATATTATGTAATTTATATTATATGGAAACAAAATATATTATATTATAATGTAATACTAAAAAATATGTTGTTTATGTTTAGGAATATAAGAAAAATATATATAATGGTAGTAAATGAAATATATGAAATTAATAATATATTAAATAAAAAATAATATAATTTTTAAAAATCAAATAGTAATATGGGATTGGTCTGAACTTGACTCAACCTGTCCCATGAGCACTTTCCATTCATAGGTTGAAACAAAAGCCTTTAGTATCAGGTAAACTTGTCGATTGGGTGGCTTGAGTTGGTTTTGTATCAGGTCAGTTGGATTTAAATTCTCTTGGTCATTTTGGATTTAGATCATTTCAGGTCCGGGTCATTTCAATTTCAGGTTATTTGGGTTCGTGTCATCTGGGTTTGCTATTCAGGTCATTTAGGTTTGGCACTAAGGTTTGATATGCTTGTATTTCGAGCATGTGTAATTGACAACATCTGACTTGCTTGTATATCAAGTTGAGATGAAATCCTAGATGGTATGTATGCCTCACAACTGCGCTTCTTTAGGTAGATAGAGTAAGCAAACATATCTTGGGTGTAACATTTTCTATTTTTCAGTCCTACCATTGATATTTCTGTTTTGCATGTTAGATTTTTAACCATGTGATACATCTTTTTGTGGGGATTAGGTTTTGTTGGGGAAGATATCAACTGGAGCTCAAAATGACTTGGAGAAAGTAACCAAGATGACCTATGCTCAGGTGGCAGTATATGGTTTCAGTGACAAGGTTGGTCTTCTTTCTTTCCCTCAAAGGGTGATGCATTTGAGATGACCAAGCCTTATAACAACAAGACTGGTGCAATTATCGATGGCGAAGTTAGAGAGTGGGTGGGTAAGGCGTATGACCGAACGGTGCAGCTTATAGAGGAGCAGAAGGAGCATGTTGCTCAGATTGCGGAACTGCTTCTAGAGAAAGAGATCCTTCACCAAGAGGACTTGGTTCAGGTACCGGGGGAACGCCCATTTAAGTCGGCTGAACCCACCAACTATGATAGGTTTAAACAAGGGTTCCAAGAAGACAACGCATCCAAGGACACCTCAACAGAGGGCAAAACTATAGAAGATAATGGTCCAACACCCTTGGAACCTGAGGTAGTACCTGCATAGTTCTTGAACATATATTTATGGTTCTCTAAAGTACAAGGCTTTTTTCCCCTCGCATTATTTTGCATTTTGCTTCCTCTTATCCAAACTGAACTATTTAAGCTGTAAATGAAAGATTCTTACCGTAGCTGTGATGATTTTTCCTCTACTGGTTCTTGATCTTGAAATGCATGTTGACGTGTACTTGAAATCAAGGTGGTAAAAACTGGATGGATCTGTCCATGATTCAATAATACATGTTGCATGAAAAAACGGTACACCACCATTTAATGATGTGGAAAATCTGGCTAGGTTAATCGTTAGTAAATTATTTTGGTTGATCAGTAAATTCAGGTTGTTCAATTCTTGATTTTAAAATATACCAACGAAATCGAATAATCCATTGAAAAGCTAATCAGAATATTCAGTTTGGTTTGGGTAATGGTTATAAATCGTCTCTGATACATCCTCTGTAAAGTACCAAACATAATTAATTTTAGTCGTACCCTTTAAACGTGGGATGTCCCCGGTACTGTCCTGGTACGGAGACGTACTGAGTATGCGGGACGGCAGCTTAATATCATCCACGTGCTTCATAGATGGATTCATCTTGTTCACCACTTTCACTTTCAAAACCACTAGGCTGAGTGTAGGATCGAGTTAAAAAAAATTGAGTTCGTTGAGTTTACGAGTTTTATTTTACGATTTAAATTTTATTTGAAATTTTTTTTAATCGAGTTTAGTTTATAAAATTCGAGTTGAGTTTTTGAGTTTATGTACGAATTTAATGTAATTATTTATAATGTTATAATATATATTGATTCCAATTTAAACAGCTTTCTATATTCATATACGATATACATATATATTTTTTCATACTTTCATATGTGATATACATAATATATCGGGAAGAATTAAGAGACTTGACTCGAACTTGAAAATTGATCAACTACTCAAAATTTCGAGTTATTCGAATTTTCATTTAATAACTCAAATTTTATTTGAATTATTTTCGAGTCGAGTTTATAAAATTACTAGTCAAATCAAAACGAGTCAAGTCGAATAATTAAATTTTTTAGACTATACTAATTTTGCTCACCCCTAAAAACCACCCTTACACTCCTCAAAGCATCAACAAACCAACTCTCGCCTTTTGGACGAGTTATCTCTGTTTTGTTGCCATTGCCAACCGGAAACAACCTATTACATAAATATAATGGTAAACTACACTTGATAGTCCTTAAATTTTTAGGTTGTTTGTAATATGGTCACCGAAATTTAAAACTTGTAATATGATCATTAAAGTCTTCTTCCAAATTGGCACTGACAGTCACAAAACTTTAATTTGTTTTCATTACGATCAATGTCATTAGTTGTCGCTAAAAGCAACTAACATGACACATTAAATGTAACACCCTTGACCCGGATGTCACATTTGGGCCTCAAGCCTGAAACTCGACCATCAAATTTTCAACCTAGTTTAGCTCAATCCACAATAAGCTTCCAAAACCCATTTTATTTCAATCCAAATAAATACAAGTAAAATTTGTAATATATACAGTGGAGCTTCTTTTTAAAATTACATTATAAAACTCTTGACTCGATCATTTGAAAATCCGAATACAATTTACAATATACAATAGGTTCCAACGAATACATAGCCCAATGACCTAAATACTGTACTCTGAAGAGACGAGGCGCTGGAATCCTTCCCTGATGGTGTTCCTCCAAGAACGAGCCAAACCTAATAACCGACGAATGAAAACGATGATTCCGAACACTGAGCTAACGAAGCTCAGTGGATACACCGCCACTCAACCATGCTCCACACAAATCATAAATAAAGCAATGCAACATGAATGACATCATGGCAAGATAACAATGGTGCTACCATAACCGTCTAAACACATAGCATTATGAATGTATGATCACACACACAACTCATACAAGTAATTTTTACGTTTAGATAGCATCACACAGATAACACAAACAACATTAAGTGAGGTCCGCGTCCACAAAGCATCGAAATCCTACACTTGAGTGAGGCCCACGTCCATAAAGCATCGGGATCCTATACTCTGAGCAAGGCCCGCGTCCACAAAGCATCGGGATCCTATACTCAAGGGGATGAGGCCTGCGTCCACAAAGCATCGGGATCCTACATTCGGAATTCTTTAAGGTGTTGCAACACACTTTTAGGGTATACAAATCCCAACAACAATAGATGACTTGTCTATCGAGGCATCCCATCAGTACACAGCAAGGACCCTAACCACCATAAAGTACATAACCTCGACACAAAGGTCTTACCACACACAGCTCTAACACCCTTACCATCACCTTATGGTTTTTATCAGTTATTATGCCACCCTATTGAACTTATCTATTTATTAGTATGTTATAAAGGTACACATTATCCGTTCTCATTAATTTATCTTATTATTCAATAAGACTTAACCTCATAGGCTCCCCTTCTGCATATAGCAAGGGCCCAGATTACCACAGAGCATCAATCGATTCATCTAGGATCCCTATGGGTTACCACCTCACATAGCTTACCCAATATATAACGAGTCATATGCCATTTATTTCATACACGGGGTTTAAATCTCTATTTCTCAGTTTTAATATTCATTTTACACCTTAACAGACCCCAGGGCCCTTTTTCTCGAATTATAGAACCCCCGAACGCAACCTCAAAATTCTTAGGTAGATTGCCCAGCGAGTACTGATACTCCTATATGGGTATCGGTACGCCGCTATATGTACCGGTACTCTCTCATGAGTACCGATATTCAATTTAGACTCGAAAGGTCTGGTACAACAATACGTACCGATACGTTAAACCCTTGTATCGATACTCACTAATGGTACTTACCCATCCCGTACCGATCCAAATCGTACTAGTACCCTTACCTTCGCGTACCGGTATATGAAGCCTCACTCAGACAATATAACAGTGGGTACCGATACGCCCTAAGAGTACCGGTACACAAATACGCTACTGGAATTCTTATCAAGCATTGGGTACTGATACAAGGGGAGTCGTACCGATACGCCCCTCGCAACCTGCCTCCCTTTATTACTAAGGCGTACTGATACTCGAACAGGTGTACCAGTACGCAAGCTTGAAATTCAAACCCTGGGTTCGGATTCTACCTAGAAATCTTATTTAACCTACATGGTTAAGCCCCAAATTACTCCTACAAGTTATAGTGGAGTTATTAAGTGGATTTCTACCAATTTTAAGCCATAAAAACGTCAAACCCATATTTTACCATTAAAGAGTCAACCAAAACATATCAAGCCATAAACATTCAAATCATACACAAAGCCTATTTTTATAAGTTGCAGGAAACTATAGGAGTTAGTAGTGTACTAACCTTGAATTAAAGCTAATGAAAAAGCCCTCAAAGTTCCATTCTCGTTCTCCCTTTTCAAACCCCCAACTAAACCTCATCTTTCACCAAACCAAGCAAAGCTTACCTCAAATTAAAGATCCTTTCTTGCTTAACAACTTTCCCTCAACGAGCTAAACAAGAAATCCACAGCAAAACCCAAAGATTTGACCTTGAACATGAAGGAAATTTGGGTGGAAGAGGAAAATAGGTGAGAGAGGGAACAAGGATGACTTCACCCCTCCACTTTCTACATAAAATTAATGTCTCACCAGCTTTCTTTGTCTTCAATTATGCTTTTACCCATTTGCCCTTCTTACTATCACTTTAGCCCATCAACCAACCAACAACCTAAGCCCAAGGTCCTAAGATATGCCCAAAAAGGCTCCCAATGGCCCAACATCTCAGCCCAAACGTGAAGCCCACACCTCGAGTCAATTCGACCCCTGGATCTAAAAATCCAGATCGTTACAACTCTCCCCTCCTAAAAGAAAATTTTTTCTTCAAAATTTAAACAAAGGAATGAAATGATACTGCCGAAAATCCGACCATACTTTCGATCACGCATGCCCACGACCCTAAGTTCTCCACAAAACCTTCATAACCAAAACTCTTAGCATAAATTCTCAAATTTTTACAAGACTCCTCAATAAAACATTCCTAACGTCCAGAACAACACTCATATTAAACCTGGAACGGATCAACCAAAGATAATCTCAACAGCATTATCAAACATCGGCACTCTGAACTCACTTTGGACGAGTCACATCTCGGTGAACAAACATCTCTACCATCACTAGCATTTCCAAACTCTTAAACTCAACCTTCATTTGCGTCCATAACGCGACACTTCTTCAAGGTATACCACAGGGCACTTCCTCATATATAATCACCATTACCCACGTGTTCAGGAATAAACAAACCCTATCAGTCATGTTCTATCATCAATCTAACATGAAAGTGCAACCTTCTCTCTCGATTTGGTTAACTAATACATAACTTAACACCTCATTTACTTGAACCCACTACGACATAAGAAGATGTGAATCTACGATCAAATGATTCTACTAGCCAAGCCACTTCAGTTTCAAAAGAAAATTGTTACCACAACCAAGCTCTACTAGGGATCAAACCACCAAACTGTCCTCAAAGGTCTGAACACTCTCTTTTACTCCCAACCACCAAATTCTGACTAGCGTTGGTGCTAAAACTTTAGCAAGTCCTTCAAGATTCCTAATGGTTCTCCCAACACAACTTATGACAACACAAGAATCTGATTCCATACAACTTTAACCAAAACCCACATTTCTCCGAAGCCATTCGAAACATCTTTACGCTATCACCATGCATGAAAATAATCCATCTCAAACCCAAATAAGCAACCCTCTATTCATCAGACTTAAGATTATCTCTACACATTCGTAAGTCCAAAACACTCTTCTACTTGCTCTTAGAGTTCAAACATCGCATCAAACCCCAAATTTTAACACTAATTCACCTTAACCTTCAACTTACGAGACCGATATCCTGAACGATCTTACGGGAATATCAAAACTCTTCAATATTAACAAGATCATCAGCCATGAAAAATAAATAATGGCCATCCATTGTTATACATCGACCCACAACAGCTAACACCACTATATCTCGCTATACCAACATAAGCACGTCCCAAGGTGAACCCCTTGGCGATATCGCCCGCGCCCCCTGCTCTACAAAGGAGTCCTCACACAAGAGGTTCGGTAGATGTCAGACCACAAGGTGATTAACACTTAATACCAAACTTAACACATCCTTTATTATGGGTACTACTCTACGATCAAGAGGTTATCCCGCTCAACCCTCGAAGAGCACCTCGATAACCACTTGTACGTCCACCACTCTAAATCTCAGACTCTTACCCTTGCGTCAACTTCGCGAACTAAGAACGTCTTGCAACCTACAAGGTCCTCTTCAACTAGCATCACATGAGCACAACACATAAGCTGAAGAGATAGGATTTGTTCACGCACAATACCGACAAACTGGTTCATTCCAAACCCCAACTTTGAGATTTTTTCTTGGAATCCAAGGTACCCCTCGCACTCACGTGACCAACCTGTACCAAAGGTAAGTCTAACAAGTCTATATGGACTGTTACTCTAAACCATACACACTACCCACAGTGAAACCTTTACTTACCAATCCATTAATTTACCAAACGAATATCAACCTCGAGGAAACGTATCACAGAACCCGCTCAATAAAATCTCTGCCAAGGTAAGAACAAGAAATCAAACTGCCATCAAGAAACTGAAAACCATAATGAAACCAAATCATTTAACACACTCTCGGTAACAAGCTTGTCTTTTCTGGCATGAACAACATATTGTCTAACAAAAGCACGTGTGATGACTCTAACTGTAGATCTCACCTAACCTCTACCCTAATACTTCGACAACGACCCCAACACCACTTCTCAAAGAACCTTGACTATGCCCAGAAGAAGTCAACCTCAAAGACTGAATCGATAAATACTCTCATCCACGATTGAGCAGTCCTTTTCCATGTGACCCGATGTCTGGCACTCATAATAAATTCCCCAAGCAAGAAACATACCTCAAGGTGATGTCAATCAGAAGGCTCACGAACCGGTGGGAAAGACGCTAGGGCTGAACCATCAATACTCTCTGTTATAGAAGAAATCGATAAGCCTTATACAAAACCCTCAATTTAGATTTCTGACCAACCCTCGTTGATCTAAAGTGACTCTTTTTTTGATCCGCTCAAAGCACAAATCATCCTCTCTTCAGGGCCTAAAAAGAATCATATAATGTTCTGATTCCCCAAAACACGGTCTATAGAATCTTCAACTGACTCAATGTTGGCTCTAAGGTCATTCGAGTACTTCGTACTAAAGACTAACTCAGAGAATATCCCAGGTAAAACTGTTGTCTCGTGTATCAACATGTCAACTTTGAATCCACATCTAACCTCAACCATCTTTACTCTTCGATAGCAATAAACTTTGGGTATAACAACTCAACCGTAGAAAAATCTTACTTATACCCAACACTGTTTGACACCTTAAACCGACTGCAAGAACTAATCCCTCATCTTCTTCATAAGAGCTTCACTGACATACCTTTTTCCTAACTCACCCAAGGAACATCCCATGTTGAGAAAATAGGTTGTGGTCCCAACTCTACAGTCTCTCATCATTCATATGCATTGCCTTTAAGAAAAAGATGATACAGTTAGGATTTTATTAAGACTATTCCACGTTATCCTTAGATCCCTCTGAGTGTTTCTTAACCATCAATCTGATTGATCAGGTCATCATTTCACAACCCCTTTTACTATACTTAAATTCGTAACAATAATGCTCCTCCCATTAAAGGAACATGGCTCTCTTTACGACTCTCATTGGTCAATCTCGTGCTGTCAACCCAACTAGTCTAAACCGTATTTAGAAAATGGTAGTTTGTCTTTCCCATTACCCTGGGTTGGGTTCCCCCGGAACCTCAAAGCTTTCAACACTACACTTATTATCTCAAGCTGGCTCATGACCGGACAACAACCGGTGGCCAAGATCATATCAATTCATTTCGAAGACAACTCCATTATATCTGTCAACCACGTATTCTCAAGCCTTACTCAAGCATCACCTCACGCAAAACCCATAATGTCCTTTCGGCCACTACTATAAACAACCGCAACAAGCATACCTTGCTCGAGATTTTAGGGCATTCAGCTTACTAAGAGAGTACTTGGGACCTCACAACCATCATGTACCTCTCCATATTAGATGAAAATGCATATCTGCCAGGCGTGCTACATCCCTATCACATGGTACCCACCATTAAGGCTCACTTACTACGAATGATGGGACCCCCGATCGACACTCTACCACTGGTCAATCAAAAGCAAGTCCTCTTATCCGTTCTATAAGGGTCGTCTACCAACACGTAGAATCTCACCACTGGAGGTTCTCACTATGAACTCAAGGCTTTAAGGTAACTTACGGCATACAACCATGATTACTTCTTAAGCGATGGGAGGAGGGCACACCCTCAACTCCTCTATTCCTTCATAATCCCATGCTTAACGTTTGAGATAACTCTGATCTCAAAATCATTCTCAAAGAAAACGACCAACATTACAACACTCACGACCTCGATCAAATTTATCTTAATATCGTAACCAGTGACACACGCGAACACAGGGTACACTATCCAGATTCTAGTCTTGAAAGAGTGCAACTTAGACATAAGGGATCGTATTCGCTAGACACCTATCCACGACACCTAACCACCCTGGGTTTTCCTAGAACAAGCTAAACTTAGGCTCTGATACCACTAAATGTAACACCCTTGACCCAGATGTCACATTTGAGCCTCAAACCTGAAACCCGACAATCAAATTTCCAACCTAGTTTAGCCCCAATCCACAATAAGCTTTTAAAACCAATTTTATTTCAATCCAAATAAATACAAGTAAAATTTGTAATGTATACAATGGAGCTCCATTTTAAAATTACATTATAAGACTCTTAACTTGATCATTTAAAAATTCGAATACAATTTACAATATACAATATGTTTCTACGAATACATAGCCCAAGGACCTAAATACTGTACTCTGAAGAAACAAGGCGCTGGAATCCTTCCCTAATGGTGTTCCTCCAAGAATGAGCCAAACCTACTAATCTGCGAAAGAAAACTATCATTCTGAACGCTGAGCTAACAAAGCTCAGCGGATACACCGCCACTCAACCATGCTCCATGCAAATCATAAATAAAGTAAAGCAACATGAATGGCATCATAGCAAGATAACAATAGCGCTACCATAACCACCTAAACATATAGCATTATGAATGTATGATCACGCACACAACTCATACAAGTACCTCATACGTTTACATAGCATCACATAGATAACACCAACAACATTAAGTGAGGTTCGCGTCCACAAAGCATCAGAATCCTACACTTGAGTGAGGCCCGCGTCCATAAAGTATTGGGATCCTATACTCTGAACAAGGCCCGCGTCCACAAAGCTTCAGGATCCTATACTCAAGGAGATGAGGCCAGTGTCCACAAAGCATCGGGATCCTACTTCCATACTCGTTATCTCTCATCAAGCATCTTCAAATGAGGCTCGCGTCCACAAATCATCGGGATCCTACATTCGGAAGTCTTCAAGGTGTTGCAACACACTTTTAGGGTATACAAATCCCAACAACAATGGATGACACATCTATCTAGGCATCCCATCAGCACACAACAAGGACCCTAACCACCACACAGTACATAACCTCGACACAAGGGCCCAGATTACCACACAACATCAATCGATCCACCTAGGATCCCTATGGGTTACCACCTCACATAGCTTACCCAATATATAACGAGTCATTAGCCATTTATTTCATACACGGGTTTAAATCTCCATTTCTTAGTTTTAATATTCATTTTACACCTTAACAGACCCCTAGGGCCCTGTGTATCGAATTATAGAACCCCCGAACGCAACCTCAAAATTCTTGGGCAGATGGCCCAGCGAGTAGTGATACTCCTATATGGGTATCGGTACGTCTCTATAGGTACTGGTACTCCCCCATGAGTACCGATACTCAATTTAGACTCGAAAGGTTTGGTACAACAAGACGTACCGATACGCTAAACCTCCGTAACGATACTCACTAACGGTACTTACCCATCCCGTACCAATCTAAACTGTATCGATACCCTTACCCTCGTGTACCGGTATGCGAAGCCTTCCTCAAGCAATATAACAGTGGGTACCGATACGTCCCAAGCGTACCGATACACAAATACGCTATTGGAATTCTTATTAAGCATTGGGTACCGATACATGGAGAGTCGTATCGGTACACCCCTCATAACCTGTCTCCCTTTATTACTAAGGCGTACTGATACTCGAACAGTTGTACCGGTATGCAAGCCCGAAATTTAAACCTTGGGTTCAGATTCCTCCTAGAAATCCTACTTAAACTACATAGTTAAGCCCCAAATTACTCCTACAAGTTATGATGGAGTTATTAAGTGGATTTTTACCAATTTTCAGCCTTAAAAATGTCAAATCCATATTTTACCATTAAAGAGTCGACTAAAGCTTATCAAGCCATAAACACTCAAATCATGCACAAAGACTATTTTTATGAGTTGTAGGAAACTATAAGAGTTAGTAGTGTACTAACCTTGAATTAAAACTGATGAAGAAGCTCTCAAAGTTCCATTCTCGTTCTCCCTTTTCAAACCCCCAACTAAACCTTATCTTTCACCAAACCATGCAAAGCTTACCTCAAATTAAAAATCCTTTCTTGCTTAACAACTTTCCCTCAACGAGCTAAACGAGAAATCCACAGCAAAACCCAAAAATTTGACCTTGAACATGAAGGAAATTTGGGTGGAAGAGGAAAATGGGTGAGAGAGGGAACAATGATGATTTCACCTCCTCCACTTTTTGCAGAAAAATAATGTCTCACCAACTCTCTTTGTCTTCAATTATGCTTTTACCCATTTGCCCTTCTTACTATCACCTTAGCCCATCCAACAACCAACAACCTAAGCCCAAGGTCCTAAGACATGCCCAAAAGGCTCCCAAAGTCTCAACATCTCAGCCCAAACGCGAAGCCCACACCTCGAGTCAACTCGACTCCTGGATCCAAAAATCTGAGTCGTTACATTAAAGTTTTCTTCCAAATTGGCAGCCACCGACCTCCTTTCGCATGCCCCATCACTGTCTGACATTCTTTCAATTACCGCTACCTGTAAACACAACACCCACCATACTCAAGATGTAAAAAACCAAAATCAGGTCTAGAATTTTTTTGATTTCTGGAGATCAAAAATTTCTTTTCCGGTGAAATTGTTGGTATTTAGAGTCCTAATATTTGATTAAATAAATGTGAACTAAAGTATAAAATTTTTGGAATTATTTAGTGATTAAAATGTGAAAGAATGAAAGTTTTAAGCTTAAAATATAAAGCGATGAAAAGATTGTCAAAAGTAGACAAGGGATGAATGCACGAAGTTGATTCCAAATCTTGGAAGAAAGCTATGGATGCTGAAATAGATTTAACTAAAATAAATTCAGTCCGAGAACTTGTAAACTTAATAAAAGGGTAAAATTCATAATGTGTAAGTAGATATATTACGGAAAAAACTTTGATACACAGGTCATATAAACTTTAGTTTACACGTGCCTTTTAATTTTAGGGGTTAGAGTTTTAGTTTAGGGTTTAAGGTTTAGGGGTTTAGGTTGTAGGGTTTAGAATTTAAGATTAGTGTTTAGAATTTAGTGTATAGGGTTTAAGGTTTAGGATTTATTTTTTAGGGTTAGGGTTAGGAATTTAGGATTTAGGTTTTTATAATATAAATACACAAGCTTGTGTAAAATTAATTTTACACAGCGTGTGTATAAAAATTTTACCTATATATTACAACCTAATCGCTACATAACACAGATCGAGAACAAAAGTTTGTAAGTTCTGAAGATCCATCTATCGATTCAAACAAAACATCCTACCCATGGAACTAAAGTTTTGCAAATGTTTTACACTATGTAACTGGATCATATCCTATATATATATTATAATCGAATTTAAGTTAAACACATTATTTTTTTTAGAAAAAAACTGCTTTATTTCATTAAGAAAATATCAAATTTACATTGCGATTATATTATTAAATAAGCTTAATCATAAAATCTGTTCATGAATTATGTTCTCTGTTAACTTTCACCCAATACTATTTTTGGTTACTTTCCACTCCAAATATTTTTTATGGTTTCCGCTTCTACCGCAACCCATTTTTATGGTTAGTACTTAAATTATAAAGCTAAAATTAAAGCTATTTCCTAAATCTTCTTTTATAAAACCATTTAAAGGCTCCTATAAAAATTCTCAAAATATTTTGACACTCAATTTTTAACTTGTACTTTATTTACCTAAACTATTAAAGAATTTTCTTTTTTTTTAAAAAAAAATTCAAAACTTAATTTTTAAAGATAAAATTTTTAAAAATCTCTGAAGACTCGTCTACCCAATTTTACTAATTTTATTTTACGGATGTAACAAAGCAGCCAATTAAACTCTTTTGTAACAACAAAGCAGCCAGTGGCGGATCTTGATAAAATAGTTTGAGGAAGCCGATTGAAAGTTTTCAAGAAATTTGGAGGACTAACTATTTTTTTAAAGAAAATTAAAGGTTTAATTTAAAATATTAAAAAATTTGAGTATCAAACTGAAATTTTTAAAAATTTGAGACTTAATAAGAAATTTTAGGAGGAGACTTTCATAATTTAAAATTTAATTAAAAATTATAAAAAAATGAGAGACACAAATTAATTGTTGGGAGGCTCGAACGATCAACCGAGATAGCCAAGAGGGGGTGAATTGGATTTTGAGTGATAGTGGTGGAAGCAATGGAATTTATAAGTTTGACAAAAGGATTTATAGTGGTTCGACTTTCTAACCAAAGTCTACATCCACTACATTAGCTTCCCATTAAGGATTTCCCAAATTCACTACTGAATTTCTTTTCTTTTTCCTGGCTCAAGGAGATAACCTTACAACACAAGACTTATACCCCAAAGTCTTTTAAACCCTCTCTTACAAGAGAAATAAATAAGCAAACTAGGGAAAACCTCACAAGGATGATTGTTTGCAATTCTAAGCTCACCCCCAAAACCTAACACTTGAACATATATAACAATTAAGCTCACAAGTGTGATCTACAAAGAAATTGACAATTAAAGCACAAAAACACTTTCCCTATGCATGAATGTTGGTAATGTTGTTTTTGTTATTGCATAGCTGCTTGAAGGTCTCTTTTAAGTCCTCTAATGAGTTCTTGATTGTTACTAGCCGTTAGGGTTATTTTGGAGTCGTTAGGGTCTTTAATTCCAGCAATAAATGCACTTCTAGAGCAGGGCGTATTGGTACTCGGGATCTGATATCGGTACTTACCTTAAGAAAAATAGTCGTTCTAGCATTTAATACAAAGGATATCGGTACACACCCTAGGGTATCGGTACGATTGAAGCCTTACAGGTACTCTAATTGGCTAATGGATTTTAAGTTTGGGAAAGCAAAAGGGGCGTATCGGTACGGTAATGGTTGTATTAGTGGGTATCGATACCTAAGAAAGGGTATCGATACTCAAAGCCAGTTTTTCACACTTTAGCTATTTAAAATCATTTTAAATATATCAAAAACCTTTTGAAAGCCTTTCAAACATATTTTTCAAGTTAATGGACTTTTGAAATATTTTTGCAAATTAGTTTAAGTCCAAAAACATTTTTCTTTTAGTTATATCAAAATCAAATATCTCAACAATCTCCCATTTTTTGATATAACGAAACCACTTAAAAATTATTTTTGTGAAAACTTCCCCTTAGGAAAATATTTTTAGAAAAAGAGAATATTTTGAAAATATTTAAAGCTTCCCCTTTTCTTTTTGAAATTGAATTTTTCAAGCATATCTCTTCCCTTTTTGTTATATCAAAAATAATTTCAAAACTAAGTTTGAAATCACATTAAGTTCAAAGACACCAAATGTTGAAATTAAGTACCAATTGATATAAAATACCAATTGTTGGTGTAAAAACAATGGAGAAAAGAGATAAAAAATTTTACATGAAAGAATTAAAAAATAGCTCCCCCTTACTCAAGCATCAAGTAGATTGTTAGTCCAACAATTCAAGAGAAGTAAATTGAATTTCAAACAAATAAATCAAATGAAACAAGAAATTCAATTAAACATGCTATTTAACAAGATATACAATATGCACACAAAGTATGGCAAAAGAGAGACAAAACTGTCCCTTTTTGTCTAATCGTACCAGTATGGAGTCATATGTATCAATACCTAACCAATTCAGTACTAGTACGGTAAAGGCGATAACGATACCGACTGCACGATTTTTGCTGAAAATGCAGCAAAACACTTCTAAATGCCTTTTTATGATATCCTAAGAGCATCCAAAGGCTTTAAGAATATTAGATATGCATTAAAGAACATATAAGCTACATTTTAATCAACATGCTTCTTAATATAACAAATTCAAAATAAATCAAGCATGGATTTCACTAATATCAACCAAACATTACAAGTTAATGACCATAGACATAGAAACAAACACAATAGGCCAAAAACATGTAACTCATGCAATTGAGACTCCCTCTAACTATATGCAATTATGCACAACATGGAGTCATACAAACATGCTTAGATCAACATGAAAATTTAGATATGAAAAACATGATCAAGAAATTGCATGAAACTAAATTTTACCACTTAAACCAAGATAGGATGTTAAGCCTTCCTTCTCCAAGTGTCCTTCCTCCTTTGTGTATCATGAGCTTCAAAGATTTGACTTTGATCATCAATGGCTCAAGTACACCTACAAAAGACAATCAAGTAATTTTTTGTATCCAAATTGCTTTGGATAGGAATCCATTTTTGAATTTCATCATTTTTCTTTGAAACAATGAGTCAGTTTGGGACCCAAATGTTTTTAACACATTTTTCATTTATAAATCTAAGGGAATTAGATTGCCTTTAATAAAAATTTGTTTTAACAAAATTTGATTTGGAGCTACCCCCAACTTCACATTTTTGAACAATATTTTAAACAAATTCTTTTTGAGATCATCAATTTCCCTTTGATGATCTTCTTGAACTTTAGAAAGCAAATTTTGTAAGTTTGAAATTTTTACTTCAAAATCTTTAAAAATAACTTGCATTTGATCAAGTTTTCTTTCAAGTTCTAAATTAGTTTTGGAAAGCAATTCATTTTTAATTTTTAATTTTGAAAAGCAATTTCTTGTTTTTCAAAAATGAAGCTTTAAACTCCAAAACTAAATCATCGTAGGCATCTTGTAACTCATCGAAAGTATAAGAATTTAAATTTGATGAGTTAGAAGTTACCTCTCATCTTGATGACCATGAGACATGGGTTGGCTACTTCATCACCATCGGTAGAGTCTTCCTCATTACTCCATGTAGCCACAAATGCCTTATTCTTATAGCTTGATCCCTTCTTCTTAAAACAAGGGCAATCGTACTTGGTATGCCATGGCTTCTTGCATTCGGAGCATATGATGGGATCTCTCATCTTCATCCTCGATTCTCTTCTATATTTTTTTTCTTGCTTCATGAATCGGGTGAATTTATTGAAGAGTTTGACCATCTCTTCTTCTTTTTCTTACTATCATCCCCACTTGAATCTTCTTGTTGGCACGTTGAGGATTTAAGAGCAACATTCGAATCTTCAATGCCTTGCTCTATTTTCTTCTTCCCCTTAGACATCATCATCTCATGGGTGAGCAAATATCCCATAAGCTTATCAAGCTTGAGCTTCTTCAAATTCTTTGCTTCAATGATTGTCGTCTTTTTAGAAACCCATGATTCAAGAAGTGAGTAAATCAATTTTCTCACAAGCTTGTCCTCCTAAATCACTTCTTCATAGCCTTTGAGTCCATTCACAATGGTGGAGAATCGACCGAACATAGCTTTAATGTCTTCTTATGGGTTTATCTTGAAGTTCTCATACTCAAGGTTGAGAAGAACAATCTTGGTCTCTTTTACTTTATTGGTTCCTTCATGAGTGACTTCATGCTTGTCCCAAATCTCCTTGGCACTCGAAAAGAAGATGTCTTTGCATACTCTTCCGGACCAAGTGCACAAAACAATATGTGCACGGCTTTGTCGTTGAGTTGCATCTCCTTCCTATCTTCTGCATCCATTTCACCTTGCTTCTTTGTGGAACGAACGAGCCATCAAGGACTACATACCAAAGATGATAGTCGTTTGCTTTGATGAAGAACATTATTCTATTCTTCCGATGGGAGTATTTGGCACCGTTGAAGTAAGGAGGCTTGTCGATTGATTGCACCATGATCTTCGGTTGATGTAGAATGATTGAGCACTTCAAGGATCGACTCTAGGATGTTAATCCGATGTAGAGATGAGGCTTTGATACCAATTGTTTGGAGGCTAGAACGATCAACCAAGATAGTCAAGAGAGAGGGTGAACTGGATTTTGAGTGATAGTGGTAGAAGCAATGGGATTTAAAAGTTTGACACAAGGATTTATAGAGGTTCGACTTTCTAACCAAAGTCTACATCCACTACCTTAGCTTCCCACTAAGGATTTTCCCATATTCACTACTGAATTTCTTTTCTTTTTCCTAGCTCAAGGAGATAACCCTTACAGCACAAGACTTATACCCCAAAGTCTTGTTAAACCCTCTCTTACAAGAGAAACAAATAAGCAAAAAAGGGAAAATCTCACAAGGCTGATTGTTTGCAATTCTAAGCTCACACCCAAAGCCTAACACTTGAACATATATAACAATTAAGCTCACAAGTGTGTTCTACAAAGAAATTGACAATTAAAGAACAAAAACACTTTCTCTATACATGAATGTTGGTAGTGTTGTTTCTTGTTATTGCATGGCTGCTTGAAGGTCCATTTTAAGTCCTCAAATGAGTTCTTGATCGTTACTAGCCGTTAGGGATGTTTTGGAGCCATTGGGGTCTTTAACTCCAGCAATAAATGCACTTCTAGAGCAGGGCGTATCGGTACCCGGGATCTGGTATCAGTACCTGCCTTAAAAAAATAGTCGTTGGAGCATTTAATACAAAGGGTATCGGTACACGATACAGGGGTATCAGTATGTACCCTAGGGTATCAATACGATTGAAACCATACCAATACTCTAATTGGCTATTGGAATTTGAAGTTTGAGAAAACAAAAGGGGAGTATTGGTACGAGTGACTAGGTATCGATACCTAATAAGGGTATCGATACTCAAAGCCAGATTTTGACACTTTAGCTATTTAAAACCATTTTAAATATGTCAAAAACCCTTTGAAAGCCTTTCAAATGTATATTTTCAAGTTAATGGACTTTTGAAATATTTTTGCAAATTAGTTTAAGTCCAAAAACATTTTTCTTTTAGTTATATCAAAATCAAATATCTCAAAATTAATATTTTTATAAATTTAAATGATTAAATGTTAATTTCTAAAATTTTTGGGAGGCCACGACCTCACTAATCACTTCATTGTTACCTTCGGTCTCTGAAAACAACTCTCCATATAGCGACAAACTCTTTTTTTATGAGTGCACCAAGCATATAAAGATAGAATGTCACTTCATCAGGAAATGATACAAGCATGGGAGGATGTAGTATAGAAATTGGGGGTGCAATTGACTCCACTTGACTTGTCGGATAAGGGATTTTCAAGGAAGTAATATAGAATTTTTCATAAGAAATATTATATTTGACCTCACTTAATTTGTTTGTTATGAGATCAACAATATTTATTATAGTGGTATGAGAGTTCTTCATACCAAGTACTCCACTCCTAACCTCACTATATGAAAATCTTGACTTCACCGGTGGATACAAAATGAACTCATCAGAACTAAACAAATACCATTAGCAGAATAATTAGCAGATGTGAAGACAAACTTTGGGCATATAACAGCACAACCATTTAATATCTAAGTTGAGGGTTAAAAATATGTTTTGCCCATCAACTTGAGAGAGAACGTTGAAACTAAAATAGCGGGTATAACTTTTCGGTTTACTGTTAATAGTTAGCGCACATATTGTGTAGACTATTCTGCTAGAACCGAGTCACTTAAGAGAAACAACGACATCTTTTATCACTAGGATCACTCAATAAGCTATGAGGTACTTGTATATTAAACTTATACAAACCTGTTAAATATGATTTCGTTTCAAATCAATTCTAATTCATGAATTTTTGTAAATGCCTGTATGATATCCCGTTACAATGTGCAAGGAGGAAGGCAAGCGGGGGACTCCCTCTTCCTTTTTCCCCTCCATTTGGGCCTAATGACATATTTCTGTAATAAACTGATAATAAATAAATGGATAAATTTGGACAATTGTAAAAAGGGACAAAACAGGGAATGTATAAGATGAATGAGTCTAATTCAGACAGCTAACTCGGTTTCACTTTTTTATGTCTTTAAAAAGGTTTCTTTTATTACTTCCCACAACTTTCTCACTATAACACTATTGTTTGTTTTTGAACACAAGTTAAATGTGATTAACTTGCTAATGATAACCTCCTGGTTCGAGAAGTTACCTTGGCCGATGGTACCTGGGATTGGAGTCTTTTGAACAACCTCCTTGTCCCCTGGGCAGTACAGCATGTTCTCCAGCACTGTCTTTGGGCAGCGACCGTTGTAGTTGGGATTGTGGAAAGAACGGTATATTCACAGTTAAATCCGCATACATTCAGTTATCCAGGCCTGAGTGGAATCCCAAGAATGATATCTGGATGTCCTTTTGGCGCTTACAAGTGCCTGAGCGTGTTAAATATTTTATTTGGCTATCCTACAGCGACAGGCTGCTCTCAAACGTGAATCGCTGCAAAAAGAATATTACGAGCGATCCCTTAGGCGATATTTGTGGTAATTGTGATGAGTCTTCTCTCCACATTCTCAGAGATTGCACTGAATCGAGGAGTCTTTGGGCTTCGCTCGTCCCCACCCAACAATCAAATCGTTTCTTTAGTCTCCCCTTGGAGCAATGGATCCTTCATCCTTGACAACCTTGACTCGAACCAGCTTTTTTCCGGGACTGATATTCCATGGAAAATTGTCTTCACTTCGCTGTTATGGCAGCTTTGGAAGCGGCGAAACTCTACTATCTTCAATGGAGAGGGTCTATCCAATGCGGAACTCTTCCATGTGAGCATAACTTTGGAAGCCGCCGTCCGAAACCGCGATTGGGGTAAAAAACGGTCTGCGATCGCCACAATTCAGCCGTTTTTGTCCGAAACCGCGATATAACGCCGCGACCGCGATTTAAAACCCTGCTCGATGCTACATCACTGTACCGATTTTGCGCACAACAACCCCTCAGACTCCTGAGTTAGTCCAATGGGTCCCTGCTATGCATGGTTGGGTTACTCTAAATACCGATGGAGTGATTGACTTGTCCTCTTCCCTCGGTACAACTGGAGGTGTTATACGGAGTCATGAGGGTAATTGGTTGGTAGGCTTCAATCGGCATCTTGGTTTCTCCTCTGTTCTTCAAGCTGAATTATGGGGCATCTATGAGGGTCTTCGTCTCGCCTGGAATCATGGTTTTGAGAGGGTGCAATGTCAAACGGACAATGCGGAAGCTTACCACTTGATCACCTCGACGTCTGCTCTTTCTTCCCCGATTGCGCTAGTTCGCATGATTGCTGCTCTCATTTCAAGATCATGGCTATTGGACTTCAAATTGATCAAACGTGAAGCTTACTCAGTTGTGGATCACCTTGCAAAACTTGAGGTGAACCTTGATGGTTCAGTAAACATATTTCATGTCATCCCTCCTTCTCTTCATTGCCTTATCTATCGAGATTTTCATGGACCACCTCACTTTAGGGGTAAAGGTACTTTAATGTAAAGGCTCCGTCTCTCTACTTTTCAAAAAAAATGTGATTAACTTAAATAAAAAAAGAAAAAGAAATCAAAATGTGGTTTTAGTTTTCTTATGATACTAAAATTATTGTTTTAGTTTTATTACTCCCAACAACTTTCGCACTGTTGTTAATTATTCTAATTAGAGTGTGTCGAAATTATTTTTAAAACGAAAAAATAGTTTGGACGATTAATTTTGAAATTATAGTTTTTCTTTTAAATTCAATTTTTGAAAAATTAGAGTCGTCACCGGTCATTTTGGTAGACTGAACACCATAAAAATAATAAGAGATTTTAAAATTGAGGTTCGGAATTCGATTACATATGGGGAAAGGTTAGCACCCCACAAACGCACGATATCGTTACCTTTTAATTTTGTATGAAATTTTGGCATTTTAGGAATAACAATTCGAAATTAATTTAATACTTAATTATTAACTGAGTTTATATTCAAAATGGAAATATACCTTTTGTAAGGAAATATATTTTTGCTTCGAATATAAAATTGGAAACACCCTTATACGCTCATGGCATCAGCTTTTATATTCTAAAAGTATATTTCACTTATAAAAGGTTTTTTTATGCATGATAATTATGGTATAGTTCAACCTAAAAAGGTTCTAATTTAATTTGTGGGTTATTTGTCTATGAATATTATTTAATTTCAATGTTACATAGGATAACACTCAATTGCTTTTGAGCACCATCCCTAATTAAACTTCAAAATTATATATAATATTCTCCTATTAATTAATTATATTAATTAATTAAAGTGATAATTTTAAGGCTTTATTTAATTAATCTAAGTTATTTAACATTTTCTAAGTTGAATAGACATTGTTTATTTAATTTAAAAACTCCTGTTGAAGAGAAATTATTAGATGGACCCGGCTCACCACGTCATCCGTGGTCCCAGCTAATAAGGTCTATTCATGTAAAAAAACTTTCAGATAACTACCCATTATTTTTTAATGTAGGAAAGAAGTGAAGATTCATCTTGGGTAGATAGACCTTATTGGCTAGGATTACGAATGACGTGGTGAGCCGGGTCCATCTAATAATTTTTCCATGTTGAAATAGCACCCAATTACACGTGGACACCATTCAAATTTGTATTTCAAAATTACCTAAACAATATCTATTAATTTGCTAAATTATCTAACATCTTCCAATTATTTAATTCTAATTAAAGAAACTAAAACTAAGGCTCTAACAATTAAAAAGAATTAAACTATGTAATTAAGTTACCTAAAAATACACTACATGCTAAAATTAAATCATGCATCCATCAAATAACATTTAACTGCAATAAAATTAAACAATTTAATTTAAAAGAAGGACCAAAGGAAATAAAACTAAAATTTCTAATTTTATTAAAAAGAGATCAAATTGAATTGTTTACAAAGTAATAAGCCCAAATTGCGAAGATTCAAAAGATATTTAAACCTTTTTTTCTTCTAAAATTTGACCCCTTATTTCATTTCCCTTAGCGCTCTCTCTCTTCATTCTCGTGCTCTCCCCTCTCTCTAAAATATCACCTATCAACCCAAAAAAAACCACTAAAATCTCAAAACACTCATTTTTGGCTTGTGTTCATCACGTGTTCTTCATGAAAATGAAGAACACGGCCTTTGGCCACCATGACATCCGTCGTCTAGATCTCTGCAAACCAAACTTCGGTCAAACTTTGATGTTCACCAGCCACCGCCTGAAACTCCCGGTCATTCCTACCTTGTCTCGGCAACCATGAGGCAATTTTCGACCGCCATCTGCCGCCTCAACGAAACTCTAAAATTCTTAAAATTTCTCTTTTCAACCCTAAAACTAACTCGATCCGATAGAATCTCCCATCTCCTCCGACCTAAAAGCCTAGATCTACCCTCATCTGAACCCTCTTCAACTCTACCATACGACATAAGTTTTCGGCCACGCTCCGATTTTGTTTTTATTTTTTCGTTTCTATTTTTTGTGTACTCATCATTGATTTTGATTTCTTTTTGCAGGAAATAAAAGAAAAGAAGGCTACCTCCAGTGATGATTTCAGCGACAAAACGATGACTCTGTTGACGAAGTGCGAGTCTGGCCTTCTTCTTTGACGGCTTCTGATCTTCTTCGGCAACGTTTTAGCTTCTTAGGTAAACTTTTTCTCTGTCTTCTTTAATTTTTAATTTTCACAATTATTACATCATAATTGTTTTTTCTCTCTCTTTTTATAGGTCAGTGCACTAATGACGTTATCGCTGACGTCACACAGGTGACATCAGCCTCTAGCTATATTCAGATAAGAGAAAAAAGTACAAATTCACGTGAAATAGTTTGGGCCAATGAGACATTACCATGTGGTCATTTTTGGCGGGAAAAGAAATTTTTAAATAAAGTTGTGTTTGTTGGGCTAGCAATAGTTGTAATAGTTAGGATTTTGGGCTTTTGTCATATAATTAGGGCTTTTGGCTATAGAATGGACATTTGGACTATTTTGATATATTGTTGATCTGTTTTGTATATTTATTATATTTATTTATTTAATATTTGTTATTTAAGGAAAAAATAATATATATATATATATATGTACCAGGATAAAATTCGGCTATTATAGAATGTTAACATTATTTTAAAAAAATACTACTTTCAACATAATATATATCAACCTAATGAGCTCAGATGAGTGTTATTAAGGGGAAAAAAAATCCTGTTTGGTGTTTTAATTAGATTAATTAACAAGTTAATATTTTAGACCAACCATATATATATATATATACAGAATATCAAATTTTACTAAATTAAAGTGTAAGGAATTACGAGGATTGGTCCATGTGGTAAGCAGCATGGCATCTTTTAAGCAAGTTTCGAGTTCGAGTCCTTGTGTATGCAGAAAATCCTCATTAGGAGACTCACCCACCAAAGCCAGATGTACGACGTTAGTCGGTCCAGATTAATCAGGACAAAGCTCTGGAGTACCGGGAGGGCAACCAAAAAAAGTGCAAGGATAAATTGCAATTTTGAGCATGGTAAAGTTATCTCAATAATTTTTTTCAAAAAAAAAAAGACAAAGCAGCCAACAAATTTTCCTATAAAAGCCCGACTCTGCCTCTAGTTTGCTTCCTCCCATGCTCTTTGTTTTTCCTTCTATTAGCTTACCTAGTTTTTGAAACCGGTATGGTGTTTTTTTTTCATTGCAACCTTAAATTTTGTTCCACTTTTCTCATCTTTGTCAAACTCAAGAAATGCATTTTCTTTTGGGATTCTCTAAAGAAATGTGCATAATTTTATGGTGTCATTTCTTTGATGTTTTCCCTATCATATGCAATGCATGTTTGTTCAAGCTAAAAAATGCTGATTTTTCTTTGATGGGAAAGAAAATTGGGCCGTTTTTTAGGTGTCAAACATCAAAATAGTGGCTCTGTTTTTTTGGGTGAAATTATCATCACTTTTCAATTCCAAGTCCTTAAAGTATATAATTTGTTTTTATACTTCACAACTGTTGTTCATAAATCACATTAGCTTTGGTTAATTTTTTTCTTTAACCATAGCTGAAGCCCTTTCTTATCATTAACATGGAACTTTCTAGCTTCAAAAACTGCAAAATAAATTCCATAATCACACTTGGATCTCAATTTGTACTTGTGGTTATGGTTTATCCACTCATGAACTCATTACCTAAAGCATATCCCCAACTGCCTTGATTTGCCTTTTCTTTTCTTTTTTTGAATGGTGATAACGTGACATTTGCAGTTGGAGATTTAAAGCTAGTAGTGTATTTTTGGTGGTTGTAAGCTATCTATGACTTTGATGTTAATTCATTTCCATTTATTATTTAAGGTCCTTTGATCAAGATCACATCATCAAGAGAGAAAATGGATTATGAGGACCGATATCGACTATCTCAAAGGCCTAAATATGATTGCCTTCTCTTCGGTAATCTAATCTAGTTGAGAAATGAAAGGTTAATATAGGATGCAATGGGTGAGAAGGATGTATTGAAACCATTTGGCTGAATTTGCAGATCTTGATGATACCCTTTATCCCCTAAGTTCCGGTCTTGCTATACAATGTGGGAACAACATTAAAGGTAAGAGTTTGCATTGTGATGTTGGATCTCCCATCTTTGCTGTAAAATCCAGTTTTTTTTCAATGAATGCCTTTGTTTTTTACAGATTACATTGTGGAAAAGCTTGGAATTGAAAAGGACAAAGTTGTTGAGTTGACCAACTTGTTGTATCAGAACTATGGGACAACAATGGCTGGCCTTAGGGTATTTTCTTCTGTTTTAACTCTTTTTTCTTGTTTCCAACATCATTTCCATTAGGTAAATGCTATAAAAATGGGGTTTCTTTTTTGATCTTTCTCCCTTGCAGGCAGTTGGTTATGCCTTTGACTATGATGAGTACCATAGGTACTTGAATGCTTCTTTGCTTTTACTTTTTTCTTTTCTTTTGACCCTTTTTTTACTGAGCTTTTGATTTTTCCTATGTAACAGTTATGTCCATGGAAGGCTCCCTTATGACAACTTAAAACCAGACCCTCAGTTGAGAAGCCTATTACTGACCTTGCCTCTTAGGAAAATTGTAAGTAATGGCTACCCAATGCATAAGCAAGTATTCACCATATTTTCATTCAGTTGTCTAACTAATGTCTTGTTGAATTAGATCTTCACAAATGCAGACAAGGTCCATGCAGCTAAAGCTCTTAGTAAACTTGGGTTACAAGACTGCTTTGAAGGGATTATCTGCTTTGAAACTCTCAATCCTTCCCATAAGAGTACGGTTTCCGGCGATGAGAACGGCATCGAGTTCTTGGGATCGGCTTCTGCTACAACTGATGCCCCTGGCAGCCCTGAAATTTTTGACATAATTGACCATTTTGCTCAACCTAAGCCAAGTGCAACATTGCCCAAAACGCCCATTGTTTGCAAACCACAAGAATCTGCCATAGAGCTTGCTCTCAAGATTGCCAAAATCAATCCTCAGAGAACTGTAAGATTATGATAAATTTACTATCATGTATTTTATACTTGAATGCTGTTACAGGCCACTAATGTTCGGATTCCACCGATTCAGCTGTTCTTTGACGATAGTGTTCGCAACATCCAGGCTGGAAAACGTGTCGGTCTACACACTGTCCTGGTAAGTTCTTTTTCACGGTGCCATAACTAACATAAATATCTGCTCGGAACTGAGATGAATAGCTAATTTGCTGCCATTAAAAATGTATGCAGGTTGGCACTTCCCAGAGACCAAAAGGTGCAGATTGTGCATTGGAAAGCATTCACAATATCAAGCAGGCATTACCGGAGCTGTGGGAAACCAATGCAAAATCCGATGCCAATTACACTGGCCAGGTTGCGGTTGACACATCGGTGATAGCTTAGATCCTATGTTAATGTGTGTAGTGGGAATAATAAGGTCTCCGTTCCTCGTTATTGTTGAAATTTTAGATGATGCAGATGTCTTGTACTGATCTTTATTAGTACCATAAAAATAAATTGTTAAGCATCCATATTGTTGTCTTAATCAATCCAAAGACTATGGGACTAGGTTTTATTTAATTAATCATACAATATGACAAATTCTAGAGTACACGTCATGTATCGATATATACTACTAATTAGGGGTGTGCAAAAAATTGTTACCGTTAAACGTAACCATTAACCGGTATAACCGTTCATTTTATAGGTTAATTAACCTAACCGTTAAGGTTAAACAGTTTCGGTTAACCGAACCGCTAAAAAAGATGGTTAATGGTTAACCTATAGGTAATTTTTTTTTTAAAACTAAGTATGAAGTTTGCGTTTAAAATCTCTCTATTTAAGTTTTTTTTTTTTGAAAAATTTAATACAATATTTATCGGAGAAATAAATTTATAATTCTAAAAAGAAATAATAAACATTTGAAAAGAAAAATGTAATAGGTTACAAGTTAACATGTATTCAAACCATTTCTTAATGGTTAACCACTATAATAGTTAATCATTTAAAAAGTTAACGGTTAACTATTTTTTAACGGTTAGGTTACGGTTCATAACCGATATAACGGTTAACCAATCACTTAATCTAAACTGTACAGTTAACCAACCATGAACACCCCTACCACTAATCATATATACCGATATGTACCATTAATTATTTTAATAAATTTTGAAATTATGGGACTAAAAAGGATTATTTCTTTTTGAGAATAAAATATGTAGAACACATTTTGTGCCACTTTTTCATTTTTTATTCAAAAATAATAATGTTTTATTAAAAAAAAATCATAATTCAACTCTTACTTAAAAAATATGAAAATGTGGCAAAAAGTGTTTTAAAGTATTTTAATTTCAAAAAGAAATAATTATATTTTAGGTCCCATGATTTCAAAAATTTTTAAAATAATTAGTGGTACATATCAATGCATATAATTAGTGGTACATATCGGTACATATCAATACATATGATTAGTGGTACATTGTACATAGCGTTTACTCTATACTCATCTCATACAATATATATTTCAGATAAAGAGGGGGCAATCCTTGAAACATTTCAATGATTCAATGAAACGTATATAAACTTGGGTACTAATTAAATGGACCAACTTATGTTCTTAAGTTTGAGCCTGATTTTAAAGTCTTAATTTTTTATAAAATAAAATGTCATGGCTGAAATATCCTCAGGATAAATGAATTTCTTAATTAGTAGTTCCATCATTTATTTTTGATAGAATGCTCGGAGGTTATAGGCCATGGATGGCCGCCCCTAAGTACTCGATTCTGATTTTGATTAATAAAAGGTAAATTGCTCATTCAGTACACAATCTTTATTTGTGTTTCTGTTTTTGTATCTCACCTATTTCTTTTGAAAATGGTATCTAACGTTACATTTTGTTTCTATTTTAGTATTCCGCCGTTATTAAATTAATGACATGTTGGCTAGGAGAGAGATTCACAGGGGTAGGAATCGGGTGGGGCGGGGATGGTTTTGCATATCCCACTCCGTCCATCCCCAACATTTGCGGTTACGGTTTCGGGGAATCTCCATTAAATGCTTTTGGGATTTTTTTTCGTCTTCATATCTGCCATGCGGATCACCGTGGTGTTCGGGGAATTCTCATCCCAAAAAATTAAACAAAATTATTATTTTACTGATCAAAATAAACAGCAAATTCAGATCATAATATAAAAGTTTAGATTCTTCGATTGGAAGCAGTTACGAGATGATGAGGATTGAAAGAGTGTCGTGTTGGGAAAAAATTAGACAAGGGTCTTAGGCTCTTAGCTTATATCTAAAAACTAAGATAGAAATGTGTTGAGAAACTAGAGTGTGGCTAGGTTTAAGAGAAAATTTAAGTGATAATAATATAGTTAGGGTTTTTTTATTAAGATATATATTAGGGGTATATAGATAAATAAGTATATATTTTTTAAAAATCTTGTAAAATATTGGGATCCTTGCAGATATTTTTTGGGATCCTCACAATTATTTATACGATTCAGTTATCCCTGCGGATCGGATATAGCAATCTTCGTCCCCATCCTCATTTGAGCTTTGGTAATAAAACTCCCCCATCCCCGTCCCCATGGGTGAAGATTTCGGTTATTCCTCATTCTCGACGGTTCAGATCCCCACAATTTTCGGATATTCCCCACCCAATTCTCACCCATAGATTTACATGTGATAGGTTGGCTAGGGCAGAAAAAAATCACACATGGCAGATTATCATATCATTTTCTCTTTTCTTGTCATCCTGCCAAGTGTGTTTTTTATTATTTTATTTAACGTGACATGTTGATTGGGAGAGAGAAAATGACGTAACAATGTAACACCCTAACCATTATTCTATATTAAATACTAATTAGAGTATCACATAAAGAATATAAATTTTTTTATCGCGTAGAATCACATTTTAAATTTTTATCCCATCAAATTAAGTACGATTCTAGGCAGCAACTTAACAATTCTTTTCTATAATATATAAGGAATATAACTGCCTAAAATAAAAATCTACCTGATTGCTCTATTTACCCTTTATCTAATTATTACTCGATTTTAAAATTTAATATAACTACTCATCATCCATTATAAACATAAACTAGTTTATATGTTATTACAAACCATATATAAACTAGTATATAACCGACTAATTTTGACATATACATGCCATCTAGAAACATCAAAACACATCAAAAGATGTTATTACTGATACCGTAATTATATTCCAGATAAGTAGCCCGCTCCTTACTCTGAATTCTTCTTTTTACCTACGCGTGAAAACCATCACACGCTAAGTATATACTTAGTGAGGCAATAATAATATCCACTGCAATATAACGTAACTTTAGCTAATAACATGTAACCATATTCATGCATTTGAATCACTAGATATGTCTTACCATCATGTAAATCATATGTCACATAATATAAACCGAATATAAATTTCTTACCAATATTACTTGCCATAATTTTAAGAGTTTATAACTCTTTCACCCGATTATCAAGTATTAACAATATCACAACCCAAATATAACCTATGAGGACCTTGGGTACTCGAGTCAAAGATGTACCGAAGTGCTAATACACATATGGTCGTGCCCACCATAATACACATAAGGTCGTGCCCACCATATGCACTAAGTGTCTTTTATATACACTATAGTGCTAAACCAAATAACCGAATATGTAACGTGCTGTTGGACTCTATGGCTTGCCAACTATACCCTGTCCCTCAATGACATACTTGGGCATATTTTCCGTATTTATTTCATCCATGGCAATGTATATCAACATAATTTAGCTTTGGACAGTTCATACCCGAAATAACATTCATGATATAACATCATATATAACTAGCGATCCATGCATTTATATTCAATCTTTGACATATTTAAAATATGTCAATCATATGATCAATGACATAAATATCATGCCAATTTATAAACCAGGTATACTTATCGTAAGTCTTCCCAATAATGTATAAAAACATTCATGTATCATGTTATTTATGCATTGCACTCACCTGATGCCTCACTAGTAAACCTTACTATTGCTTTTAGCTTTGCTCTTGAACTTTTTCCTTGTCTTTAATCTTGCTCGTAATACTAACTTGATCAAAGTCACAATCTATAAATTCATCGTTTACCAAATACATACATTTCAAAGCGTATATTAGTATCATTCTAATATAAGCACATATTAGGAATAAAATTCCTAAAAATCCTTTATTATTCATATCCATCACAAAATCACAAGACATTCTCAATTATCATAAAATAACCACTAAATGAATTCTTTTAGAATTCACCTCAACTTTCCAAATTATTCAAAATGGTCTCTTGCCAATGAACTTCAAATTCAATCATTAAACATCATATTCAAGTATTTCAAGAATACATTCAAGCTTAACACATTAATTTCTAATAATTTTCCATGTCATTCTCAAATTTTCCTTAATATTCCATTTGGTCCTCAACACTTTGAAAACTTCCAAATTGATTCAAAAAAACACTCTAAGCCTTGTAAAATCATTCTCACATCATTTCTAACCTTAGGGAAAATTTCCATAATTTTCTCTAATATTCCCCCAATAGGCCGAATATGAAGAGTCTTTTTACCCAAATTTTCCAACTTGATTCAAGCATGAATTCAACTTCTAAACCTCATTTCCAAGCTTCTATAATCATTCCCATATCAAAATCAATCCAAATTCAACTTCACATCAAAACCCTAACTTTAAACAAATTAGGATTTAGCTACTTTCAAATAGTTTCAATCATAATACAAGCTTGAATATGATTCAACAACAACTTCATCAAAATCTAATCTTAAATCATCATATTTAAACATCCCCTTCATCCATAAAAATCACAAAACTAAGGTTTTAAGCAAGGAAAGCATGAATAAATGGTACCAAAAGATAGAGAATTTCATGGAGATCAACTTCATGTTTTATGCTTTCATCCAAAATCCAACTAAATAAGCTTGAAAATCCAAAAGAAAAAATTTAACTTGTCTTAGAGGGGTGTTCGAACAAGAGGAAATATGTGTAGAAAAATCTTGTAATTTCATTTGTTTCCAATTTAGCCATTTGTCATCTAATTTAAAAATCCAAATAAAAATCTCTTTTATAGCAAAATGACCATTTTGCCCTTGTAATCCAATGCTTCCTATCTTGCCACATGTCTACCTACTCATCCAAGGGTCAAAAATTAACCAAGTAGTTAGTGATTACTAACTTTGCCCTTAAAATTTTCTAAAATTACCATCTTGCCATTTTTCGTCCAATGGTCATATTTAACATGGAAAACCTACTTTAATCCAATGATCCATGTTAAATCCTACCATTTTAAGACCTGGAAATGACATTTTTAACCTTGCCTTATCATCCTTTAAAATATCTCGAATATCCGATTCGATCCGATAATCTGGATATTTTTCTAAACTTTATCACTTTATAGTCAATAATATAAACTCCGTAAGAAAAATCCGAGTAACACGAAAACATCATTCTTGGGGGTGAACTATTCATTTACGGGACTAAAATACATAACTTTTAGAAATTACAATTTAGTCCTTAAAATTTTCCAAAGTTTATACTTTGACCACCAAACTTTCAAAATTTTCATTTTGGTCACTAGACAAAATTTGAAAAATTACAAACAATCTACCACATGTGATTTTTTTCTCCTAGTTACCATGCCATTAACTTTTTAATGTCGATGTACCAAAATAGAAACAAACGTAATGTTAGATACCATTTACCAAAAACAGTTGGGCTAAGTAATAGAAACACAGATAAAACTTAGGTACTAAATGAGTAGTTTACCCTTAGTAAAATTAAATCTTGAGATTTTTATTAATGTTGAGGTTCGATTTGTTCCTACGAGAGCTGTGCATATTATATTTTTTTTGGTTTAACCACTGTTTTCGACTTGTCGACTATTTCATATTAGGTTTATTACATTCATAAAACTAGAATTCGAACGCTTAAACTTGCTTAATTCATCCGTTGTTTTTTTTTTCTACTCAACTAAACATATCCTCAGCTTTCGAGTTTCATATCAAATTTTATGTGAATTCAAAAGTTGTTTGACTTTTTTTTTCTTTTTTAATTCTATGTTTACTTTAAAATATATACCTAAAATTTGTGATTGTTTTTTTTCGTAACACCGATATCTTTAAGATTTGAGCATTTATTACTTTTCTAAGTACAATTGATGTATCTAATGCATCCAACACATGTCAGATGAAATTTGTTTGTCCTCTACTGACTTAATAAATGTCTTTCACATCCTTATTCTCTCACGTTTTCTTTAACATATTTTACCTAAACAACTTCGTGTGAATGTGAAGAATATTAGTTAGAACATTTCCATGGATGGATTCAATCCTATTTCGGAATCGTATTAAATTTTGGTTCTTAATGTCAATCATTTTGGTAGAGGTTGTCTTGAGATCGAAGCTAAAATTGTTGTGAATTAAAGATTTGATAAAAAAATAGTCCAATTTCATAAGTTAAATTACAGGTTTTGTTTCTTTATTATTGGTCATCTTTTACTTTTTGTCACGTAACTTTTAAAATATACAATAAAAATATTAAATTTATCAAAAATAATATTTTGATCACTCAATCATTAAATGTTATTAAGCTTTCGCGAAAGGAGGACATGACATATTAATCGAAGGATTATGGCAAACTAGAAACGGAGGTTACCTTTGTTTGACTTTTTTCCGATTTTGATCACTCGACTTTCAATTGTTATGTTTCAGTCATTTACGTTATTGATTTGTTATAAGTTTATCGTGGTGACGTAACTTTTTTCATATTGATGACGTGACATGTTAACAAAAAGAGTTAATTTTTAATTTGACCCCTTAAATTTAGACAAAATCCATTTAGATCTAAACTTTTATTCCATTCATTTTCACCTTCTTTAAAAATCCCTAGAAACTCTCTCAACTTCTCTTTTAACACACATTGTCGTTATTCACTGTCGACATCACTCCGATCACTTTCTCTGACTGATGATGACACCAACTCTTTCTCCCCTCTTTTCATTTATGGTTTTATATCTTTAATCTTGTATTGAAAAAATATGAGGTCGTTTATAAACAGTTGAACCACCACCGTCAATAACTACAAACACACGGATGCCCCTAAAGGGATAACTCTGCACCTTTTAGAAAAACCCTTTGAAGATTGAAAAGGAAAGATCCCCCAAGGATACGTTTGGTCACCTATGAAATTCGTCTGTTTCTACAATATCTCTGAATTACAACTAATTCTACAATATATTGAAATGATCAACTTGATGAACGTCTATTTCTACAAGAATAGTAATACCCTCATCCATCCAGTGCCGTTGGTACTGCGTTTCCACAAGGACATTGAGATGACTCCACGCTATTTAGGACTAACACTCCAGTAGCAAGAGAGACGTCTCCACTCCCAACGCTTATTTCTAAAAGAGCGTTGAGAAATCTCCACTCATCAGCACTTGTTTCTACAAAAGTGAGAAGCATGCGCCCACTTACGATTGATTCTCCAGGGGCATAAAATGATAAACAATGCTTCTGCCTCAAGAGCATTGAGAAGCCTCCTCCCACTTACGCCTAACCCTCTAGAGGCATGAAACGATACTCCTCTGATGCTTTCCCAGAATTGAGACATTCACTTACTCCCTTTCGGGGTCGAGTCGCTCACTCACTCATCTGATGATTTTATGGAGTCAAGTCATTTATTGAATCCACTGATGTTGTCTCAAGATTGAGTCATTTACTCCTCTAATGATTTTCAAAGTCGGTTTATTTATTCACTCCCCCGATTTTGTCCTAGGATCGAGTCATCTACTCCTCCGATGATTTTTCAGAGTCGAGCCATTTGTTTACTTACTCCATTGACGTTGTCCCAGGGTTGAGCCCTCCGCTCGATGTACATTGTTTCTCTACTTGACTGTGGCTCTCGGTCCAAATCAACAAGGATGACCCACCATGGTTCCTTCACTCAATACCTTCGGAAGCACTATTTGACAGATTCCCACAAAATGTTAAGATCTTCTGCTAAGAACACAACACCTCCACTCCAGAACCAGTGGACAAGAGAAGTCTTGTAGCAAAGTCTCAGCTCGTGCCACTTTATGGCACTCCTTCGACTAAGGGGGGACTGATGTTGTACCTCCGTCGAGTGCCTTCGGAATACAACACCTCTAAGAAAGATATCACCGCCCCCGCACTACACTTCATCATCTCTCGAAGGCTCACCTCCAAATGTAACCCCCTTAGCCCGGCTTAGACGCCAGACCGAACTGAGAAAGATACATTGGGTTTGCTGAGACAAACCTGAATGATTACTTAGAAAACAATCCATTTCCCTTTTTATCTTGTCTATATGCATAATTAAGTCCTAAGGTGTTCATGCTGGCAGCGGTAAAATTCATAATCAATCGGGCATCAATTAGACATCCACTTGGTCGAGTATGCACTTTAGGGACCAAATTGCAATTGTTGAAAACAAAGGTAGCTTTCTTAAGTCCAAAGTTACCAAACCTCAATTAATCAGGTTACATGCATACCGGTTAAATTTTAACTTAAAATAATCATTCAAACTCATTTAATTGCATGATCAAGAAACATGGACTAAACTACAAAGATTCAAACTTTAGCAAAGCACATCACCAGAAATAATAGATTGGGCACTGATACAACCCTTGACTGTATTGATACAGGTATATTTTGTAAAAGGTATTGGTACGGTCCTCAGAAGTATCGATATTGGTAGTTCAATATCAAAATAGGGAATTCTAGTAGCTAAAGGGCGTACCGATACAGTTTCCCATGTACCGACACTTAGTGTATTTTTTTTTGAGGGGCGTACCGATACCCCTGTGCAATTTTGCACATTCTGAAGCCGAGACAGAGCCCGCGTACCGATCCCTAAGGACCCATACCAGTATGACTGGGTTTGTAATGACCTCTTGGTCGAACGTATGAGACTTAGGCTCAATATAACTTGCTTCAAACATCACACAAATATCTTATAACAAGTCTAACAACATCTCTTCAACCAAATAAGCATGCTAAAAGACCATTCAAGCCATAACAATCAAATTAAAGATCCTATAGGTATGATCTCTACCCCAAGCATGAAATTATCATCCCAAAGTCATAAAACCTCATACAAGTCCAAAATACCAAATGACGCATGTACAAAATAGAGAGTAACCAAACAACCCTCTCAATTACAACTTGGTCACATTGCCCTTTTATTACTACGTAGCATTTATAAAACCGTACTTGAAATAGCTTCGCCCTTGGATTGCTTCTTACTTGCTCGCTGTATGAAAATGCCTACTTTTCTGCATTGATGAGAAAGAAGAGCGTAAGCATGAAAGCTTAGCGAGAGATTCTAAAAAACACTCATCAATGCTTTAAAACCAATTGTTTTCAAACAAGTATTAAATTCATGACAAAACATCTCATGCTTCTATTGCCTTTCCAAAATATGCACATTTAAACATTTTGCCACACATGTATCATAGATTTCTAGCATAAACCTCAATTTAAGCTTTCTCATGCTAAAACATCAAAATAGCAAAACTTAAAGAGCACCACATATATAAACCATATTATACAAAACATAATCCATTACTCATGATAGATTAATTCATATATTGGCATTCAAGTGACTCAAAACCAAGTCAATCCTTTTGTAAAACACATCGGAAACACGGATTTCCCAAGTGGTTTCTTCGACCACTTCATATAAATCCTCGAACCGGAGCATGGTACTACTACCCCTCAACGGTTATGATGTATAAATCCAACAGCGGAAAAATTGGAAAACTCTTGACCCCTCAACCACTGCGGTTTTCATGGTGGAGCATGGCACACTCTTGACCCATCGACACACATAAGGCGACTTACTATAGTGCACTTTAAACCCTACGGCATGCCAACTATATCCGATAACATTTAATCATTGCCAATTGCCAATATATTCTATTAAAACATATTACCTCATTGTTTTACATATGCATCAAATCAAACCATCTTCAATGCAATAAATCATGCATTTCTCATTCTCAAGATCCATATAGCATAAACATATGATCATTTATATCATATTTCATTTTGATGCATGCATATAACAGTAGGTAATTCAATTCATAAACATGTGCATAAGATTGTATTTTGCAAAACCAAAAACAAAAGCAAAGACATCCAATACTTACTTCCGAGCTTAGAAAAGTGTTTTAAACTTAATCTAAACTCCCAAAATCACCTTCAAACGTTTAATAAATTGTAAACCATATTTCCACTCACCGAAAACACAAAGCTCTACTTGCCAGTGCGAAATCAAGCTTTGAAAGCCTCCGAAACCTCTCCAATTGCTGAAGGATCCGTCTCCCCTATTTTACCCACACAAAAATAGAGGATTAATGCATTACTATACTTCTCTAATCCGAGCAACATCCCTTCTCAACTCTGCCTCACTAAAAACCATCAATCGCCTTCCAAGAGCAACCAAAACATCACTAAACCGAAACTAAACAAAGGCGCAACCTAACGATTTTAACATCTTAATAACATCATTCCACATCTAAAAACATAAATTTAACAACCTTATATCTCCAGCAACCTTTTAACACCAAGAACACCTCAAAATCTAACTATTTACCACCTAGAAAAATAACAATTCACTTAGTTTCGGGATTCCTTTTATTAATCTTTTCTCATAACATTAAAACATATCTTACATGTGATCTATCACAATTAGAATCAACACAAATGAGATCTATTATCAAGATCTACCAAATTTCTTATAAAAATCAATTAAAACCTTTTAATCATGATTTATTCACAAATGCATAACAAAAATCAATTGTAAAGGATTAAGAACTTGTGAATTTCAGTAAACCTTTGATTAGAGGAGAGTAATGAAAATCACCTCTAATAGCTGACTTTCCCCTTAATTGGCATGATTTAAATGAAATCTCCAAGAAATCAAGTAGAATTTGATGTAGAAATCAAAGGAATCAATTAAGAAATCAAAAGGAAATAAAAAAAAGATTCATGGACATTTTACAGTAAAATTGGTAGTTTGGCTGTTAGGAAAGTAGAGAGCAAAAGTAGTTCGTAAGAAAATGAATTTGGTTAATAGAAATTCTTTTAATTAAATCTATTTTATTTTTATTAACCTTTTAAAAATAGCCTAAATTAAGGGAAAAGTCTAATTAAAAACATTTATAAATTAGCACCTTAAAGATTCTATGTTTTGACCCTTTTACAATTTAGTCACCAAAATAGTTTTGAAAACTTTACATTTTAGTCACCAGACCAAAATGTCCCTAAATCTGATTTTCTTTCCTCAAATTGAGTGTTCGAAGACACTTAATATATTAATTAAAAATTTTCTAATATTTTTCCATATTTAATTTAGCCAAAAATAATTTATTATGAATTAATTTCTTGAAACTAGCTCAAATCGCCTAATCCGATCCCCCGAACCGTCTAATCTAACTAGCTACCGTCTAGGCCCAAATTCGGGGCGTTATAACTCTTCCCCACTTAAGAAATTTCATCCTCAAAATTTAATTAACAGAAAAAGATAAGGAAACTGCTTCTTCATGCCCTCATTTCTTTCCTACGTGGCTTTCTTTACACCACGATGTCGCCACAACACCTTTACCAACTCAGTGGTCTTTCTATGAAGAAATTTACTGTTATAATCCAATATTTTCATTGGTTCCTCATCATAAGTCAAATCTGGATTCAACTCAATCTCCTCAACAAGCATCACATGCGATGAGTCCGATCTATATCTTTGAAGCATCGATACATGGAACACATCATGTATCCTCTCCAACTCCGTAGGTAACCTTAGCTTATAAGCAACTGGACCAACATGCTCTAGCACCTTATGAGGCCTGTTGCGCGTAATAAGTGCTACGCAATTGTGCAAGTATACACGTCGCAAGTTATAGTATAAAAGATATCGTCTCCACAGGGATTGGTGCCACTTCAAGAATCTAGTCTCTTGCACTGTAAAAAGTAAAAACACAAGTAAAGGATTATAGAAGTTTTAACTAATAACTAATCTAGAAAGCAATTAAGTAAATGAAAAGATGAATTCAATTGAGAGAGATAGGCTAGGTTATCGTGAGTTGAGGTGTGATAGCCGATTGGATTGTCTTGGTAAAAGAGTGCACGGGCAACTCGGTTTGCCGTGGCGACTTGCACAACGGGGGTTGCCTTGGCAACTAATTGATGGTTGCTTGGGCGACTAGTTGGGCAACTACTTGGGCGACTGGGCAGCAACTTCAAGGTTCGGCGGAGCGTTCTTCAATGGTTTCTTCTTATCCCTAAGTCGAAACTCTAGCTACTTGTGCATGCCTTGATAATACATCCTGCGTGAATCAAGGGTGAACAACAACCAATCTTGCGCTCCTCTTAGCCGTTGAAATCCTTAACTTATTCCTAAGCCGGATATCTTCACCATCATTGGATTGAATAAAGATCATATTCATTCGTTTCTTGAATCTAACTCTCCCGATATTAGATAAATGGATGAATTCACGAGATCCTCTCCCAATTCACTCGCAAACAATAATAAGAACCAAGAATGAATAAACCTTGAAATAGAAAAGTGCAAACTCTTATTACCTAAACAAAAACCAATAGTTTCTCACAACCACAAAACACAATAACCATAGCCAAGTAAATTTAGTTCATGGCTAGGTTCCAAAGAAACATAAGATAAACAATCCCTAGCATGAACCCGATCGAACAAGGAAGAAAAGATGAAGCTTGTCGAAAATTCCTTGCCCTAGATGCTTGCTAAAAAATCCCCTTGCTTCCTCTCTTGGAGTTGTCGAAATTCCCTCTTGCTCTCCCTATTGATCTTGTCGAAATCTCCTTGGTATTTATAGGGCTAGGCCAAAGTCCTTCTTTGAGGAGGAGTTTGAGTTGGAATTAAATTATCTTTAAAGAATATAATTCTTTATTATAATTTTATTCCTATTAGAACTTCTCCTATCCTCTTGGAATTTAATTCTTCTTTAATCACTGCATGGCAATCAAATTCCTTTGGGCTTGGGCCTTGCTCCATGTCATCTTGGGCTTGTAAAATCATGAATTTCGACATCCCTATTGTATTTTGTCTTTGTCGACAAATGCCATGGCAACTGGCTCGGCGTCTCTCTTTCATGCACTGCCCGCAACTAACTAGCTCGGCATATCCTTCATGTATTGCCCTGGCAACTAGCTCAAAGATTGCTTTGGCAAGTGATCCTGCACATACACACAAAAAACACACCAAAGCAGCATCTATTTCCACAAAAATCACCAAGTTATGTAATCAAGCTCAACGATTGAAGGAAACATGGATTAATGCATGAATGGCTAACTATGCAACTAATATGAGCCTAAGTCTAACAATAATATGAGTAAAACGGGTAAGAAAAATAGTACTTTTGAACACTTATCACACCCCCAAACTCGAACTATTGCTTGTCCTCAAGCAATGCAAACTCATAATTACCTGCCGAGACTTCAAATTTTCACAAACTTAGCTTTGAACTTGATTTCAATTCTCTGAACCGGGGCACAAAGTATGATTGGCTTTTTATTTTTTGGAAAACTGAGGAGTTACTCGGAATCAAACTATAATGCTTGTGCGTGTGTGTGGAGTTGTGTGCAAGTTGATTTTTCGGATTCTATGCAAACAATAGGTTTTCAAATTACTTCATCGGGTTCTTTTTAACTTGTTTTAACTAGAGCCAATTTCGGGCACCTCTAGTGTTTTATTTTTAGTTTTCTTAAGTTAATTTAATCGACTAGAGCCGGTTTCGGGCACCTCTAGTTAAAAAAAAAAATTTTAACGCCTCCTAGAGCCAGTTTCGGGCACCTCTAGTGATCAATTTTTAGCACATGCTAGAGCCAATTTCGGGCACCTCTAGCATTCATCCAATTTTTATTCTAATACCCCAATTAGTTAATTATCAACCTAAGTTTACTAGAACTCCTTAAATCAATCAAACCACAACAGTGTTTCATCAAATTTAGCATCATAGTAAAATTCTAAGTTTTTTATGGTTATCCTAGAATAAAAATTCTATCAATTAAGTGCATTGGTAAAGTCAACATTGAATATTCATCAAATCTAAGCAATTCTTGTTCCAATTAAAGGCATGGCAAGCAATTTATGTATCCTAAATGTAATGCTTAAGATTAATGTAACTAAACATGGTAATTACTAATAACAATCCCCCCAAACTCGAGTGAGGCATTGTCCTCAATGCATGCATAAAAATAACGAAAAATAACAATAAAAATGCATACGAGGACTTACTCCGAGAGTTCGTCATCGTAGATGATTAGTTTCCTTCTAGTTGGCGTCTTGATTTTCTTGCTTGAATGCAATGGTTGTTTTCTTGTTGCCGGGATGTCTTCAGCTTTGGTTGCCGTGACATCTTCAGGGTTGGTTGCCGTGGCATCAGCTTGTGCATGCATGAAGTAAGTTGCCGCTGCATCTTCTTCATTGGTTGCCGGGGCAAGGATCTTGGCAGTAAATTTCCTTAGCATAGTAGTTGTGAGTCTTGTTGTGAAAAAGAAAATAAAGAAAACCTGAAAACTAAAGATAATGAAGAAAAAAATAAAATATCTCTAAAAATAAAAATAAAAATAAAAAGAAAAAGAAAAAGGAAATACTGAGAGGAGAGCATGCTCATGCATCTCCTAAGTTGACCACTTCCTTGTTACGTTCCACATGGGCACCATTGTAGTGCTTCAATCTTTGTCCATTAACTTTGAATTCATGGTTGTCAGAGATGGACTTGATTATCACAGCACCATGGGACAATGGTTTGACGACTTCAAATGGTCCCGACCATCTTGATTTCAGCTTTCCCGGGAAAAGTTTTAGCCGAGAATTGAATAGGAGAACTAGTTGCCCTGGCGTGAATTGCCGTGGCAATAGTTTCTTGTCGTGCCATCGCTTTGTTTTCTCCTTGTAGATTCATGCATTGTTATAGGCGAGTGCACGAAATTCTTCTATCTCATTGAGATCCATCAAGCGCTTTTGTCCGGCACTTTCCCAATCCATATTCACGATCTTGATTGCCCAGTACGCCTTGTGCTCGATTTCCACCGGTAGATGACATGTTTTACCATAGACAAGCCGGAAGGGGGACATACCTAATGGTGTTTTGAATGCAGTGCGATATGCCCAAAGTGCGTCATCTAGTCTTAATGACCAATCCTTCCTTGAGGGATTTACAACTTTCTCGAGTATTCCCTTCAACTCCCGGTTGGAAATTTCTGCTTGCCCGTTGGTTTGTGGGTGATATGCCGTGGCGATCTTGTGTGATATACCGAAGCGTTGCAATATCTTGGCAATTAGTCTCATTGTCAAAATGCTTGCCCCGTCGCTGATAATTGCTCTCGGCATCCCAAACCGTGTAAATATGTTTTTCTCAGGGAATCGTTGCACGGTCTTGGAATCGTCGTTGGGAACTGCAGCTGCCTCTCTACCCATTTAGACACATAGTCGACGGCGAGTAAGATGTAGAGGTTGCGAATGAAGATGGGAAAGGTCCCATAAAATCGATCCCCATACATCGAACAGTTCTACCTCGATGATGTTCGAGTGGCATCTCATGTCGTCTAGAGATATTGCCCGTCCTCCGCAACGATCACATTGCTTGTAAAAGTCTTGGGCATCTTTGTACAATGTTGGCCAATACAAACCGGATTGCAAGACTTTGGCCGCGGTACGAGTTCCTCTAAAATGTCCTCCATAAGGTGAAGAATGGCATTGCCGAGTACATTCTGTTGCTCTTCTTCAGGGGACACATCGGCGTATAACCCGATCTGCACATTGTTTAAACAAAAGAGGCTCGTCCCAAAAGTAATGCTTAGCATCATGGCGGAACCGCTTCTTCCCTTGGTGAGTAATGCCATACGGAAAAATACCACAAACAAGGAAGTTAACTAAATCTGCGTACGGGGTATTGCCGAGGCATGTGCTGCCGTAGTGTCTGCTCCCAAAATTGCCGAGGCGTGTGCGTCAAAGACTGCTGCGGCGTCGAGAGTTGCCGAGGCGTGTGCTTCCATGGTTGCCGAGGCGTCATGGGCTGTCGAGGCGTCAAGGGTTGCCGAGGCGATTAGAATTTGTTCATCCGGGAATGCATCGCATATCTCTAGATCCGCGTCCTCTTCCCTATTGCGTTCCAAACGTGATAAGTGATCGGCCACTTGATTTTCTGTTCCTTTCCTGTCCTTAATTTCAATATCAAATTCTTGTAAAAGTAATATCCAACGAATCAAACGAGGTTTAGCATCCTTTTTAGCAAATAAGTATTTGATTGCCGAATGGTCCGTATGAACAATTACCTTTGTACCAATTAAATAGGATCGGAACTTGTCAAATGCGAAAACTACAGCTAGTAACTCTTTCTCCGTTGTTGTGTAATTCACTTGAGCATCGTTAAGAGTTTTACTAGCGTAGTATATCACATGGAAGGTCTTACCTGTGCGTTGGCCTAGGACTGCTCCTACCGCGAAATCACTTGCATCACACATGAGCTCAAAAGGTAGCGTCCAATCTGGTGGAACAACAATGGGTGCCGAGGCAAGCTTTTTCTTTAGGGTTTCGAATGCTTGAGTGCAAGAATCATCAAAATCGAAGACTTTATCCTGTTCAAGCAGATTACACAAAGGTTTAGTGATTTTAGAAAAATTATGAATGAACCTCCCCGTAAAACCTGCATGTCCGAGAAAACTTCGAATTCCTTTAACCGAATTTGGTGGGGGTAATCTCTCGATCACATCCACCTTGGCTTTGTCTACTTCAATTCCCTTGGATGAAATCTTATGGCCGAGCACTATTCCTTCATCTACCATAAAGTGGCATTTCTCCCAATTGAGGACTAAATCCGTTTCTTCACATCTTGCTAACACCCTCTCTAAATTGCCGAGACAGCCGTCGAAGTCATTACCAAAAACCGAAAAATCATCCATGAAGATCTCAAGGAAGTCTTCGACCATGTCTGAAAAGAGTGCCATCATGCATCTTTGGAAGGTTGCCGGGGTGTTACATAATCCGAACGGCATCCTTCGGAAGGCATAAGTACCGTATGGGCATGTGAAGGTTGTCTTTTCTTGATCTTCTGGTGCTATGGCAATCTGATTGTAACCTGAATAACCATCAAGAAAACAGTAAAAGGGTTTACCTGCAAGACGGTCAAGCATTGATCAATAAAGGGTAATGGGAAGTGATCTTTCCTAGTGGCTTTGTTTAGCTTTCGATAGTCCATACAAACCCTCCAACCGGTCACAGTCCTGGTTGGGATAAGTTCATTATTTTCATTGCTTACCACTGTTATACCTCCCTTTTTCGGCACACATTGTACCGGACTTACCCACGTACTATCGGAGATAGGGTATATAATGCCAAGCGTCAAGCCACTTGATGATTTCTTTCATTACAACCCCTTTCATGGCATGATTCAGTCTCCTCTGGGCCTCAATTGAAGGTTTGTGATCATCTTCCAACAAGATCTTGTGCATGCACACCGCCAAAGCTAATTCCCTTCAAGTCGGCAATTGTCCACCCTATTGCCTTTTATGTAGCTTCAACATGTTGATCAGCTTCTTTTCCTCGCTCAGTCTGTAACTTAGAGGAAATAATTACGGGTAATGTATTATCGATCCCTAAGTATACATATTTCATTGCTCGCAATTGTTTCAACTCAAGAATTGGTGGATTTTCGATAGAGGTTTTTTCGATCTTACCTTCCTTACCTGAGTAGTCCAGTGGTTCAAAGTATGTACCGGTCGATTGACTAGCCAATTTGCCTCTTCTGGTTGTTCCTCATCGACCGCTCTTCATACTCCTCGGGTTCCTCTTGATCGGCAATGTAGTTGCCGAGGCAACTAAATTCCTCATCGGTTAAACTCTGCCGTGGCATGAAGTAGTTGGCATTCTTCCGGATCATCGACATGCCTTAGTGTTTGGAACACATTTAGTTTTACCGCTGGTCATTCACCCTCATTGTGAGTTCTCCTTTTCAACATCAATCAAAGTTCTCCCGCCGCTAGGAATGGTCTTCCAAGAATGATAGGCGCATGTTCATCTGCTTCACAATCCAAAACAATAAAGTCAGCGGGAAAAATAAATTTATCAACTTTTACCAAGTATGTCCTCGATTTTTCCTCTGGATGCACATAGGATCTGTCGGCTAGTCAGAGCATAATCATTGTAGGTCTTGCCTTCCCGATTCCTAGTTTCGAAAACCGATTTAGGCATCAAGTTTATGCTAGCCCCTAGGTCGCATAGTGCTTTCCCGACATAGTGATTTCCAATAGAACAGGGTATTGTGAAACTTCCGGGATCCTTCAACTTGGGCGGCATGCGATTGTGCAACATTGCCATGCATCCTCTCGTCGCGACAAAATGTTTCAAACTCTCCTAGCCTTGTTCTCTTGGACACAATGTCTTTAAGAAACTTGGCATAGTTTGGCATTTGTTCAATTGCTTCCACCAATGGCAAGTTGATGTGGACTTGCTTTAGGATGTCAAGAAACTTCTTGAATTGGTATTCTTGCTTTTGTCGCTTCAACCTTTGTGGGAATGGTGGTGGAAGTCGGATATCTTCTATCCTTTCATTGGTTTGAAACCTGATTGACGGTATTGCCGGGACATCTGGAGTTGCCGATGCGTTATCAAATGTGGTTGCCGAGGCATGCTTATCACAAGATGACGTGGCGTTGTCGGTTGCCGAGGCATGTTTATTGCCGGTTGCCGCAGCAATTCCTGGTTCAGCCTCTGAGGCTTTGCCGCTAGGTTCGTCTTGATCTTTTTGTGGAGTTTTGTTTGACGAGCGGGTTTGAACCTCTCTAAGTTGTTGGCCACTTCTGGTGGTGATTGCCTTACATTGCTCATGGCCAGTTCCTCTTGCGACTTCAGTATCGCTAGGTAAACCTCCTTGTGGTCTAGTGTTCAGATTTTGAGCAAACTGTCCGACTTGATTTTCCAATGATTTGATTGCCGCCTCTTGGTTTTGCAATCTCATCTCGGTCCTGTTAATAAAAGCATCAGTTCTTTTTATGAAATTACTATTCTCAGCCATATAAGATTCAGTTTTCATCATAAAAGCATTTAGAGAATTTTCCAAAGAACTAGATGTCGCTTGGTTGTTGCCGCGGCATCCGCTTGCCGTGGCATATTCTCACTGAATCCTGATGCTTGTGCATTCTGATTGTTCTGGTTTAGAGCATTGTTGGGATTACTCCATGAAAAATTCGGTGCTTCTTCCAAGCTGGATTGTATGTATTTGACATCATGTTGTTGCCCCGATTGTAATTCCCACATAGAAGCTAGATTCGGATTCTCGCATACATTCGTAAGAATTATGGTTATCACCACATAACTCACAAAAAGAATCCATTACCTTGACTTCATGTGTGTTGTTTGGTTTTTGCATGTTCTGGACCATCTTGGTTAATACGGCCAATTGTGCCGAAATTGAATCTGATGATCCTGGTTCATGTATTGTGGCTTGGCGTCTAACTCCTCCTCTTCTAGTAGATGGGAATTGATAATCATTCTTGGCCAGCCTGTTTAAAATTTGCATTGCTTCTTCCGGTGACTTATCTAGGAGTATGCCGTTTGCCGAGGCGTCTAGCATCATCCTTGTTGGTGTATTCACGGCATTGTAAAACATTGTCACTTGAGTCCACACCGAGAATCCGTGTAGAGGGCATTTGTGTAGAAGTTCTCTATATCGCTCCCAAGCCTCGTACATGGATTCATCATCCGCTGCCGAAAAAGAAGTAATGTCGTTACGGCTTATCGATTAAAATTTGTAGGATTAAATCTAGCAAGGAAATCACGACAAAGATCAGTCCAAGACGCTATGGATCCGGCAGAATACTATTTAGCCATGCTTTCGCCTATCCTCAAAGTGAATAGGGGAATAATCTTAATCGTAAGACATCGGGGTGACTCCGTGTATCTTGAACGAGTTGCAAATCTCGAGGAAAGATTTCAGATGTTGTCGTGCATCTTCGATTCTTTGAGCCGCCAAATTGACCTATTGTGTTGATCATATTAAACATTATCGGTTTCAACTCAAAGTGGTCGGCTTCAATTTTGGGTGCGACAACTCCTCGGTTTAAGTCCATCAAGATCTTCTTCAAGATAGTCTCGAATAGTTCTGTTTCGCAAGAATCACTCCTCCTCCTCGCTCGAACATCTTGATTAATATTGCCGTCTTGATTTGCCATTGCTTCTCTTATCCTTCGCCTAAGTCTTTGTAAGGTTCGTTCGATTTACGGATCAAAGGGATATTCGGTGAAGTCGGTCTCGCCTCGTCATATACCAATGCAAAACCAAAGTTTGTTAGCCCTTTGAATTTTAAACAAGAAAAATAAAAAGAAAGTGCAAGAAAGTAAAAACAAAGTCGCTATTGCCAATCCCGCAACGGCGCCAAAAAACTTGTTGCGCGTAATAATAAGTGCTACGCAATTGTGCAAGTATACACGCCGCAAGTTATAGTATAAAAGATATCGTCTCCACAGGGATTGGTGCCACTTCAAGAATCTAGTCTCTTGCACTGTAAAAAGTAAAAACACAAGTAAAGGATTATAGAAGTTTTAACTAATAACTAATCTAGAAAGCAATTAAGTAAATGAAAAGATGAATTCAATTGAGAGAGATAGGCTAGGTTATCGTGAGTTGAGGTGTGATAGCCGATTGGATTGTCTTGGTAAAAGAGTGCACGGGCAACTCAGTTGCCGTAGCGACTTGCACAACGGGGTTGCCTTGGCAACTAATTGATGGTTGCTTGGGCGACTGGGCAGCAACTTCAAGGTTCGGCGGAGCGTTCTTCAATGGTTTCTTCTTATCCCTAAGTCGAAACTCTAGCTACTTGTGCATGCCTTGATAATACATCCTCAAGCGTGAATCAAGGGTGAACAACAACCAATCTTGCGCTCCTCTTAGCCGTTGAAATCCTTAACTTATTCCTAAGCCGGATTAATCTTCACCATCATTGGATTGAATAAAGATCATATTCATTCGTTTCTTGAATCTAACTCTCCCGATATTAGATAAATGGATGAAATCACGAGATCCTCTCCCAATTCACTCGCAAACAATAATAAGAACCAAGAATGAATAAACCTTGAAATAGAAAAGTGCAAACTCTTATTACCTAAACAAAAACCAATAGTTTCTCACAACCACAAAACACAATAACCATAGCCAAGTAAATTTAGTTCATGGCTAGGTTCCAAAGAAACACAAGATAAACAATCCCTAGCATGAACCCGATCGAACAAGGAAGAAAAGATGAAGCTTGTCGAAAATTCCTTGCCCTAGATGCTTGCCGAAAATTCCCCTTGCTTCCTCTCTTGGAGTTGTCGAAATTCCCTCTTGCTCTCCCTATTGATCTTGTCGAAATCTCCTTGGTATTTATAGGGCTAGGCCAAAGTCCTTCTTTGAGGAGGAGTTTGAGTTGGAATTAAATTATCTTTAAAGAATATAATTCTTTATTATAATTTTATTCCTATTAGAACTTCTCCTATCCTCTTGGAATTTAATTTTTCTTTAATCTCTGCATGGCAATCAAATTCCTTTGGGCTTGGGCCTTGCTCCATGTCATCTTGGGCTTGTAAAATCATGAATTTCGACATCCCTATTGTATTTTGTCTTTGTCGACAAATGCCATGGCAACTGGCTCGGCGTCTCCTTCATGCACTGCCCTGGCAACTAGCTCGGCATATCCTTCATGTATTGCCCTGGCAACTAGCTCGGCATTGCTTTGGCAAGTGATCCTGCACATACACACACAAAAACACACCAAAGCAGCATCTATTTCCACAAAAATCACCAAGTTATGTAATCAAGCTCAACGATTGAAGGAAACATGGATTAATGCATGAATGGCTAACTATGCAACTAATATGAGCCTAAGTCTAACAATAATATGAGTAAAAAGGGTAAGAAAAATAGTACTTTTGAACACTTATCAAGGCCCAATAAACCTTGGAATCAACTTACCCTTTCGCCCAAACCTCATTACCTTCTTCCAAGGCGAAACCTTTAGAAACACTCTATCTCCAACCGCAAACTCAATCTCCCGACGTTTCAAATCAGCGTAAGACTTTCATCAATCTGAAGCCTCTTTCAACTGATTACTAACGAGCTTCACCTTCTCATTAGTGCCTTCCAACACATTAGGCAAAGAAACTACTTCTTACCTGCCTCAGCCCAACAAAGTGGCGTACGACACCTCTTACCATATAAAGCTTCATACGATGCCATTTGAATACTAGCCTGATAACTATTGTTATAAGAAAACTCTACGAACGGTAGTTGCTTCTCCCACATTCCTTGAAAATCAATGATGCAATATCGCAACATATCCTCTAATACTTGGATAACACATTAAACTGGCAATCCGTTTGAGGATGATACGAAGTACTGAAATTCAACCGCATACCCAAAGCCTTATGCAAACACTCCCAAAACATTGTTGTAAAACGCAAATCCCTATCCGATGCTATAGACATAGGCACCCTATGCAACCTCACAATTTCAACAACTTACAACTCCGGCAACTTATCCAAAGTATACGTCGTATGTATAGCCAGAAAATGCGCACGTTTCGTAAACCTATCCACAATCACCTACACGAAATTCTTCCTTGATGGCGTCAAAGGCAACCTGGTTATAAAATCTATGGTAAATCTCTCCCACTTCTATTCCAAAATCTTCAATGGTTGCAACAATCTAGATGGAAACTGATGCTCAATCTTAACACGCTGAGATACCATACAACGAATAACAAAATCTGCCACATCCTTCTTCAAACCAACCCAAAAATGTTCTTTCTTCAAATTCTGATACATTTTTGTACTTTTCAGATGCATAGAAAAAAGACTCAAATGAGCTTCAGTCAAGATAGTGCGTTTCAACTCCTCATCTTTCGGCACCACTACTCGACTCTTGAAGCACAAAACACCCTCATACGGTTCCTTTTCCTTGACTAATTGTAACAATGATGGCTTCACTTGCAACTCAACCAATAATCCACCATCTCGCGTCACACTCAACTGAGCAAACATTACCCTCAACTCCACCGTAACCTTTCTACTCAAGGCGTCAACTACAACATTAGCCTGACTCGGATGATACTCAATCATCAAATCATAGTCCTTGAGCAACTCCAACCATCTCCGTTGCCTAAGATTCAACTCTTTTTGCAACGCCAGATACTTTAAACTCTTGTGATCCGTATACATGGTACACTTCTCACCATACAAATAATACCTCCAAATCTTTAATGAAACACCACCACAGCAAGCTCTATATCATGCATAGGATAATTGTGCTCGTGCACCTTCAACCGTCGAGATGCATAAGACACAACTTTTTCCCCTTGTATCAACACACACCACAAACCAACATAGGATGCATCACTATAAACGATAATCATTTTCCCCTGCTCAGGTTGAATCATGATCGGAGCTTGTGTCAAAGCTTCCTTTAAGTTATCAAAGGATTGTTGTCTACTCTCTGTCCACTCAAAACTTATATCCTTTTGTAACAAATTTGTCAAAAGATTAGCAACCTTTGAGAAACCATCCACAAAGCAACGATAATACCCTGGTAACCCCAAGAAACTACGAACCTCCATCACTGACTTAGGTTGCTTCCAATTCATGATCGCCTCAATCTTTTGAGGATCTACACGGATACCTTCTGCCAAAATAACATGACCAAGAAAGGCCACTTGTTTAATCAAAAACTCACACTTGCTCAACTTGGCATAAAGCTTATTATCCGACAAAGCTTGCAACACAATCCATAGGTGTTGATCATGATCTTTCTCAGTACGAGAGTACACGAGAATGTCATCAATGAACACTACCACAAATTGATCCAAGAATTCATAGAATACCCGATTCATCATGTCCATAAAAGCTACAGGCGCATTAGTCAACCTAAAAGGCATCACTAAAAACTCATAATTCCCATAACGCGTGCAAAAAGCTGTATTCGGCACATCTTTATCCTTCATCTTCAACTGATAATACCCAAAACTCAGATCAATCTTGGAAAAAATGTAGCACCCCATAATTGATCAAACAAGTCATCATTTCTCGACAAAGAATACTTATTCTTAATCATCAACTTGTTCAGTTACTGATAATCGATGTACATTCTCATCGTGCCATCTTTTTTTCACGAACAACACTAGTGTTCCCTATGGTAACACTCTAGGTAGGATGAAACCATGATCCAGCAACTCCTGAAGTTGCATCTTTAACTCTTTCAGCTCATTTAGTGCCATGCGATACAGAGCAATTAACATTAGAGCCATATCCGCATACGTCTCGATGCAGAACTCTACCTCTCTATCCGGTGGTAATTCAGGAAACTCCTTCAAAAATACCCCTAGAAAATCACAAACAATATGGATATCCTGGATACGTACCTCCTTCATATTTGGGTTCATAACATAAGCTAGATATGCTTGACCCCCAAGCTCTAACAACTTTTGTGCTTCTACAGCCAAAACTATATTGGACAAGAATTTCATATTCTCGCCTACAACCACCACTTCATAATCCTCAGTATGTTTTAACGAAACTTATTTGGTTTCGAAGTCGACATAGCCTTATGCTCGGTCAACTAATCTATCCCTAAGATTACATCAAAACCATGAAATGGAAACTCCATCAAATCAGCCGCAAACACATGACCTTGAACCATCAAAGAATACCTCCTATACAAGCTCCTAGTGACTACTATCTCTCCGAAAGAACTAGTTACTTGCATACCCACATCTAACACTTCTATAAGTATATCAAGCAAACATGCATGCTCGCGCAAGATGTATGAATATGTAGAACCAGAATATATCAAAGAAAGTAATGATATGAACTGAAAAGTAAAAGTACCTGTAATCACATATTTGTCATTCCTCCCAAGCGATGTGCATAGATCCTTGTAGGTTCACCACCCTCAAGTTGAACCGCCATTGTATGAGCAACAATTCTCTGATATTTTTTCCTACGCTGGAAATTACCTTGTTTGCGCTCACGGCCTCTCTGTAGTACAACAACAAGCGTAAGAGCTTGTCCATCCCTAGCCAACTGCAGACAATCATGCCTTATATGATCTCGCAAACCACAGTCCCATCATGTACCAAGAGTCCCCAACACTCTCCTGAATGTCGCCTACCATACCGTCCACACTTAGGTGCTTGAACATAGGTGTTCTGGCTCTGCTGTCCACGCCCAACACTACTCTTACCACATCTCCAGTCAGGGTGATACCTCATATTTTGATGCTTCTTATACTAACCTCTACTAGCATTTTACTCGGTAATCTTCTCCCTCATACTAGAACTCCCTAAAAAGGAGGATAATCCCAGATTCTGCTCTATATCCTTAGCTCAAGAAACCAAAACATCAAACTAAGTGTAATCTAAAGCCAACATATAAGTCTTTACTTCTTTAATCAGCCCATATAAAAACGATCACATCAATGACGATCATCGGGAACTAGTTTAGGTACATACTGGGTTAACCAAACAAATTGAACCTCGTATTCTGATATAGACATATTACCCTAAACCAACGCCATAAACTCTCGCTTCTTTTTATCCTAATATCATGAACCCAGATATTTCTTCCAGAAAGTAGCATAAAAGAACTCATACATCACATTCGCAGATGTCATACCCACGATAGAAATCGACCACCAACTATAGGCATCTCTCTGGAGCAAGGATACTATATAGCCTAACTTATGAACATCTGTACACTCCATTTGCCCGAGAATCCTCAATACTTGCGAACTACTCTTCAGCTATCTCATAAGATAAATCCATAAACTTGGTACCATCTAAACTACACAAACGCTCCAACAAAAGTCCTGTGTTAACAGCTGGTACAGGTGCTTGCACTCTAGCTATAGCTGCCTAAAATGCTCATGTCATAGCCTGAATCAACGATTTCATGTCACCAAAAATTGGTCTCGGCGGTGCCTGAGGCACACTACCCTCTACTCCAACACCAACAGGAGGAATCGGTGGAGAATGAGGTAACTTATTATTATGCCCATCTATAACACTACCCATGTAAGCTCTCGTCTCTCGTCTTGGTCCTATTTTTTGAAAATATGATTCTAAAGCATGAAAATGTAACAAAATAAAACAATTAGGCCAGCTTGAAGCAAGAATCCAAGATGCTCATGTTTTAAAACAAAAACCATTTCGCACTCGTAGTAATAAGGCAATGTGTCCCCAAGCTTTTACCCCAACATAACACATTTCAATCATAAACACACAAAATAAAATACCGTGCATTCTATTCAACATAATCATGCAACAACATACCTCAAACAACCATAACCCACCCCCAGCAATCATAATCTGGCTCTAATACCACCAAATATAGCCCCCTTGGCTCGGCCTAGATGCCAGACTGAACCGAGCGAGCTATATTAGATTTAACAAGACAAACCTGAACGAATACTTAGAAAACAATCCATTTTCCTTTTTATCTTGTCTATATGCATAATTAAGTCCTAAGGTGTCATGCTGGCAGCGGCAAAATTCACAATTAATCGGGCGTCAATTAGATATCCACTTGGTCGAGTACGCACTCTAGGGACCAAATTGTAATTTTAGAAAATCAAGGTAACTTTCTTAAGTCCAAAGTTACCAAACCTCAATTAATTAGGTTACATGCATACCGATTAAAATTCAAATTAAAATAATCATTCAAACTCATTTAATTGCATGATCAAGAAGCAGAGACTAAACTGCAAAGATTCAAACTTCAGCAAAGTATATTACCAGAAATAACAGACCATGTATCGATACACCCCTTGACCATATCGATACAGGTATATTTTGCAAAGGGTATCGGTATGGTCCTCAAGCGTACCAATACCGGTAGTTCGATATCAAAATAGGGAATTCTAGTAACTAAAGGGCGTACTGATATGGTTGCTCGTGTACCAGCACCTAGTGTTTTGAGAGGCGTACCGATACGAAGCAAGGAGTACCAATACCCATTTGCAATTTTGCACATTTTAGAACCAAGATAGACCTCGCGTACAAATCCCTGAGGACTCTTACTAGTATGGCTGGGTCTGTAATGACCTTTTGGTCGAACATATGACACTTAAGCTCAATCTAACTTGCTTTAAACATCACACAAACATTATATAAAAAGTCTAACAAAATTTCCTCAACCAAATAAGCATGCTAAAAGACCATTCAAACCATAACAATCAAATTAAAGATCTTATAGGCATGATCTCTACCCAAGCATGCAATTCTCATCCCAACCCCTTAAAGCAAGTCATAAAACCTCATACAAGTCCAAAATACCAAATGACACATGTCCAAAACAGGGAGTAACCAAACAACCCTCCCAGTTACAACTTGGTCACGTTACCCTTTTATTACTACTTAGCATTTATAAAACAATACTTGAAATAGCTTCGCCCTTGGATTGCTTCTTGCTTGCTCGCTATCCGAAAATGCCTACTTTTCTACATTGATGAGAAATGAGAACGTAAACATGAAAGCTTAGTGAGGGATTCTCAAAAAAAAACTCATCAATGCATTTAAAACCATTTGTTTTCAAACAAATATTAAATCTCATGCCAAAATATCTCATGCTTCTATTGCCTTTCCAAAATATGCACATTTAAACATTTCACCATGCATGTATCATGGATTTCTAGCGTAAATATCAATTTAAGCTTTCTCATGCTAAAACATCAAAATAGAAAAGCTTAAAGAGCACCACATGTATAAACTATATTATACAAAACATAATCCATTACTTATGATACATTAATTCATATATTAGCCTTCAAGTGACCCAAAACCAAGTCATAACTTTTGTAAAAACACATCAAATACACGGATTTCCCAAGTGGTTTCTTCGACCACTTCAGATACATCATCGAATCAGAGTATGTCACTAATACCCTCAACAGTTATGATGTATAAATCCACCATCGAGAGAAGTGACCCCTCGACCCCTCGACACACATGAGGTGAGTTATTATAGTGCACTTTAAACCCTATAGCATGGCAACAATATCTGATAACATTTAATAATTGCCACTTGTTAATATATTCTATTAAAACATATTACTTCACTGTTTTACATATGCATCAAATCAAATCATCTTCAATGCAATAAATCATGCATTTTTCATTCTCAAAATCCTTTTCATAAATCATTTTTCAACTTATATAGCATAAACATATGATCATTTATATCATATTTCATTTGAAAACATGCATATAACAGTAGGTAATCTAATTCTTAAACATGTGCATGAGATTGTATTTTGCAAAATCGAAAACGAGAGCGAGAACATCCAATACTTACTTCCAAGCTTAGGCAAGTGTTTCAAACTTAATCTAAACTCCTAAAATCACCTTTAAACCTTTAATAAGTTGTAAACCACGCTTCCACTCACCAACAACACAAAGCTTCACTTGCCGGTGCGAAATCAAGCTTCCAAAGCCTCCGAAACCTCTCTAATTGCTGAAGGATTCGTCTCCCCTATTTTACCCACACAAATACAGAGGATTAATAAATTACTATGCATCTCTAATCCTAGCAACATCCCTTCTCAACTTCGCCTCACTAAAACCATCAATCGCCTTCCAAGAACAACCAAAATATCACCGAACCCAAACTAAACAAAGTCTAGCCAAACCTAACAATTTTAACATCTTAATAACATCATTCCACATCTAAAAACATCAATTTAATAACTTTATATCTCAGCAACCTTTTAACACCAAGAACACCTCAAAACCTAACTATTTACCACCTAGAAAATAGCAATTTACTTAGTTTCGGATTCCTTTTGTTAATATCTTCTCATAACATTAAAACATATCTTACTTGTGATCTATAACAATTATAATCAACATAAATCAGATCTATTAACAAGATCTACCAAATTTCTTATCAAAACTCAATTAAAACCTTTTAATCATGATTTATTCATAAAAAAATAACAAAAATCAATTGTAAAGGATCAAGAACTTGTGAATTTTAGTAAAGAACCTTTGATTAGAGGAGAGTAACGAAATTCACCTCTAATAGCTGACTTTCCCCTTAATTGGCATGATTTGAATGAAATCAATAAGAAATCAAGTAGAATTTGATATAGAAATCAAAGGAATCAATTAAGAAATCAAAAAGAAATCAAAAAGAGAAGATTCCTGAACATTTTAGAGTAAAATTGGTAATTTATCTGCTAGGAAAGTTGGGAGAAAAGTTGGGAGCAAAAGTAGTTACGTAAGAAAATGAATTTGTTAATAAAAATCTTTTAATTAAATCTATTTTATTTTTATTTATTAACCTTTTAAAAACCTTTTTAAAATAGCCTAAATTAAGGGAAAAGTCTAATTAAAAACATTGGTAAATTAGCTCCTTAAAGATTCAAAGTTTTAACCCTTTTACGATTTAGTCACCAAAACAGTTTTGAAAACTTTACATTTTAGTCACAAGACCAAAATGTCACCAAATCCAATTTTCTTTCCTCAAATTGAGTTTTCCAAAACCCTTAGTATATTAATTAAACACTTTCTAAAATTTTTCCATATTTTATTTTAGCCAAAAACAATTTATTATGAATTAATTTCCCAAAACTAGCTCGAATCGCCTAATCCAGTTCCCCTGAACCGTCTAATCTAGCTAGCTACCGTGTAAGCCCAAATTCATGGCGTTACACCGATATTTACAAAACCTTTGAGACCCGCAAACCCCCACTGCAGAACCACCGAAGCTTCTAGCCTCCGCACCACTCGAGGCACCATGGCCTTCGGAGCTCATACTCTCTGCACCACTCTCCCCACTCAGCTCCTGCACCTTGACATGACCGCTATTAAGTCCACCTGACTCACCGACTCAATTTTCCGCCCGATAGTCGAGTCTACTCTGTCAGCCCTTCAGTAGTCACCATGACGCTAGGCCTGACTCCATCCCATTGAGCAGCACCAAGGGGAAATAAATACCCCCAAGACCGAAGACAAAGGGGATGACCCTTTGACATCGACCATCCTCTCTCTCCTCTCCCATATGACTCCGATCGCCCTTTCAACACTTTTTGCGGCTCTCAGCCCCAAGCCAACCAGGGGTGAACCGCCTAATTCTATAGTTTACCATCGCCTACTGTGGCTCTTTGCCCATCCCATGACGGATCAACCACCAAGCCTCTTTGCCAATTTTTCCTTCTATCGTGGTCTCCACCTCCTTGTTTGGTGTCGCCCAAAATCGGCATCAACAAAACCCTTATACTTGCTTAATTCATCTATTGTTTTTTGGGTAAACTACCTAGGTGACCACCCAAGTATTGGGTTCGACCTATTTTGACCACTTTGTTAATAGAAATTTGTATAACTACACATTTGGTCCCTATTAGTTACCTATTATATTAATTTGATCTTAAATTTAATTTAATTAAATAAATTAATCACTCAATTAGGTGCCGACACATGTCATCACCTTATTGGATGAGAAAAATAAAGCAAAGAGCTGTTTTGCCTTCACTAGGGATTGTACCCATGTTACCTGGGAGTAAATGGCGTGGATTTACCACTGAACCAAGTGGCCATTTGTGATATAAAATACAAAATGTAGTATATGTTTTAATTTTTGTTAATGTAAGGAAAAGAAAATAAATATGAATTAAGGGGACTCGAACATGACACACTTGAGACGCATAAAAAGCATTTAAACCAATATAGAAATATAATATTTAAATTAAAGTTGACAACATTTTATATATTTATATATATTAAAAATAAAAAATATATTCGAGTCAACTTTAATTTTGTTGTTAATCTTATTTATTTCCTTTTTATGGTATTAACTTTAATATAATTATTATAATTTTATTTTTAACAAAATTTAATTTAATTAAATAAAAAAATTAAATTATATTAAAAATTCATTTAACGAAGTTAAACTTATCGTATGATTAAAATTATATTCGTGAGTTTGAATGAATTTTTAATATAATTTTAAAAATTTTATTTTAAATCATGAATTAACTATTATTTTAAAATTTTTAATATATATAAATATATAAAATATTGTCAACTTTAATTTAAATATTATATTTCTACGGTGGTTTAAATGTTTTTGTGCGTCTCAAATGTGTCATGTTCGAGTCCTCTTAATCCATATTGATTTCCTATTCCTTGCATTAACAACAAACTAAAATATATATATTACATTTTTTATTTTATATCACAAATGGTCACTTGGGGGAACCTAGGTTCGATTCCCATATAAGGCAAAACAATTTATTATTTTCTTCCTCTAATCAGGTAGAATAAATTTATTAAATAAAAATAATTAATTAAATTCCTCCAATAAGGTGATGACATGTATCGTCAATTAGTGATTAATTTATTTAATTAAATTAAAATTAAGATCAAATTAATATAATAGGTAACTAACAGAGATCAAATGTGTGTTATACAAATTTCTATTAACAACCACGTCACTCCTCTGTTAGATTTTAATGATAAAAATAAGACCAATTAAATAGTTTAATGGTCAATTTTTTAGTTTTTTAATTGACTGGTCAAAATAAGATCAACCCAATAATTAAAAAGTCACCCAAATAGTTTACATTTTTTTCTACTCAACTAAACATATCCTCAGCTTTCGAGTTTCATATCAAATTCTATGTGAATTCAAAAGTTGTTTGACTTTTTTTTTTCTTTTTTAATTCTATGTTTACTTTAAAATATATACCTAAAATTTGTGATTGTTTTTTTCCTAACACCGATATCTTTAAGATTTGAGCATTTATTACTTTTCTAAGTATAATTGATGTATCTAATGCATCCAACACATGTCAGATGAAATTTGTTTGTCCTCTACTGACTTAATAAATGCCTTTCACATCCTTATTCTCTCACGTTTTCTTTAACATATTTTACCTAAACAACTTCGTGTGAATGTGAAGAATATTAGTTAGAACATTTCCATGGATGGATTCAATCCTATTTCGGAATCGTATTAAATTTTGGTTCTTAATGTCAATCATTTTGGTAGAGGTTGTCTCGAGATCGAAACTAAAATTGTTGTGATTTGAAGATTTGATAAAAAAATAGTCCAATTTCATAAGTTAAATTACAGATTTTGTTTCTTTATTATTGGTCATCTTTTACTTTTTGTCACGTAACTTTTAAAAATTACAATAAAAATATTAAATTTATCAAAAATAATATTTTGATCACTCATTAGAGGACATGACATATTAATTGAAGGATTATGGCAAACTACAACGGAGGTTACCCTTGTTTAACTTTTTTTGATTTTGATCACTCTACTTTCAATTGTTATGTTTCAGTCATTTACGTTATTGATTTGTTATAAGTTTATCGTGGTGACGTAACTTTTTTCATATTGATGTCGTGACATGTTAACAAAAAGAGTTAATTTCTAATTTGACCCTTTAAATTTAGACAAAATCCATTTAGATCTAAACTTTTATTTCATTCATTTTTCACCTTCTTTAAAAATCCCTAGAAACTCTCTCAACTTCTCTTTTAACGCACATTGTCGTTATTCACTGTCGACATCACTCCGATCACTTTCTCTGACTGATGATGATACCAACTCTTTCTCCCCTCTTTTCATTTATGGTTTTATACTTTAATCTTGTATTGAAAAAATATGAGGTCGTTTATAAACAGTTGAACCACCACCGTCGATAAATAATTCACCAAACATTGGCAAAATCTCAATTTCCCCCTCCTCCAAGGCCCTCACTGAAAACCCTTTGGTAAATTATTTAAATCTCTCCTTTGCTTTCTCTCTCTTTTTTCTTTGTTAGTTTAAAAATCCTTCTCTTTTTTTTTAATTTTTTCTGAAGTTGATTTTTATTGCCAAACTAGGTATTTTTTATTTCTTGTTGGATTTTATTTTATTGGTTAAAGGGGAATTTTTTCCCTGAAGTTCGATCTAAATTAGTAATTTAATTCCTCAAGCGAAAACGCAGTCAATTAGATCCTCCTGTTCGTGAATTGCAGCAAATTAGCCCATTTACCAACGTTGACTGTTACAATGCTAATGTGGCAGTTAACGGTGCTGACGTGGAAGTCCTCTATGCTTACGTGGCAGTCCAATGTGCTGACATGGCAGTCCACGTATGATGATGACATGGCAGAGGGGCTGAATTGATTTTTTAACCAAATTCGAGGGCATAATTAATTTTTTTGCCGAATTTAGGGGCATAATTAAAAGTTCGATAACTTACTTAATCTTTTAAGCTAAAAAATAATAAGTTATTAAAATTTTAAAAATATTTAAATAATATTTAAATATTCATAAAAAATGAAAACACTATAAATTTAAAAATTAAGTAAAAACATAAAATTAACAATATGAAACTTTATAAATATAAAAACTTAAAATTTGAAAATATTTATAACCATCGAAAAAGTCTTCGAATGTTTCTGGCTATGCTAAGCCTACTAATATTCCTTAACATATTTATAATGGAATCATCCTTATATTAAAGTACTAAAAAACCAAAATTCTCCTTCGTTTTTCTACATTAAATATTAATGAACATCAATTTGATGTAGAAAAATGAAAGAAAATTTACGTTGTATTGTTACTTTAATTCATGGTTGATTCTACTGAAAATTTATTTAATGAATAATAATACTCAGACTGACAAAGTCGAATAATTTTTCGATGAAAGTTTCAATTTTCTAATACTTTATAAATATATATTTTTAATTTTTTATATTTATATTTCATCGTTTATAATCTCTAATAAATTTTAATTTTTATATTAGCTTTTATTTTCAATAATTTTTTAAATATTTTATTTTTTTATTAAGTTTATGGATTTTTAAAAGAAATTGAAGAATCTTTGGATTTTTTGTGAGAGTTCTCACTTTCATTTTTTTTAAATTATCAGGGATCTATAAGTTATTTACACCAATTTGTTAATCAATTTTTTATATATTCCATTTGTAAAAGTTCAACTTGAAAAAACAAATTATTTATCCAATTTTATTCAAAAACTAAATAAATTGATTAAATTAACTTGAAATTTAAATTAATTATTTATCCAGTTTTAATATTTTAAAATTTTAATAATTTCTTAAATTCTTATTTTTAGCTTAAATATTAAATAAGCTATCGAACTTTCAATTAAAATCAATTATGCCATTGAATTCGGTTAGAAAATCAATTTAGCCCCTCTACTACATCATCATCACTCGTGTACTGCCACATGGACCGCCATGTCAGCATCGTGGACCATCACGTCAGTACCGTTAACTGCCAAGTCTGCACTGTAATGATCAACGATGGTCAAGGGGCAAATTTGCTGCAATTCGTGAACTGGAAGACCTAATTGACTGCGTTTTCGTGAGAGGGGCTATATTGCTAATTTGAATCGAACTCGAGGGCAAAAATACCCCTTTAGCCTCTTTTATTATAGTCATGGTTATTGAGATTGGCTTGTTTATTCTTAATCATTAGTTTGATTTCAAATTTGTTGGTTTTGAAATTTTAGCCATTGAATTGTTCTTGTGAAAGAAAATAAAGTTATCCTTTAGCCTCTTTTATTATACATCAAACGACGAGTTGGAAAAGGTTGAACCTTTGAAATCATCGAGTAGTAATAGTTCGCAAAATTATCTTCCTTCAAATGTGGATTTCAGAACTCTAAAGCAAAAATTTTATAAAGGAAACTTGTAACATCCTAAAATCTAGGTATCTAGGAATAACTTACTTGCTTACAAAGGAAATTTATTGTAACATCCCAAAATCTAGGTTAAGAGTTTCATGTAAGTTAGGAAGGAATCGGGTTATGATTCAAGTTGGATTTAAGTGACAAATTTTGAAATTTTATAAAGGTATGATAATATTATTTTATTAATACCGGAAAGTCAAAAATATTTTCTAATGTTAGTATATGATTTTATTAATATGTAATTTAATAGCTACAGCTTTAGTTAAGCTAATCGATTCTAAATAAGAGTCTTAGTGACTTTTTTTTGTAAAAGATAGAGAGCAATTTATAAAAACCGCAAAATACAGATATTTTAAGAGACAATTTTACCATTAAGTGATTTTTTTAACAAACCCTTTTCTTCAATACACCCGACGGTTATAAGAGCATGAAGCTCTTCAAGAATAGTCACATTAAAATATAAACAATCAGATGAGGTCCCAACAAGAAATGATCAAACCAAATTAGAGAGTAAATTTTTCAATGATGGCCTTTAGAAATAAATGGGGCATATCGGATTGTCATGATATGATAATGTCTTCTAGAGGTGAGTAAAACTCAATTCGACTCGAAAATATTGAATTTTTCGACTCGGCTCAAAGAAAAAATACTCGACTCAAAAATTTTTTAAATAAAGTTTAAGCTGTAAAATAAAAATTCAAATAACTCAGAATTTTTAATAATTGGTGGATTGATTTTTAAGTTCGAGTTGAGTCCCTTAATTTTTTCTGATATATATATACGAATATAAAAAAATATGTCACATATGAAAAAAAATATGAAGAAATATATATGCATATATTATATGATTAGAGAAAATCGTTTAAAATGAAATCAAACCGTACTATAACATGATAAATAATTACAATTAAATTTGTATAGAAACTCGAAAACTTGACTCGACTTGAATTTCATAAACTCGAATCGAAAAAAATTCAAATAAAGTTTAAGTTGTAAAATATGACGTGTCAACTTGAATAACTAATTTTTTTTTGACTCGACTCGATTGAACGCTCACCCCTAATGTCTTCGTCTTCATGACTCATTACTTGGACCTAGGTATGGCAATGGGGCGGTTTTTTGGCCGTCCCGAACTACCCCGAAAATTTAAAGTTTCGACTCGACTCGACCTGAGTTTAATATATTTTTTATCCACGACCCGACCCGATATAATTAAAGTATAATCCGACCCCAAAATTTTAATAAAAACTCGATTAAACACGACTCGCCCCGAAAAAAAATAATAAAAATATTAAATATAATATATAAAATATAATAAATATAAATATATATTTATAAATAAATCGGGTTAGGGCAGGGGAAATTTTCACCATAAACCTGACCCCGACCCGACTCAAGCTTCTTAAAAACTTGACTAAAAAACTAAGAATTAAAAAAAATCTCACCCGATCGAATCAGGTCGGGTCAAAACCCACCGAATTCGGACTTTTTACCATCCCTACTTGGACCGTTGCGGAGGTTCAAATAGTTGTTACATATTTTCTTAGTAATGCTCAAAATAAGCCCAATGCTTTTGCTTGCAAGCAGTAAGGACCCTTTTGTCAGGTCTTATGTTTAGTAGTTATCACTTCTATAAATGGAAATCATCATGCATTTTCTTTTCGTATCATTTCTTTCATCCAAATGCATTCACATTTATTATTTGTTGTGTTCTTTTATAGTCTTCATTTTATTTAATATTTTCGGTGTCTTGATTGTGTGAACTCTTATATTGTTAAGTCAATATTCAACCTTTAACAGTTCGTTGATCCTTCATTGGTTTCTCATAATCTTAACAAATGATCATATGTTGGGTTTAACCGTAAAATACACAAATATAATTGAATATACACATATATTCATAACAGCAATTTACTGAAAATAATTAATTAAAAATTAATTTAAAATGAACATAAATTTACCCTACACTTTTGGACAGATACGAATTGGAGCAGAATTTTGTTGAAGCCTATATAAACAATCTTCTTAAGACAGATTCGTCCTCTCCCCGATGATAGAGAATCGTTCTATCTCCAGGATACAACAAAAAGCGTTCACCGTAAGCAGCACAACTTCAGTGAACTAGGCGAATTCAACCATGTCTTCTTCTATCACGATAACATAGCAAATTTAAGAGAAGGAAAAAGAGATGGAATGTTTTTTGGTGTGTTTGAAAAAGAGAGAACTAGCATTCTATTTATAGTAAGAAGAGGCATGCGAAGAGACTAGAAGGAATTAATGGGGCAGATGAAGAGTTTTCAAGATTTAATTTAATAATTAAATCACAATTTAATTTAAACAATTAAATCCAATATTAAATTTATGCAAATCGCTCCCAACCTCGGTTGGCTTACACATTTACTAATCAACAAGTTAGTTCTTGCTTATAAACATCTTCCAAACTTCCATACATTTCTCATGTGGGATAGAGTGTTTTAAGCACTACATTTTTCTCAACAATATTTCTAAGAACCTCACTTTGAGCATCAATTTCTCATTCATCATTCAACCAATTTGAGCATATTATATATCGTTTTAAAGGTCTTATGGAGTAAAATATAAACCACAATGTTTATTATTCAAACTCCAAATTTACCAATAATTAATATGCCTCAAAGTCACTAATTATCCATTATTTTTTAACAATCCTCCACATGAATGAAATTGATAGATCAATGACACGGAGTGGTGATAGATTCTATGATTGATATTTGCATAGGACAAGTAGCATCAACCTTTGAACATTCCCTTGTGAAAGCATATTTACTATACTGGTTGACCAGTAGACATGATGTCATTAAACTATTCTACCATTTGGGTAAAATATGATATACCTCACACAAATACCTCACTAGAAAGGCTTTGATTCTTATGGGTATGTTCATATGGCCGTGAACATCTCCTGGTTCTGTAAGAGTTTAAGAGATCTATGCCCTTATAGTCTCCTTGAAGCAAGCTCACTTCACTCACATAGGTGACTAATATTGTTCGGCTCACTAGGATACACAATGGTCATTAAAAGCAATTTCTTAAACTTTTCCACATTTTAATCAGTGTTTCCATCACATGAACAGACTTGGGATAAGAACTCCCATAGTGACCGTACAAGGTCTATGCAAGTAGGTTGTCCCTTTGAACCTAGATCTTGGGATCTCTAATCAACTAGGTAGGGTTTTCCTTCACATCGCGCCTTAAATTTCTCTAGGCTTTAGTTACATTCCTTTCGATGTTTTATCTACCTTATATCAATTTAACCATTTGGTTAGTGGATCCATAATGTTATCTTTTGTTTGAAATTAGTTGTCTAATGGTATTCTTTCAACGACACATATGTTTCGACTTACCATTATACATTACATTTTTTCTCTACTAATTTTTCTTGGTTTTCGCAATATATGATTATTGTAGGCACAAACTTTGGTCATTTAGCAATATCCTCCAAGAATTTCTGAAGTCAGTTTGCTTTTTCTCCAGATTTTTGATCTTGAATAATCGTCACAAGAAATGTGCAAGCGTACACTACCGATGCAAGTATAGTTAATAGATAGATTTTGTTAGATATCGATCCCACGAGGATAAGTATTTAGTTGTAATCTTATGTCGCTGCAAACAATTATGAAAATCGAAGGATTGTGACTATAAAAGAAGAATAAAAGGATAGATTATAAGATCGATTGCGAAAGCAAAAAGAATAAATTAACAAAGGTAGAAAATATATCAAATAGAGATCTAGATCCCCTTGGCTTAATTAAGCAGATCACCATGTGTAACAAGGCGGCCTCATAAGATGATTCTTTTGACAAGTAAGAATAAGCTTGCTTACTAGCTTTCTTTCAACTCTCAATCGATGACTCAAATATGTAGATTAACCACAACTCTTGTTGTTCGTCAAAACTACACATCCTCGAACAAGTAGATCAACTCTCGTTGTATCCTCATTCAACTCTCGTTGTAATGGCTAGTTAATTTGAACTGTCAATGCATCTCTTAATGTCAGTGATTATGCTAAACACTCTCATACAAACAAAGCTCAAATCCAACAATTAAAATATGAAGAAAGCTAATAAGAATATATTGAACTCAAAATACAAGATAAATCAAGTTCAAACCCAAGCTAAGAAAATAAACCATCTTCAATCAATACAAGAAATATATATAAGCTTTGATAAAACATATATTCTGAGTAGCTTCAAAGAAACTATACATATTTCCCTTGTTTTGGTGCATAAATCTTTGTTCCCACACAGGTTTATGCCCTGTCTCGCCTTGGTTCACCAGAGAATAGGCTTGAGCCGCCATGGAAAAGAGCTTTGAAAGGTTGAAGATGATGAAGAAAATGATAATAGCGTAAATGTCCTCTTTCTCCTCCCAAAAATATATTTTTATAGGATGCTGATGATAAGAACACCTGTCCTTCAAGTGATTTGTGTGAAAGACCACCGTACTAAATCTATTGTAACAAATAATACAGCTGGTAGATTCATCTTTATCCTTAGCAGTCTAGACATCTGGTTGCTGTAGAGACATTACTAATACAACGACAAAGCAGCAAAAAGGAAGAAAGTTGTATAACAAGAGCAACTACGACTTGAGTTAAAAAAATACAAATAATAAACAGAAAATGCAAATATTAATGCATAAAATACTGAATTAGGGACAAATTAATCCATAAATGAAGGGGAAAACATATTCTTTAGAGAGCTATCAATTTTACTAGAGCTACAAACTCAGATTCTATGTGGATCTGGCTGTAAAAGTTTGTCTTGAGGATTTCATGACACTATTCCTCATCCCAATATAAAACATATCCACTTGTGCCTTTGATATCATGAATATTAGATATCCAACTAGCAACAGAGAATCATTCTAAAATAGTAGGATCTTTAGAAAAAATATAGTATGTAGTATTGAATATATCTGAGATATCGCAGCTCACTCACAATTGCTTTCAAGTGGTTTTCCTCTGGATTGCTTCTGAATCTGTGTAAATTACTCATAGTGAAAGCAATTTCTAGTCTAGTGCATCTCATTAGAATGCCTATGATCATTGTATATTCCATTTGGCCAGCACTTTCATCTTGGAAAATTTGTTAAAATAATGCTTTGGCAAATGGTTTAAGATAATGCTTTAGCAATATTGTTAACAATTTTCATTCGTTGTTGGACAAATGTTGTAGAAATATTCTTGCCAACTTCTCAAGAATCTTGTCCACATAATGTGACTGCGTTAATATAAGAGCCTCAAACAATCGTTAGATTTGGATGCCTAAAATGATATATGTCGGTCTCATATCTTTCATGTCAAATTAAATGATATATGTCGGTCTCATATTTTTCATGTCAAATTTTAATTTGACATGTCTTGTAACAACCTGAATTTTGGGATCCACGAGTTGTTACACCCGAGCATTAGGCTTGGATTTTTTTAGGTTACCAAGTGAGTTGTGAAAGCGATAAAAGGGTCAAGGGGTAAATTACCCCACTTTTTGAAGAAGAAAAAGTGGGTAAGCTTTAATTTTTTGAAGATTGTAAAAGTGTGAGATCACTCTTGTTCCCCCTTCATCTATTTTCTTCTTCATTTCCTTAGAAGCCCAAAGACAAATTTGAAATATTTATCCTTTTTAAGTGAGAATCTTGGATTTGTTGTTGAGGGCAGTGTAAAGCTTTTTATTTAATATGATCTATCTATCAAGGTAAGGATGAAAGGTTTTTGTAGTGAATGGAAAAATATGAGTTTTGGTGGGGGTTCAAAAGGAAGAACGGAAATGGAGGATTTAACTTCATTCTTGTTGTAAAGCTTTTTATTTTATATCTTTTGACCTTCCAACAATGTTGTAACTTGTTTTACAACTTCTCTTTGTTGTAAAAGAGGTTGGAGAGCACTATAAAGCTCAAAGCAAGGGGAAAGCTTGAGGACCTGTGACAAAGAGTCTCATTTCCAACTTTTGGAGGAAGGTTAGTACATTTCCAACTCATTTTTTTTCATGCACATCCTAAGGATGATGTCTTGTATACTTGATTTGATGATTTGGGTGTAAATGCTTGAAAATATGTATTAATGGTAAATCCGAGATTAAGTGTTAATAACATGTAAAATGGTAGTAAAACACCCTAAATGACTCCTATAAACTATAGGATCATCTTAAGGGGTTTTGAGGTAAGTTGGAGGCTTTGGGGATGATTTCCTGAGCCTAGAAAGTTATTTCTAGGCTTCGGTACTAGTATACAGGGATCTCGTACAGATAACCTAGTGTTCTGGACTTTAAGAACACTGTTCTATTGGGGTGAGTTTAGAAAGGGGTACCGGTACGGTGTTCAACCAGTATCGGTACGCCGTGCAATCTCGTATTGGTATGGGTCGACTTGTACCGGTATACTAAAGCTTAAGAAAATTCTAGTGAGCTATTTTAGTATCGGTACGCTACGAGTACAGGTACCTAAGGGTACTGTAACACCTCAATTTTGGGTCTAGATGTTTTGGGGTTCGTTCTAAAGGTTCGATGAACCAGTATTAGAGATTCGAGTTAATTTCAGGATTAAATCAGATTAAATATTTTTGAAGGTGATAAAAATATGGAAAAATGTTCTAAAATCATTATTTAATATGTTACTAATTTTGGTGGAATCAATTTTGGAAAATGAGTTTTGGAAATCGAATATTTTGGGACTAGTGACCAAAATGCAAACTTTGAAAATTGTGTTTAGTGACTGTTTTGTAAAGGGTCAAAACTTTGAATCTTTAAGGAGCTAATAGCCCAAAAGTCTGATTTCAGACTTTATCCTTTAATTGGCTATTTTTAAAAGTGTTTTGGAAAATAAAATAGGTTTGGGAGAATTAATTGATAATTAATTCTTTAAAACAAAAGTCACGTAACTAACTTTCTCAAAACCTTTTCTATCAAAATCTCTCCAGCCAAACACTATTCTATTCTTCTAAATCTTTAGGTAAATCTCATGTTTTCTTAAATCTTTTGATTTCTAATGGATTCTTAATGGTTTCTAAGCAAAACCTTATTGTTTTAACTTTGTTTTCACATGTAAAATCAGCCAATTAAAGGAGAAAGCATTCATTAGAGGTAATGTTCGTTCTTCTCCTCTAATGAAAGGTTCTTTACTGAAATTCCCAAGCCATTGATCATTTACAATTGTTTTCTAATGTGTTTTGATAGTTTAATTAAGGAAAATTGGTTTAAATGTGTTTTGATTGATGAAATTGGTAGATTTTCGAATTAGATTTGTTTTGCTGGGTTCTTGATCAGATTAGATCATGATTTTGATGTTTAATAATGTTAAAAGCTTGGATTTAACATTGTAATCTCAAAACTAGTTGAATCTCTAATGTTAATGGTTGTTAAGGGTTTTTGTGATGTTATTGGAGTTTAATCATTGCTGGAAGTAAAAGGATGTTGTAAAGGGTTTTAAGATGTTAATTGATGAAGTTTGATGTATCGAATCGTTATATTGTGGCCAGGTTAAGATTGAGAAGTGTTTGAGGTTGATTTCGATAAGTTTCAGATGGTTTTTGAGTGGGCAACTTGTGAGTTGCGGGATTTTGTTTTGAGGAAGAGGTTTGGATGCATTTTAATGAATGTTTTCCTCTAGTTTTGTGTGGCCAAAACAAGGGATAATCAAGGCAAAGCATCTTGAAGTGGATTGTTGCTTGTCGAGAGCTCGTTTTGCATTGGCAAGCAAGGCGAGGTGTAACCGGCGAGCGGAAATGGTTTTAAAAGTCTTTAAAAGGTTTAAAAGTGTTTTTCGAAGTTTAGGTTAAGTTTGAAACATTTACCTAAGCTCGGAAGTAAGTTTCCCCTCTTTTGCTCTTTAATATCGGTTCGAATATGAGCATGTGTAACTCATGTTTTAGTCGTAAATATGGTTTGTTTTACTTACTGTAAATGCGTGATTTTGAGTACATATGTAGTGGTTTAAAAGTATATGAAATACTAGTGAGCATTGATTTTCATTCCGGTTGGGAATGTGGTATTGCTTTGGCAATGTGGCTTGCATATGTGGTGGTTTGTATAATGCATTGTAAAACAGTGAGTAAATGGTTTTGTAAATGATATATTGTCTATGTGACATGATGAGGAAACATTCGGCTATAGTTGTCATGCTATAGGATAAAGTGCACTATAATATGTTTAACATTGATCATGGGCAAAGGTCCTTGAGGTATAGCGGCCGGCTACTCGAACTATGATGTTATCGCTTGGGTTGAACGGTCTGTTCCCCTTGTTGATATTAATCTTGCGGTTGACAAGTTTGTCATATCATGCCAGCATGGTATGGGTCTTGATGGCGGACGGTCATTAAGGGAGATCTGTTTATCCGATGTGTAAGGTTAACGGTCGGTTAACCAATTGTTAGCGGTCAGCTAATCAAGGATAGTGGTCGACTATCCAGGGTCACTATAATTGCCAATATATGAAAGTTCATGAGTTGAACCCATTTTATAATGCTTTGGTTTTAAGCATGGTGATATGATTTTATGCTTTGGGACTTAAGCATGGTAATATGATTTAATGCTTTGAGATTTAAGCATGGTAATATGATTTAATGCTTTGGGATTTAAGCATGGTAATATAATTTAATGCTTTAGGATTTAAGCATGTGAATTGTTAATGATTTTGCATATGGTCGATATGCATGTTTGGTTTTGGAATCAATGAAAATGCTTCGATCATTAAGCATGGGATTTATATATGATGTTGCATAAGGATCGTTATGCATGTTTCGGTTGAAAATAATAAAAATGCTTTGGTCGTTAAACATGTTTTGGAAACAAGTGGTTTTGGTTTTCAAATGGTTTTAAATGCATCATTGTTTTTATGAGCATCCTCACTAAGCATTTGTGCTTACGCTCTCTTTTCTAAATGATGCAGAGCACTAGAGTTTGAGGCAGCATTGGCAAGGCAAAAGACGATCCAAGACCTATACTATCCTTGAGTAAAAAACTCGGTGTTACTTTCGGTCAATAAGGCAATGTGTTCGCCATATTTTGGGGGATTTGTAATGATGTATTACCATGGTTTTTGTTGTGGTTTACATGCTGTGATTTGATGATCATTTTTTGTATGAAAAGCATGTTGATTGTGCCATGCTAGTATGTGACGTTGCTAGGAGATACCATGGATTGCATATAGCTTGTGTTGGATTGTTTCAATGCTTTTATGATACTATCATGTTTTGATTGATGCTAGGGAGGTATTGGTTTGTTAACCATGTGGTTAATTGCCTTATGTTTGGATTTTGGAATGTGAGTTGCTTGATTTTAAGGAGCATGCCTCTAGACTTGAGATTCGGGTAAATTGCCATGATATGTTGATGAAATTGTGATGTTATGATTGAGATTTTTCTTGGTAATATTGTACGAATGTTAGAAGCATGTTTAAGTGGTTTGGAATCCATAAAAGTATGTTAAGCCCGCAAATTTAAACTTTACAGGCCAGGGCGTATTGATACGCATGAGATCATATTGATACGGGTTAGTGTTTTCAGGCATAGCGTATCGATACGTATAAGACCATATTGATATGGGTCATTGTTTTTAGGTATAGCGTATCGATACACGTGAGATCGTATCGATATGAGTTGGTGCTTTTAGGCGTAGCGTATTGATACTCGAGGAAGTGTATCGATACAGGTTTAAACTACTGGAATCTAGAATTTTGAAGATGCACAGTTGTATTGATACACTTTCCCATGTATCGATATGGGTAACTGTTAATTCAGTTAAAGTGTGTTTTAAAGGTTATGTTTTCTTATATTTTAGTCCCTGAATGTTGTACACGCAATTAAATGGGTTTGAATAGTCGGTTTGAGCTGAGAATTGGCTTGCAAGCATGTTATATGACTGATTGAGGATCGGTAACCTTAATTTCAGTAATGGTCCTTTAATTTACTAGTTTTACATTTTGGTCTCTAAAATGCATATTTGTGTAATTGGATGCCTTTTCGATGTTCGTTTCTTTTATATCTTCACCCGCTGCAAGCATGCTCACTTAGGTTTAATAATATACATCTAGACAAGATAGAAAAAGGGACAAGTTTTCGTAATCTTACTCTGGCTTGCTTCGGCAAACCTAATGTAGCTTGCTCAGTTCAGTCGGGCGTCTAGGCTGAGTTGATGGGTTATATTTGGTGGTATTTGAGCTAGGTTACGAAAGGTTATGATGTTGTTGTTTGATTGATTGCTATTTTCTGAAATGCACAGTGATTGTGAACATGTGCGGTGATTGTTTTACATCATGTTGGGAACACATTGCCTATTACCGAGGTTTTAAATTGTTTTATAATGTTTTCTTGGATCCTTTGCCTAATTCTAGCCCGAGTTTAATGTGTTTTGATGATTTTGTTAGTATGGCTCAGCGCGAGACTCGTTCGACGGCTGGTAATGCCATGTTTAGGCAGAATAATGATGATGTAGGGAATCTTCGTAATATTTTATCTCTTCCTTCTCCGTTGGTTCCTCCTATTAATGTTGGGGTAGGTGGTGTACCTCAGGCTCCATAAGGGCCAGTTTTTGTGATTTGATTTTATTGATCCAAGCGGTGACGAGAGTTGTTCAGGCAGTAATGGCTGGAGTGCATGTGTAAGCACCGACACTTATCGTAGTGGTTAATCAAGGTTCACCTTGAACCATCTTTATAGTTTGGGGGGCGCAGAGTTCAGGGGTCTGACCTCTGAAGCAGCCGAGGAATGGTTGGAGAGTATGATTCGTATCCTGAATCAGATGAATTATTCTGATACACGGAAGTTGGGTGGTACTGAGTCCCTATTGTAGGGTAATGTTTACCTCTGGTGGGTAACCACGGTTACTAGTGTTCTGGAGGTAGTTGTGACTTGAGAGTTCTTTAGGAGAGCTTTTAAGAGGAAGTATTTTGGTCCTCAGTATTTGGATGCGATAGAGCGCGAGTTTATGTCGTTATCGTAGGGTGGCATGTTAGTTACCGAGTATGAGGTAAGTTGCTCGCCTGAGAGTCTTTTTATAGGGCTCTAGAATGGTTGGCTCTAGTTGGGCTTTAGATCGTTGGCTAATATGGCTATTTGTGGAAGCGTCGAATGTGCTAGTAACATTCAAGAAGATGACGTGCTGGGTATTCTCTAAATACCTGGTTTGGGTAGTGGCCAGGGTGGAGGTGTTCTCGTGTATTGTGGTACCGAGAAAGAGTTTTGATCAACATTTGAGGGTTGCTAAGAGTGTTTTCGACGGGTTGGAGGGAATATTGGAACCAGGAATGTTATAAGTAAGTGTAGATGTTGATCATGCACAGTGTAAAAACACTTATATATATATATATATATATATATATTTTAAATATGTCTGTACATGCATACATCTTTGAGCATGGCATTAGAGGTTTTGCATCCATATGCATAGACATCTAGGATGACATATAAAGAATCATGCATACATATGTCCACACTTACGAATAATTTCTCAGAGGCTGATGTAGTGTTAGTAACTATTTCTTTTGGTGAGACGGTTACTACTAGAAGGTTGTATATGAGGTGTCCTTTGGTTGTTCAAGGTCATGAGTTTGCCGCGGATTTAATGGAATTGTCGATCCATGGTTTTGATGTCATCCTGGGTATGGATTGGTTATGTGAGCACAAGGCGGTTGTGGATTGTGAATCCAAAAGGATTTTTTTGAGGTTAGCCGATAATTATGAAGTTGTGGTGGTTGGCGAGAATGTAAAATTCTTGTCCAATGTTGTTTCGACTATACAAGTGAGAAAAGTTGATGCAAGGAGGTTGTCAATCTTATTGGGCTATCGTGGTGATTCTGAAAGTTAAGGGTGTCTGTGTGCAGGACATCCGGGTTATTTGTGATTATCTGGAAGTTTTCCTGAAGAGTTGTCGAGTTTACCTCTGGATAGAGTGGTGGACTTTGGTATTGAGACGTACACGGGTACGGTACCAGTGTCTATTGCTCCCTATAGGATGGCACCGAAGAAAGTGAGAGAGTTGGAGACATAGCTTTAGGAGTTGTTGGATCGTGGGTTCGTTCGACCAAGTGTTTCACCTTGGGGTGGTCCAATTCTTTTTATGAAAAAAGTTGGTACGATGCATATGTGCATTGATTATCGGTAGTTGAATAAGTTGACGGTAAAGAATAAGTACCCGTTGCCGCTAATTGATGACTTGTTCGATCAGTTTCACGGGGCAACAATGGTTTCTAAGATTAATTTAAGATCAGGGTATTATCTTTTGAAGGTTAAGGATGTAGATGTGTATAAGACTACGTTTCGTACGGAGTACGGACATTATTAGTTCTTGGGGATGCTGTTTGGTTTGACGAATGCCCCGGCTGCTTTCGTGGATATGATGAATAAGGTGTTCCATGAATATCTTGATTAGTTCGTGGTAGTATTTATGGATGATATTCTTTAGTATTCTCGTATCGAGGAAGAATATGATCAGTTTTTGCGGATTGTATTGCAAGTTTTTCAGTTGTACGCTAAGCTGAGTAAGTGTGAGTTTTGGCTGTAGGAAGTGATATTCCCTGGTCATGTGGTTTCCACAGAAGGTATTCGGGTTGATCCACAGAAAATTGAGGCTACTCTCAATTGAAAGCAACCCAAGTCAGTGCCTGAGATTCGTAATTTTCTTGGGCTGGCTGGTTGTTATTGTAGCTTTGTAAATGGGTTTTCTAGGATTATGGCTCCATTGACGAAGTTGTTGCAAAAGAATGTTCCTTATGTATGGTCAGAGAAGCAACAACATAGTTTTGGAAAAGTTGAACAAAGTTTTGACTCATGCTCCTGTGCTAATTCAGCTGAGTCTGGGAAGAAGTTTGTGGTTTATAGTGATGCGTCATACATTGGTTTGGGTTGTGTGCTGATGCAAGATGGTAAGGTTGTGGCCTATGCGTCGAGACAACTAGAAGTTCATGAGCGAAACTATCCGACTCATGATTTGGAGCTTGCGGTTATGGTGTTTGCCTTTAAGTTTTGGAGACTTTATCTTTATGGATAAAAGTGTGCTATTTTTCGGATCATAAGAGTTTGAAGTTTTTGGTGTCTCAAAAGAATTTGAATCATAGGCATCGTAGATGGTTGGAGTTACTTAAGGATTATGACTTGACGATCGAGTATCATCCTAGAAAGGCTAATGTGGTTGTGAATGCGTTGAGTCGTAAGGTGGCGGTTGAGCTTAGGGCCATGTTTGCGAGGTTGAGTGTGACACGGAAGGTGGTTTGTTGGCTGAGTTGCAAGTTAAGCCTACATTGTCATAAATGAATAAAGCTAAGTAACCGTATGACAATTATTTGGTTCCTTATGTTAGGGACATAGAAGATGGTAATCCGACGGATTTTTATTTTGATGATGAGGTTTTGTGCTTTAAGGGTCGAATCGTGGTGCCAGAAGATTCGGAGTTGAGGCGCTCTATTTTGACGGAGGCCCATTATAGTCCTTTTGCTATGCATCCCGATAGTACCAAGATGTATTGTGATTTAAGGGAGGTGTACTATTGGGTTGGGTTGAAAAGGGATATGACAGAGTTTGTTTCTAAGTGCATGGTGTGTCAGCGGGTTAAGGCTCGTCAATTTCTATCTAGGTTGTTACAACTGTTGAGAATTTTAAAATGGAAATGGGAGGGAATCACAATGGATTTTGAGTTAGGGTTGCTGTTGGCATCAGCTAAAAAGGATTCTATTTGGGTGTTTGTTTATCGGTTTACGAAGTGTGCACATTTTCTGCCAGTGCATACGATGTATACCTTGAACAAGTTGGCAGACTTGTATGTTGCTGAGATTGTGCGTTTGCACGGGGTACCTAAGTCCATTGTTTTTCTGATAGAGATCCGAGGTTTACAACGAGGTTTTGGGAGTGTTTGCATTAGGTTTTTGGTACGAGATTGAATTTTAGTACTGTGTATCATCCTTAGACGGATGGGCAGTCAGATAGTGTTATTCGGGTCTTGGAGGATATGATGAGATGTTGAATTATTGAGTTCCAAGGAACCTAGGAGAAGCATTTATCTTTGGTGAGGTTGCTTATAATAATAGCTGCCAAGCGAGTATCCATATGGCACCGGAGGTGTCATACGCCTTTGTGTTGGGCTGAGGTAGGGGAAAAACATTTTTCCTTACCGAATGTGTTGAAAGACATAGATGAAAAGGTAAAGCTTGTGTGTGATTTCTTGGAAGCGGCTGCGGATCGGCAGAAATATTACACAAATTTGAAGCGTAGAGAGGTTGAGAATGCTGTGGGTGATCGTGTGTTCTTGAAAGTGTCAACGTAGAAAAAGGTGATGCAGTTCGGACTAAGGGTAAGCTTAGTCCGAGGTTTATTGGACCATATGAGGTTGTGGAATGTGTTGGTCTTGTGGCTTATCGGTTGAGGCTGCCGTTCGAGCTATAGAAAATACATGATGTGTTATATGTATCTATGTTGCGGAGGTATCAGTCGGATACCTTGCATGTTATGCCGGTTGAGCATATTGAGTTGAGGCCAAATTTATCTTATGATGAGGAGCCGGTGGAAATCCTCGAATCCAGCAGCAAAGTTTTTTGTGGCAAGATGTTTGAACTTGTTAAGGTTTTGTGGTGACATTGTGGTGTCGAGGAAGCCACTTGGGAAGGCAATGCAGATATGTTGGAGCAATTTTCGCATTTATTTCCTCCTGGTAAATTTCAAGGATGAAATTTCTTAAGAGGGGGAGAGTTGTAACATCCAATTTTGGGTCTAGATTTTTGGGGCTTGTTCTAAGGGTTTGGTGAACCGGTATTAGATATTCGAGTTAGTTTTGGATTAAATCAGATAAAATATTTTTGAAGGTGATAAAAATATGGAAAAATGTTCTAAAATTATTATTTAATATGTTAATGATTTTGGTGGAATCAATTTTGGAAAATGAGTTTTGGAAATCGGATATATTGGGACTAGTGACCAAAATGTAAACTTTGAAAACTATTTTTAGTGACTGTTTTGTAAAGGGTCAAAACTTTGAATCTTTAAGGAGCTAATAGCCCAAAGGTATAATTTCAGACTTTATCCTTTAATTGGCTATTTTTAAAAGTGTTTTGGAAAATAAAATAAGTTGGGGAGAATTAATTGATAATTAATTCTTTAAAACAAAAGTCACGTAACTTTCTCAAAAACCTTTTCTATCAAAATCTCTCCAGCCAAACACTATTCTCTTCTTATAAGTCTTCAGGTAAATCTTCTTTTTCTTAAATCTTTTGATTTCTAATAGATTCTTAATGGTTTCTAAACAAAACCTTATTGTTTTAACTTTGTTTTCACATGTAAAATCAGCCAATTAAAGGAGAAAGCATCCATTAGAGGAAATGTTCGTTCTTCTCCTTTAATGAAAGGTTCTTTACTGAAATTCCCTAGTTATTGGTCCTTTACAATTGTTCTCTAATGTGTTTTGATAATTTAATTAAGGAAAATTGGTTTAAATGTGTTTTGATTGATGAAATTGGCAGATTTTCGAATTGGATCTGTTTTGCTGGGTTCTCGATCAGATTAGATCATGATTTTGATGTTTAATAATGTTAAAAGCTTGGATTTAACATTGTAATCTCGAAACTAGTTGAATCTCTAATGTTAATGGTTGTTAGTTAAGGGTTTTTGTGATGTTATTGGAGTTTAATCATTGCTGGAAGTAAAATGATGTTATAAAAGGGTTTTTAGATGTTATTTGACGAAGTTTGATGTATCGAATCATTATATTGTGGCTGGGTTAAGATTGAGAAGTGTTTGAGGTTGATTTCGATAAGTTTCGGATGGTTTTTGAGTGGGCAACTTGTGAGTTGCGGGATTTTGCTTTGAGGTAGAGGTTTGAATGCATGTTTCCTCTGGTTTTATGTGTCCAAAATAGGGGATAATCAAGACAAAGCATCTTGAGGTGGATTGCTGCTTGTCGGGAGCTCGTTTTGCATTGGCGAGCAAGGCGAGGTGTAATCGGTGAGTGGAAACGGTTTTAAAAGTGTTTCAAAGGTTTAAAAGTGTTTTGGGGAGTTTAGGTTAAGTTTCAAACACTTATCTAAGCTCGAAAGTAAGTTTCCCCTCTTTTACTCTTTAATATCGGTTCAGATATGAGCATGTGTAACTCAGTTTGGTTGTAAACATGGTTTGTTTTACTTATTGTAAATGCATGATTTTGAGTACATATGTAGTGGTTTAAAAGTACATGAAATGCTAGTGATCATCGGTTTTGATTCCGGTCGAGAATGTGGTATTGCTTCGGCAATGTGGCTTGCATATGTGGTGGTTTGTATAAAGCATTGTAAAACAGTGAGTAAATGGTTTTGTAAATGATATATTGGCTATGTGACTTGATGAGGAAACATTCAGATATAGTTGGCATGCCATAGGATAAAGTGCACTATAATATGTTTAAAATCGATTGTGGGTAAAGGTCCTTGAGGTATAGCGGTCGGCTACTCGGACTATGATTTTATCACTTGGGTTGAGCGGTCGGTTCCCCTTGTTGATGTTAATCTTGCGGTTGACAAGGTTGTCATATCATGCTGGCATGGCATGGGCCTTGATGGCAGGTGGTCATTAAGGGAGATCTGTGTATCCGATGTGTAAGGTTAGCGGTCAGTTAATCAATGATTAGCGGTCGGCTAATCAAGGTTAGTGGTCGACTATCCGAGGTCACTATAATTGCCAATATATGAAAGTTCATGTGTTGAACCCATTTTATAATGCTTTGGTTTTAAGCATGGTGATATGATTTTATGCCTTGGGACTTAAGCATAGTAATATGGTTTAATGCTTTGGGATTTAAGCATGGTAATATGATTCAATGCTTTGGGATTTAAGCATGGTAATATGATTCAATGCTTTTGGGATTTAAGCATGTGAATTGTTAATGATTTTGCATATGGTCGATATGCATGTCTGGTTTTGGAATCAATGGAAATGCTTCGGTTGTTAAGCATTGGATTTATATATGTTGTTGCATAAAGATTGTTATGCATGTTTCGGTCGAAAATAATGAAAATGATATGGTCGTTAAGCATGTTTTGGAAACAAGTGGTTTTGGTTTTCAAATGGTTTTAAATGCATCATTGGTTTTATGAGCATCCTTACCATCATTTGTGCTTACGCTATCTTTTCTAAATGATGCAGTGCACTAGAATTTGGGGTAGCTTTGGCAAGGTAAAAGGAGGCGATCCAAGACCTACACTATCCTTGAGTAATAAACTCGGTATTACTTTCAGTTAATAATGCAATGTGTTTGCCATATTTTTGGGGATTTGTAATGATGTATTACCATGGTTTTGTTGTGGTTTACATGCTATGATTTGATGACCATTTGTTGTATGAAAAGCATGTTGGTTGTGCCATGCTAGTATGTGACATTGCTAGGCGATACCTTGGATTACATCTAGCTTGTGTTGGATTGTTTCAATGCTTTTATGATACTAGCATGTTTTGATCGATGCTAGGGAGGTATTAGTTTGTTGACCATGTGGTTAATTGCCTTATGTTTGGATTTTGGTATGTGAGTTGCTTGATTTTAGGGAGCATGCCTCTAGACTTGAGATTCGGGTAAATTGCCATGGTATGTTGATGAAACTGTGATGTTATGATTGGGATCGATTCTTTGTAATGTTGTACGAATGTAGAAGCATGTTTAAGTGGTTCAGAATCCCTAAAAGTATGTTAAGCCCGCAAATTTAAACTTTACAGGCTAGGGCGTATTGATACGCGTGAGACTGTATTGATACGCGTGAGACTGTATTGATACCCGCAAATTTGAACTTTACAGGCCAGGGGGTTACAGGTACCATACCGATATGTGAAGACCAGTACTGGTACCTACTAGGCATTCTGCATGAAAATGCTAACTTTTACCCGAAAGGTTTGAAAATTGTAATGTTCATTCCAATAGACCTCTAATGACTTGAAATCAGTTGTAAAACTAAAAATCGAAAAATTTCCTTATACTCGAACATAAATCTTAAGAACTCGATAAATGAGTTGTGTGACTTATATGTTGATAGCAACCATAGGGGGTATGGTTATATGATGATGTTGTCTGTCTTGTGGGAACTTGGTTGATGGGATCCAGATACCCAGTGTGAGTGTTGCAACACCATGGTAAGATATTTCTGAATGTACGTTCCCATTTCTGTTTGGCTCGGTCTCATTCGAAGATACTCGATGGGGGATTCTGAGTATAAAGCTTAAGTTTCTGATGCTATGTAGCCTCATGTCTCACTCCAGGTTTGTGGTTATGATTGTTATGAGGTATTTCATGATGCCAAGCTATACGTGTATGATTTGTGGTAATGCCATACTTGTTTTTCATTACCGTGCCATTTTTCTAGCTACATGCTTATGTTTATAATTTGTATGAAGCATGGTAGAGTAGAGGTGTATCCACTGAGCTTTATAAGCTCATCATTCGAAATCGTTGTTTTTGTTTGCACTTTCTTAGGTTGCATCGTTGCATTGAAGGAGCCCTATCAGAGTAGGACTTTAGCTCATAGATGTGATCAAGAGTACAATACTTAGACTTGTCGGGCAATGCATTCATAGGACGTTTGATTTTATGCCTGTAACTCTTTTTTTGGATTTATTTGATCATGTTGAATGTTTTAATTGCTTTTATTTTAAATTGGAGCTCATTTTGTAAACAATTTAACTATTTTCTATCATTCTATAAGAAACGTTGTTGATTTTATGAAAATTTATAGTGGTTTAGGCTAAACCGGGCCAAACGTTTTATTTTGTGGTTAGGCTTGAGACCTAAATGTGATGTCGAGTTTAGAGCGTTACATTGAGTGGTATCAAAGCCTAAGTTTAGCTGGTCCTAGGAAAGCCCCGGGATAGCAGAGAGTGGAGAAAGGGTGTCTAGTGAATACATGCTCATAAGTCAAAGTCATACTCAGTTAAAGTTGAATAGTCGATGGTGTAACCTTATTTGTTTGTTTGTGCAGAATGTAATCATGCCTAGAAGAGTGCATGATTGTGAAGAGAGTTGGGGCTCCCGTGAAGGGAGTTATAATAAGGATTATGTTCCTGACACTGAGGAGATATCAAAAGAGGAAAGGGGTCGAGGGAACAATTACTTCTCCCACCTACATCGAGCCCTTCACCGTATTGTGAAGGTTATACCTAGGCCTTTTGACTACCCCTCATGAGGCACCGATTGAGAGGCTTTGTCTTCATAGCGTAATGAATTTCCTTGGGACGAGACAAGATGTAGTTGGAACCCGAGGACAAGCTGACATGTATCATTTCTCCGTTAAAGGAGAATGCTCAAGAATGGTGGGAAACTGTGAAGTTAGGGTGGTACCTTAACCGATCTACATGGAATGATTTCTTGGAAGAGTTTTGATGAGTGTGTAGATAACCTATTTTACATACCCTTTTTACTTAGCTTTTGCACTTGTGTTTAAGCTCATTTAGTTGCATTTAGAGTAGTATGCATATAGTTAGGGAGTTACACTGCTTGTGCTTAATTGTTATATATTTTGGTACTTTTAATGGGAAATATAGTTTTTTGTGGTGTATGCGCATGACCTATTGGAGCTGGAGGAATACTATTGTAGAAAGGATATTACACCTCTCGTAGGAGCTGACGAGGCAAGAAGAGTTGAAGATAAATCTAACTTTGGCTTACGTAGAATCTCCTTAGATAAGGAACTCATTAAAGATGGTGGGAAAGCAAAATCCTCTTAAAAGAGGCTTTGTGTGCTTTATGGTTATGAAACCCTAGCTTTCTCGCCTATATAAAGAAGACTTGGGCAACAATTAAAGGGAGGGCGATTACAGACGACAACCCTTAATCTTCAACTATCGGAGAACCACCAGAGTCAAAGTTCTAGAGGAGTCTCCATACAAAAATAGCCAACGAGAGAGGCTGAAGGAGCGTGGGACCTGCAACAACAATTAGAAAGCTTGGAGGAGATCATCGAGGACGCTTGACCCTTTTTTATACTTTGCTTTATAAACTGCCATGTGTTTAGTTATTTTTATGGATGTTTTAGTATTAACTTAGTCTTAATCTGTCTTAGACATAAATTTAGGGTTTCAACGAATAATAAGAGGACCTTGAACAGATAATAAAGTTGTTAGGGTTCACGCATACATGTATTACCTTAGCTTCAATGTTATCAACTTCTAGGCATCGAGAGAGTCAGAAGTTAATTAGAAAACCCTATCGAATAGATAAATATCTTAGTTGGTTTACGCAAACATGTATTTCCAGTCGCTATAACTTTGAAATAAGTAATCAAGCATAAGTCCTAGGCAATAAACCCAGCTTCCATAATTATCTGATTATTTGTCGCAACATCTTTGTCTTAATCATAGCTATTTTACTTTATTTGTATTTAGATTTGATAAACCATCATCAAACCAATACTTGCTCAACCATTCTTAAGTACGATCACTTCGTATTTATTGATCCAATCCTCGTTGGTTCGACACTCTACTTCATCACTTTATTACTTGATCGACAAGTATACTTTCTCTAAAGTGCATCACTATTCGACAAGCATCAAGTTTTTGGTGCCGTTTCTGGGGATTGTCAATTGTGTTTTAATTGCGCTTAAGATTTTATTTTATTTACGTTTAATTTTTTGTTTTTATTTTTCGGGTACATTCCAGTGCATGACCCGATGCACAAATCAAGGGGAACCAATTCTCCCTTACAACCCAAAAATTGAAAGATACTTAAGATATCTCCGTAGAGGACAAAGAATGGTTGGACCTTCTGGTAACCGTGTTAACAATGCATAGAACGACCAATAGAATATACGTAACGATGGCATTCCACGGGAGATGCACGAGTGATTGTTGACAATGTATCCCACAATATAGGTTAGGAAAGGCATGAAGTTATTCCACCAGCCCGAATTAGAAGACCTATTCGCGGCAACATAGCACCTGTCATCAACAACCTCAGCCCATCGATCGTTGTGCTAGATCTAGGAACATCTCACTTTGAGCTGAAGCTCTTTATGTTCAACATGCTCAACTCTATTGGGTAATTTAGTGGATCAATAAGAGAGGATGCTAGAGAACACATTCAAGCTTTCCTGGAAGTTTGTGATTGCTTTAAGCAACTGAGAGTCCCTGATGATGTATTGAGACTCAAACTATTCCTTACTCGTTGTATGATCAAGCCCAAGCATGGTTGAAGACTGCTTCCTCAGGATCTATCATATCCTAAGATGACTTGTGCAAGAACTTTTTGCATTGTTATGATCCACCGAACGTGCACAAATAGAAGCAAAGTGAGATCATAGCATTCAAACAACTAGATGATGAATCTATGTATGATTGCTGGGATAGATATATAAATATGTTACGCAAGTGCTCGATTCATGGATTCCATGATTGGTTACAAATAATGATGTTCTATAACGGCGTCAACGCACCAACAAGGATGATGATTGACTCTTCAGCTAATGGTATTTTGCTTGACAAATATCCTAAAGAGGCTTTCGAGATTCTCGATCAGATAGCCAATAACGACTATCAGTTTCCCACGAGGAGATTGAATCCTGGCCCCAAATCTCCTGGAACCCTCTAGTTGGATGATTCCTAGAGTGTGGCAGCTCAACTCTCCACCATTGCAAATCTGCTCAAGAACATGCAACCGACATCTAATGCACGAAAGGCTAAGGTAATTCAATATACATGTGAGCATTATGATGGGGAACACCAGTCGAATGCCCCCAACAATAAGAATCTAGGTGCTACGTAAGGAATGCCAACCACAAAAACAATCTCAACTCGAACACCTACAACCCAAGGTGGAGACAACATCCAAATTTTGGTTAGGAAGGTAGCACAGGTAACTCAGGAGTGCGACAGAACGCTATAGCAGAACCTTTTAGATTTTAACAAAACACTCAAAGGCAGAACCAGGGAGCTTCTAACTCCAATTCTAATTATTTTGATTCTACTTATCAAAATTTTATAGAAACTGCCCGAGTTATTATGTAGGAACAGTCAGCGCATTTAAAGAATCATAGTGACATGCTCACACCGCAGGCCGTTATGTTACAAAATCAATAATCCATCATGTAAAATCACACCATTTCCCTATGGTCCTTGGAAATACAAGTTGGGCAGATTGCCCAAGTTTTGAAGATGCGACCTCAAGGCAGTTTACCTAGTGATACTGAAGTCACTAAAACTTTTAGAGTGGTGTAATGCAATGCCATCACACTATGTAGTGGCACCTAATTAACCAAAGATGACAAGTTTGGGGGAGGTTCGTTTGTTGATTCCACTCCAAGCAAGCCATCCACCAATGCTTCAGCGCCTATAGATACAACTTCTGTGTCTGATACAATGAGAGACCTTGCTACTGATAGCGAGGATGATAATGCTAAAGATGCCACTGCATCCAGTAAACCACATAATGAGCCCAGACCACCACCATCGTTTCCGCAACAATTGAAAATTCAGAAACAAGATGCCCAGTTCCAGAAATTTTTGAAGATGATTAAACAGTTGCACATCAATGTTTTATTTTTGGAAGCCATTGATCAAATGCCAATATATGCAAAGTTTTTGAAGGAAATCATGACCAAGAAAATGATGGTGGGTAAAGTTGAAACTGTTGTTACAACGGGTGAATGTGTGGCTGTGCTAAGTGATTTACTACGCAAGATGAAGGACCCTAGTAGTTTCACCGTTCCATGTTCCATAGGTTAGAACTACTCTGGCCGTGCTTTATGCGATCTCAGTGCAAGTGTCAATTTGATGCTGAAATCAATTTTGACAAGATTGGGCATTGGAAGAGCTAAGCCTACATCGATGATCTTTCAATTGGCCGATCGTTCTCAAATATGACCTGAGGGTAGAATTGAAGATGTTCTAGTTAAGGTAGATAGATTTGTCTTTCTGACATATTTTATCTTTCTTGATTATGAAGCTGACGAAAATGCTCCTATCATCCTCAAGAGACCATTCATTGCTACCGGGTGTATTGTGATCGATTGTGAGAAGGGTGAATTTACTATAAAGATGAATGACAAAAAGATCACACTTAACTTCTTCAACACTCTCAAGTATGCAGATGACTATGAAGAATGCCAGCTTGTGCAAAGTGAAGAAGCCCTAGTTGAAGATAACCTTTACATGATATGTTGCAGTAATGTGCTTAGTGCTATGGAGTAATCTAACTTCGATGAGGCCATGAAAGAAGCTAAAGAAAAAGGTAAGTAAGAGATTGAACAATCCAATATTGTACTTACCAGGCTAGGTACGTCCTTTGAACCTTTGGATTTTGCTGAGTTTAAATCTCCCAAGCCATCGCTAGAGCATCTGCTAGTACTTGACCTAAAACTTCTTCCCCCACAATTAAAATATATATATATATATAGGAGAGAACAATACACTGCTTGTTATCATATCTTATAGCTTAACATCTGACCAAGAAAATAAACTGTTGCATGTCTTATCTCAACATAAGAAAACTATTGGTTGGACTATTGCTGACTTGAAGGGTATAAGCCCTATTTTGTGTATGCATAAGATTTTGCTTGCACATGATCACAACAGCTCAGTAGAACCATAGAGGAGACTCAATCCAATCATGGGGATTGTTGTTATGAAAGAGATCATCAAATGGCTTGATGCCATAATCATCTACCCTATCTCGGATAATTATTGGATAAGCTATGTCTAGTGTGTGCCTAAGAAAGGAGGCATGTACGTGATAAAGAATGATGCCGATGAGCTCTTCCCAACTAGAATTGTCACTAGATGGCAGGTCTATATTGACTACCGAAAGCTGAACAAAGCCACAAAAAAATAACCACTTCTCATTATCGTTTATTGACAAGATGCTTGACAAGCTTGTAGGGAAACCCTACTATTGCTTTATGGATGGTTACTCCAGATATATCCAAATTGCTATAGTACTAGAGGACCAAAAGAAAATGACATTTACATGGTCGTATGGCATTTATGCCTTTCGTCGAATACTTTTTGGCCTATGGAATGCTCTAGCAACATTCTAGCGTTGTATGATGCTCATCTTTTCAGACATGGTGGATGACTTTCTAAAGATCTTCATGGATGACTTTTCCATCTTTCGAGACTTCTTTGATCAATGCTTAGGAAACCTTGCCAAGGTATTGAAACGATGTGAGGAAACCGATCTTGCACTTAACTGGAAAATGTGCCACTTCATGGTGCCCAGGGGCATCGTATTTCTGATAAAGGCATAGAAGCTTCCACCCTCGTCCAATGTTAAAGTTATTCGAAGCTTCTTTGGCCATACATTTTTCTATCAAAGACTTTTCTAAAATCTCGAAGCCCTTATGCTTGTTGCTGGAGCAGAATAGAGCATTCGAGTTTGATAACCAATGTCATTCAACGTTTGAAACCTTAAGGAAAGAACTTATTTCTGCATCGTTTGTGGTACCCCTGATTGGTTACAACCCTTCGAGCTTATGTGTGATCCTAGCGACTATGTTGTTGGTGTTATTCTTTCTCAACATCAAATTAAGATTTTTCATTTTATATATTATGTTAGATGTACCCTAAATGAGGCATAGGTAAACTACACTACAACTGGAAAAGAACTTCTTGCTGTAGTTTTTGCATTTGATAAATTTAGGTCATACCTTATAGAAACTAAGGTCATTGTGCATACTGATCATTCTGCCTTAAATACTTAGTGACTAAAAAGGATGCTAAACCTAGACTTGATTTTACTTTTACAAGAATTTGATATTGAGGTAGTAGATAGAAAAGGTACTGAAAATCAAGTAGCTGAATATCTTTCCAGGCTTAAGAATGCATATGATTCTGATGTTGCATGCGATATTAAGGAGGAATTCCATGATGAGAAACTTTTGAAAGCCATGGCACTGCCGTGGTATGTTGACATTGTTAACTTTCTTGTTAGTGGCGTTTTTCCTTGTAATCTTAGCAACCATTGAAGGAAGAAATTTCGACATGATGCATGCTACTATTATTGTGATGAGCCCCTGTAACACCCCCTACCCGGTCTAGGAGATAAACTGCTTAGGACGTGTTTCTAAAAAAACATTTATACTTTCTTGACAAACTTAATATAAACAGCTAACCATGCCTTCAAAAGACAGGGCAAATTAAAACTTTTTAAAAATGTTTCATAGATCTAACATCAACCTTCAATCATGTACAAACATGTATTTACTTAGGATAGACAATACACATAATTCACTAATTCTTAGCACGCCTTTATCTTCTCTATTCTTCAAATCACAAGGTTTGTTACAATATTTCTACTAACACATAAATTTCATTTTCATTCGTATACATTATAAATCTTAACCCGATTATTGGCTTGCATACCTCTAATCCTTTTAAGACACATTAATCTATGATTAAGATCATTCAAGTTAACAAAAGACCATAGTTTACTAATATTTAAACTTTCATATAGTACCATTTAATATCAAAGCTAGTTGTCCAAGATTACCAATTAAGCACACATAACACCATCAAACATATATCCTTAACAACATCCTTTAAAGTTAAACCAACCTAACTAGTCACAAGTAAACTTCACATAGCAAGACCAAATACAAAATTAATTGACATTCTACCATTTACCTATTAACCAATAAACTAGTCATTTAACTATACCACTTTTATTTAGGGTTAACACATGATAATATTTATATACCAGCTTGCCACACACAAGATATCAAAGTGATCTATTAACTTAAACTCTTATGGATATTTAAGCAACCACGCTATCTCACCAACTAGTAAATCGTATAAGGCAAGTAACAACCATGAAATGATTAAAGGCTCATTACTGAACTTTGGGAACTCCTCAAGCTTATACAATATATAAACCAAATGGAACTTAAATGCATTATGCAATTTAATAACTATGTGCCACCATCTAGGAGTTCTAAAGAGGTTAATTTGAACCGTACTTAGATCTTTTTGATCACGTCCAAGCTTAGGAGAAACCAAAGACACTTTACCCTAAAATGTATTGAAAGGATAGAGTAAGCATAAGCTTAGTGATGTAGCTTAAAACAACTAAAAATCATGAAACAGTAATCTATCCCATTCACTAAAGTTCATTGATCATACAAAATTTTGAGCTTGGATAAGAGATTAATCATTTTGGGGCAAATTGTTCAATCCATCACTAACTTATATACTAAGGCATCCGCACGGCATAAACACATATAAACATGAAATTCAAACCAGTCGAAGCATATACATGTAAGCACTCAACTAAAACATATATATATATACATATTCACATGGCATTCAAACAAACTAGGCGTATTCACATGGTATTCAAACAAACTAGGCATATTCACATGGTATTCGAATAAGCTAGACATATTCACATAGTATTCGAACAAGCTAGGCATATTCACATGATATTCAAACTAGCTAGGCATATCCACATGATATTCTAATAAGCTGGACATATTGACATAGTATTCGAACAAGCTAGGCATATTCACATGATATTCAAACATGTTAGACATATTCACATAGTATTCACACAAATCATAGACATATATACATATGAATATTCAAATAGAGCATATATATATATTTACAAAGGTACTTAACAAACTATACTCCATTACCCACATGTGATTTGAACAAGGCTTAAACATTTATTGATTCAAGTATCCAATGATATGTAAACATCTTAACATAGCTTATCTATTCATATAAAGGTATTTAATTATCAATGGAATCCTATTACTTGTTATGCAAGTCATTATTATAATTCATTGATTTTACTTATAAACTTTCTTGGATTCTTTTAACATAGCCTATCCATACATATATTACTTATCATTTAGACTTATCAAACACTTTATCAACTTAATATTACAAGATAAAGTGTTACTTCTCTAATAAGTTAATAAGTATATCTTAATATAAGCATGGATATTTGTCACACAAGATATCAAGATTATCCAATAACTTAATTGTAAGCTTCATTATAAATTTTCTTAACATTGCCGTGAGAATCAAGTAACAACCTAGGTATACGAATCCCCAACCAACTATCGCCAAAAAGTACTCATAGTACCAGTCAATTCCTCCTACTGTCGCCAAGTGACCAAAACACTTCCCTCCTACTATTGCCAAATAATGACTATAGTCCAGGACCGTACATGAGCTCTATGGACTCTATGGCATGCCAACTATACCTACGACTAACTCGAAACTAAGGCTTTCACATTTACTATATCTTATTAGAACAAAATGAGCATAGCTCCTTGCCAAAATATCATATCTACAAGCATATTTCCTTTTTCATATTAGGCATGCATTCACTTCATGTAAATTTCTCATTGTATCATTTTTCTCATTCAAAGAACATCATAACATAGATTATTGTCATATAGGAACCATATATAGTCTTCTATTGTAATCATATTTATAAATTCACATACATCTTATCATGAACAAAGTATTCGATTAAGATAACCTATTTATCTCAAGGATGAGCATAGCTTCAAGATCATAACATTACAACAAGACTTATATCTTTCCATGACAACACAAACAATTCAAATATGGTTCTCAAATCATACCTATTTCTTAGTGAAAAGACCACATGTCAAGGTTTCTTTATGAGAAATTCTACATGAACCATTTAGGTCATCTTATAAGTACATCAATAGATCAAATGTTACGTAGCATTTAATACCAAACATTCATATACGTACCTTATTTCCAAGCTCATTTGTACATAGCATGTTTCAAGAAATAATAATGTAATTAAACAACAAGAAATGCTCTAGAAGATTACTAGCCTATCTCGAGACATTAAACTACACTCACAGATTTTTTCGAGCTAGTTTTGTTTCCGAATCGTTATCCCTTTTTTGTTTATCTACTATTGCCCTTACTCCTTCAATTCCTTCTTGGTCTAAAGATAACAAAGAGTGCAATTATGCATTAGAACAATTTCCAATCAATCATTCACTCGTAAAATCATTCCATCATTTAAGAGTGTATACAATTTCACCCGTAACAATCCAATTTCATATGCAAACATGTACATTCATTTATACACAAAACAATTTTAATTACCCAAGTACACAATGCATGTACAAAGCAGTCCCATATTTCATATACACATGTATAATACTCAAAATAGTCTTCAAATGTCTATTTTCATGCTAAATTAATCCATTAATCTTACTTTCAAGTTTCTATTCACCAAAGAGTCCCCAATTTATATGTTTGCAATTTACATATTCAAACAGTCCAATGTACATCTATATGTATTCAAAACAGCCCCTAATTTCATAGGCATGCAGTTATACATGCTTAAAACAGTCCATTCCTATCTTACATACCTATATACATCAAAACAGGCCTTAACATCTTTATATATTCTCACAACAGTCTATAACATTCACAAGCATCCAAAACCAGTCCTTAATTCCTAGATAGGTAATTATATGTACATACAATTATCCATGATATTTACAACCATTCGAAAAACAACCTTCAATATGTATATAGATGCAGGACAATCCATAACTCGCGTTTTCACACACATACACATACACATACACATACACACATATATCTATATCAAAACAGCTCACATGCTCTCATTTATGCACAAATCAGTCCTAAATACATGTATATGCACCAAAGAAGTCCACATGAAGCATTAACAACCCCTTTCATTTACAAATCAGCCCCTCCCCCGATTGTCAATCGAAGTCAGCCCTTATACATACTCATATATATATATGTAATCAAACCAAAATAGTTTAATTATTATTATACCACCCCAATTCGATACTGACAACAATGTAACCAATTTTGACTTCAAACTCATTTACACAATAGATCAATGGCTCTTTCTATCATGAAATCCACCTTAACAGTTTTAACATTCATGATTAATCATTTAATATCTCAACTACGTTACAATCCCACATAACTTTGATCAAATAAGAAGTACACAAAATCGCATGGTCCTATAAATGTACCATTCTCTTAACAATTTCACACTATTAACATAGCAATCAAGGATACATAATTCACAAAGTTCATGACAATCTAATTACAAATTTAACTTGAATGGGAAGGAAGGGAAATGTGATCACCTTTCTCTAAAAGCTACCTGACTAAGGATCGATAATTTGTCTAGAATTCACCATGGTTGCAAGCTTTCTCTCCACTCTCTCACTTGGTTGAGAGATTCGGTTCTTTTGAGAATAGGGAAAGAAGATGATAACCAATTTTGGTTATCTTTTCTCCAAGCCGGAACCCCTCCCCTCCACTTGCCAATTCTCTTTCACCTAAGATGACACATGTAATAGCCCTTAACTTCACGATTTTAGCATGCAAACACCAATTCTATTAGGCTTTCGATTTGGTCCTTTCTATATTAGCTATTCAATTCTCCTATTATTCCAGTTTGGTCCTAAATCATTTTTATTAATCTTAATATACAAAATAAAACATGGTAATTAGAATTCATTCATATGTTAGCATCCAACTAGGCCATTCATTGGGATATTACAATCCCCCTTAAAAAAATTAGTCCTCGAATTTCACCTGAGATGAACAAATGAGGGTATTGATCCTTGATAACTACTTCAGATATTGAAGCAATTTCTTCAACTTGTCATTCTTCCACTGAAAACTAGCTTTCACATCTGACAATTGATAAATTTGAACATATTCTACAATATTAGACTTCATTCTTGGCCATCAATATGACTTCTTCAAATTCCTATAAATCTTGACAGGTCTAAAATGGGTCGAAAGGAACTACTAAGAGCTTCTGAAACATTTTCCTTCCAAGGGAGGAAAGATTGTTATATCAGGTTGAGCTTGAAGCTTGACTTGACTAAAGACTGTCGATTCTTTTGGGATTGGAATAGAGTATAAGCAAGAACTTACTTTAGCCGATCATAACTTTATCATTAGCTTTTTGACCTAACAGATGGTACATCCTTTTGAAAGAATTTAGTTAAAGGTGGCTGAAGTGGAAAACTCTTTAACCATTCTTAGATAATATCCTGTTAACCCCAGGAAACTTCTAACTTCACTAACACTTCTCAGAGGTCTTTAATCATCAATAATTTAATCTTCTCAAGATCATTCTTAATTTCTTTTGTATGTCTCATAGTCTAGAGAAAAGATTTCTGATTGCCGAAATCTCTAATTATTGGACTTAGTATGAAGTTACTTGTCTCACAGAGTTTTATAACACTTCGAAAGTGTGTTGAATGTTCATCTGTATCCTTAGAATAGATGCGAATAACATTGATGAAAGTAACTACAAACTTGTTCAAGTATGATGTATAGACTCAATGCATGAGGTTCATGAATGCGGTCGAAACAATTGTTCAGCCGAAATACCTTATAAGAGACTCATAGTGAACATATCGAGTTCTGAATGTAACCTTAGAAATATATGATTCTCTTAATCTTCATGAAAAGTACAATATCATCTTCAGACTGATCCTACAAATCTTAAATTCTCGATAACAAGTGTTTATTCTTGATGCTAGGCATGTTCTATTGACGATAGTCGAGGCAAAGCCTCGATGATATATCATTCTTCTTAACAACAACATTGGGGCTCCCAAATGAGACAAACTAATCTTGAAGACAACTTCTTGAATTATTTAAATTTTATCGACTATACAATCGGGAGTGATAGAACTGGATTGGGTTTAAGTTTATTTTTAATTTAAAACTTCACTTTTCAGGTTGAAGGTGTTTACCCCCAAGTTTTTCGAGAAATACGTCAGAGAATTTGGAAACAATTAAGATAGATTCAAGGATGAATTTTAGTCTTATCAACTCCTAATATAACAAGAGACACAAGATTTAATTCTGAGGATTTCTTACCTAACAAGAATATGTATTCTTTCTCCATTTTGTAAAGAAATATCTCTTTTTCCTTGTAACAGTCTATTCAAACATAGCACTCACTAGCCAACCTAATTTTCAGTTTAAGGTCAAATGCAGGGAGAGGTGGCACAAGTGGATCACCAGGGAAAAGGAATTTCCTTATGTAATAAAAAGTCAAATCCAACATATTCTGTTTATCATAGCTCTTAACTCTCAAGGATTCATGGCAACTGAATTACTATTAAGAGGTTATGAGCTCAAATCAAACTTTTTAATGAAGATCAAATGTATAAAAGGACATATTCGTTGGGAGTCAAACATGACATGTACAAGATTTGAGCACAATTCCATTGTACTCACAAAAGTATAAGCTTCGATACTAAGCTAATTTGTCATACCGAAGTTTTTGGTTGCACAACCAAAGGTAAAAAAATGAGTCGAGAACCTTATATCAGAGAAGCAAAAAATTTATTTAATATTTTTGTTATACTAAGGAAGCATTCTTACACTTTCTCCTCTTTTGGAGGAGCCAGATGGGCTCTCATAACCCGACCAATACATCTCTCAAACATTTCTAAAGACTAATAACATATAAAAGAGAGCTTTTACCATACATTGATCACAAGTACTTATCAAGTTTAACTCCTACGTGGCACAATAACTTATAATGATGCAATAAGTTACAATTTAGTCTGAGAATCGACTAAACATAGGCTATGATACCAAATTGTAACACCCCATACCCGGTCTAGGAGATAACCTGACTTAGGATGTGTTACTAAAAAAACATTCACACTTTCTTGACAAACTTAATATAAACAGCTAACCACGCCTTCAAAAGATAGGGCAAATTAAAACTTTTTAAAAATGTTTCATAGATCTAACATCAACCTTCAATCATGTACAAACATGTATTTACTTACCATTGACAATACACATAAATCACTAATTCTTAGCATGCCTTTATCTTCTCTATTCTTCAATCACAAGGTTTGTTACAATATTTCTACTAACACATAAATTTCATTTTCATTCATATACATTATAAATCTTAACCCGATTATTGGCTTGCTTTCCTCTAATCCTTTTAAGACACATTGATCTATGATTAAGATCATTCAAGTTAACAAAAGACCATTGTTTACTAATCTTTAAACTTTCATATAGTGCCACTTAATATCAAAGCTTGTTGTCCAAGATTACCAATTAAGCCACACATAACACCATCAAACATATATCCTTAACAACAACATTTAAAGTTAAACCAACCTAACTAGTCACAAGTAACCTTCACATAGAAAGACCAAATATGAAATTAATTGACATTCTACCATTTACCTGTTAACCAATAAACTAGTCATTTAACTACACCACTTTTATTTAGGGTTAACACATGATAATATTTATATATCAGCTTACCACACACAAGATATCAAAGTGATCTATTAACTTAAACTCTTAAGGATATTTAAGCAACCACGCCATCTCACCAACTATTAAATCGTATAAGGCAAGCAACAACCATGAAATGATTAAAGGCTCATTACAGAACTTTGGAAACTCATCAAGCTTATGCACATATAAACCAAAATGGAACCTAAATGCATTATGTAACTTAATAACAATGTGCCACCATCTAGGAGTTCTAAAGGGGTTAATTTGAACCGTACTTAGATCTTTTTGATCACGTCCAAGCTCGGGAGAAACCGAAGGCACCTTACCTTAAAATGTATTGAAAGGATAGAGTAAGCATAAGCTTAGTGAGGTAGCTTAAAACAACTAAAATTCATGAAACAATAATTTATTCCATTCACTAAAGTTCATTGATCATACAAAATTTTGAGCTTGGATAAGAGATTAATCATTTTGGAGCAAATTTTTCAATCCGTCACTAACTTATATACTAAGGCATTCACACGGCATAAACACATATAAACATGGAATACGAACAAGCCGAAGCGTATACATATAAGCACTCAACTCAGACATATATATATATACATATTCACGTGGTATTCAAACAAACTAGGCATATTCACGTGGTATTCAAACAAACTAGGTATTCAAATAAACTGGACATATTTACATAGTATTCGAACAAGCTAGGCATATTCACATGATATTCAAACAAGCTAGGCATATTCACATGATATTCGAATAAACTGGACATATTCACATAGTATTCGAACAAGCTAGGCATATTCACATGATATTCAAACATGTTAGACATATTCACATAGTATTCACACAAATCATAGACATATATACATATGCATGTTCGAACAAAGCATATATATATATTTACAAAGGTACTCAACAAACTATATTCCATTACCCACATGTGATTTGAACAAGGCTTAAACGTTTATTGATTCAAGTATACATTGATACGTAAACATCCTAACATAGCTTATCTATTCATGTAAATGTATTTAATTATCAATGGAATCCTATTACTTGTTATGCAAGTCATTATTATAATTCATTGATTTTACTTATAAACTTTCTTTGATTCTTTTAACATAGCCTATCCATACATATATTACTTATCATTTAGACTTATCAAACACTTTATCAACTTAATATTACAAGATTAAGTGTTACTTATCTTATAAGTTAGTAAGTATATCTTAATATAAGCATGGATATTTGTCACACAAGATATCAAGATTATCCAATAACTTAATTGTAAGCTTAATTATAATTTTTCTTAACATTTCCTTGAGAATCAAGTAACAACCTAGGTACACGAATCCTTAAGCAACTGTCAACAAAATGTACTCATAGTACCGGAAAATTCCTTCTACTGTCGCCAAGTGACCACATCACTTCCCTCCTACTATCGCTAAATAAGGACCGTGGTCCAAGACCGTAGTCCACCCCATACATGAGCTCTATGGACTCTATGGCATGCCAACTATACCTACGACTGACTCGAATCTAAGGCTTTCACATTTACTATATTTTATTAGAACAAAATGAGCATACCTCCTTATCAGAATAACATATCCATAAGCATATTGCCTTTTTCATATTAGGCATGCATTCACTTTATGTAAATTTCTCATTGTATCATTTTTCTTATTCAAAGAATATCATAACATAGATTACTGTTATATAGGAACCATATATAGCCTTCTATTGTAATCATATTTATAAATTTACATACATCTTATCATAAAAAAAGTATTCAATTAACATAACTTATTTATCTCAAGGATGAGCATAGCTTCAAGATCATAACATTACAACATGACTTATATCTTTCCATGACAACACATAAATAATTCATATATAGTTCTCAAATCATACTTATTTCCTAGTCAAAAGACCACATGTCAAGGTTTCATTATAAGAAATTCTACATGAACCATTTAGGTCATCTTATAAGCACATCAATAGATCAAGTGTTACATGGCATTTAATACCAAACATTCATATGCGTACCTCATTTCCAAGCTCATTTGTACGTAGTATGTTTCAAGACATAATAATGTAATTAAATAACAAGAAATGCTTGGGAATGTTACTAGCCTATCCCGAGACTTTAAACTACACTCACAGATTTTACCGAGCTAGTTTTATTCCCGAATTGCAATCCCTTTTTTTGTTTATCTACTATTCCCCTCTCTCCTTCAATTCCTTCTTGGTCTAAAGATAACAAATGGTGCAATTATGTATTATAACAATTTCCAATCAATCATTCACTCGTAAAACCATTCCATCATTTAAGAGTGTATACAATTTCACCCGCAACAATCCAATTTCATATGCAAACATGTACATTCATTTATACACAAAACAGTTTCAATTACCCATGTACACAATGCATATACAAAACAGACCCATATTTCATATACACATGTATAATACTCAAATGTCTATTTTCATGCTAAATTAATCCATTAATCTTACTTTCATGTTTCTATTCACCAAAGAGTCCCCAATTTATATGTTTGCAATTTACATATTCAAACGGTCCAATGTACATCTATATGTATTCAAAACAACCCCTAATTTCATAGGCATACAATTATACATGCTTAAAACAGTCCATTCTGATCTTATATACTTCAAAACAGGCCTTAACATCTTTATATATTCTGAAAACAGTCTATAACATTCACAAGCATCCAAAATCAGTCCTTAATTCCTAGATAGGTGTAGCGATATCTTTTTTTTCGCTAAAAAATGATTTTTCGAGGTGTTTGTGGTTTTTTGGGGGTATTAAAAATATATTCTTATGCGGTTTTAGAAAAACTACATTTTATTAAAAAAATGTAGTCGCCACCGGCCACTAAGGTAATCCGGGCACCATAAAAACCAGAGATTTTTAAAAATGTCAGGTTCAGGAGTCGGTTACGGATGGGGGAGGATTAGCACCCCCACACCGCCCAAAATTGGTACTTTAATAATTATCGCTTTATTAATATTAAACTTTCAGGATTAAAGTGACGATTAAATTAAAATTCGATTATAAGTGCGAGTAGATTTTAAGGGCCCCGTTATTCGATAGTAAACTGATAAACCACTATCACTGCGCTTGATACTGGCCACGTTTACGCTCGAATAAAAGCACCACATTGACAAAAATATATATCGATTATGCCATCTTAGAAACAAAAATATTAAACAATTATTGACATGATATTAAAAAAAACATAAACACATGAATTTTACAAAATTAAATAAATAAAAAAAGGTACATAAAAAACATAACATATCAAGAATAAATAAAAAAAACAAGCATAAACAAGAACAAGAAAGAAACATGTTCCCTAAACTATAATTAAATATAACATGCTTAGACACATTAATAACTATAACATATGCATGACATACATGTAATACGATATTAAACTAATTAAATCTAAGCAACATGCTTTTAAAAAAAATACTTGACATACGACACAACTTAAAATAAAATATGACATGACATTAATATGTGACAAACAACACCCATTTTGACATATAACCTAAAATGCAAAACAAAATAAAACATACTAAGACACACATAGACATGATAAACGACTAAACTAAACATGCTTAATTAATAAAACACTAATGTCATGATAATACCTTAAAACTTAGTATATGACAAATTATGCACACATCAAGATAAAAAACAATACACTAAGTAAAGAACACACTAACATATAACCTAAAAGAACAAAAGGGGATACGGAAATTTTTGTTAGCATACAAAAACACATTTTTACACAAAATAAACTAAAATCTACTACCTAAAGCATGCGTATATCCGTTGTGAATAAACAAACTAAAACACAAAGCATTATATATAAAGAAAACACATATACATGAAGTACAAGAAAGACACATAAAATATAAAAAAACATGAAGTAAAAGAGGCAATATAAGCATACCAATAAAAACAAGAAAACATAATTATTCGAATCATGCCAAGGGACTGAAATGAAATGGAATGAAAAAAAGAATAATAGAAATTAAAGCAATAAAAACACAACTTTGGGATGAGATTGCAAACTGGACGAAACTTGAAAGGATTAAACTTGTAATAAACCCATGAGGCAAGCTCAGTTTGAAAAATCTCAAAACACAGAAGGATTAAGTGTATAATTTTACCATCCTTAAACAGATTTCGGTCAATTTTGGGACCTAATTGTGAGATTTTAAAAAGTGAGAGGGACTATTTGAGCAAATAAACCAAGGGGCAAGACAATTTTGAAAATACCCGAAGCAAGGAGGGATTTAGTGGGTGATTATGCCATCTTTAAAAAAATTGTCTATAAAATAAACCCATCGGCCTCCCCTTTCACTTTCTATCATTTTTTACCCTAAAGGATAATTCCCTCACCCTCTCACTTTGTTTCCAGAAACCACCCCTCAAAACCCCTAAAGCCATCCTCGACCGCTGCACTCAGCCGTGCTCGGTGGTCTCAGGCGATGTTTGGCTTTGAGGTTGCCTCAAACCTCCCTAGACCATGGACTTCGGCCACCGTGAACCCCCTTTCGAAACAAACCACAAAAAGAAAAAAAAAGAAAACCCAAAAAAAACCTTCTTTTGTTTGACGAGTAACGAACCACCTTCCCCTTTTGGCTCACCCCCTAGGGCTTATTGCCGATGAGGGAGGACCACCACATAGGTAAAACACTCTGTTTATTTTTGTTTTTTACTTTTACATGCATGCGTGAAAGAGAAAGGAAAATGGTGATTACCACTGAGAAACTCTGAGTTTTTTTTTGTATTTTGTATTTCTGGAACTGGAAAGCTGATAACTCCGTACAAAAGATTTTGATACATTTGATATATATCTTCCCTCTTTTTTATTTTGATTTTTGTTTGGTAGATATAAAAATAAAAATACATATTTTTTAGATTTGAGTTGGTACTGACATAGTCTTTTTTTGGTGATTTCTTCAGATGCATCTGGCAACCCTGAGTGCGGTGGTTGGAGGCCGGCATGGTGGAGGCATGGTGGCAGTATCGACTCGGCTAGATTCGTTCTCGGCCGTTGGAGATTGAACGGCTTAGATGCATGCTCGAGTGGGTGGGATTGCACCTGATGATGCCACGTGGCATCTTGGTATCCAAACAGTCGGCGTGTGCTCGCCACGCGCGCGTGGAAGAGGAGCAGTCTGCGCGTGTATCACACTCGCGGCTAGATGGGTCGTCATGATTGATTTGGAGCCGTTCGATCAAAATCTGATCCAACGGTCCAGATTGGGCTGTGCAAGGGAAAACATCATGGTTAGGGTTTAGTGTAACCAGATGGGTTAGGGTTTTTAGGATATTGGGTCAAGCCAAAATGGGCCTTGTAAACTATATTTTTGGGTTTTAAGTAAGATTGGACTGGACTGCTGATTATTTATTTGGGTTTTAATATTTTATATCTGCTTATACATATTATAACCAATACTAATAATAAAAATAATAATAATACATATACGTATATACTCAATAATACATACATGCAAATTAACATATATACATGCAAACACATATACGTACACATACACACTAGCACACACATATATAACATACGGGCACACATGCAAACATTAAAATATGTAACACATTCTTAATTACCATAGCATACAACACACATGTATATATAATCATACACATAATGTACACATACAAACAGTGCATACATAAAATGTAAACATACATATGGCACATAAACCATAATAAATATTAACACGTACACATACATAACATACATGCACTCACACATATCACACACATACACTTCATATATATTAATAACACGTACATACACATATATATGTAAACATGCATTAGTGACATCAATTAATCATTATACTAATATATTAATATGATATTTACAAAGTAGATAAAAATGAGTGATTACAGTTGCCCCTCTTTGCTTGTTCTCGTGGAACGGGAACAAAGCAAAGATCATAAGCACTCATTTTTATCCGACTTCCTTGTTTTTAGCTCCGGAATCGCGTGTTCTTCTGGAACTCTACACTTTTTTGCCGGATCCGTGACCAGTATGGACCTGAATTTAGAAATCTTGATCTTAAGAAAGACGATCCTTACGAAAGGATTAAACTAAGAAGTTGATTTTAAGAGAGATATCCTTATGGAAGGATAAATTAATGAATTGATTTTTTAGAAAAATATCCTTAAGAAAGGATTGAATTAAGAAATTTGATTTTAAGAAAAACATCCTTATAGAAGGATAAATTAAGGAATTAATTTTTAGAAAAATATCTTTAAGAAAGGATTGAATTAAGAAATTTGATTTTAAGAAAAACATCCTTATGGAAGGATAAATCAATGAATTAATTTTTAGAAAAATATCCTTAAGAAAGGATTAAATTAAGAAATTTGATTTTAAGAAAAACATCCTTATGGAAGGATAAATTAATGAATTGATTTTTAGAAAAATATCCTTAAGAAAGGATTAAATTAAGAAATTTGATTTTAAGAAAAACATCCTTATAGAAGGATAAATTAAGGAATTAATTTTTAGAAAAATATCTTTAAGTAAGGATTGAATTAAGAAATTTGATTTTAAGAAAATTGTCATTATGGAAGGATAAATTAAGGAATTAATTTTTAGAAAAATATCCTTAAGAAATGATTGAATTAAGAAATTTGATTTTAAGAAAACCGTCTAGACATCACGAGGAATCCATCAAAGGTGACGGATCGAAAATCTAGTGACATTTTTCTCTAGTCAATCTTTCTTCTTCTTTCACTTTTTTTGTTTTTTGGTCTTTTTCTTTTTCTTCTTTCTTTTTTCTTTTTTTTCTTTTTTCTTTGCTTTCTTGGCTTTTGTTCTTCTTTCTGGGGTAAACATCCTTATGAAAGGATCCAATTAAAGAAGTCGATTTTAAGAACAACATCCCTAGGCAAGGATCCAACTAAATAAGTTGATTTTAAGAAAAGTATCCTTATGAAAGGATGTCATTAAAAATTTGGTTTTTAAGAAAACCTTAAATGATACCTTGGTTTTATCCGTCTAGAAATCTGTCAGAGTGGCGGCTCGAAAATGTTGACATTTTCTCTGGTCAACCGATCTTTCTTTTCTCTATTTTTTTCTCCTCTTTTTTTTTCTTTCTTCTTCTTCCTTTCTCTCTTTTTGTGTTTTTTAGAAGGCAAAATTCAAGCGCGTGTCTTCTAGATCGATGCAGAGGTGCACGAAGTCTTTGCTGAAGTCATCTTCTTGGAAACTATCTATCCGTCTTCCTGTATGAATGTTTTCCAATTAAGGATGATGCATGAGCATACCTTATGATGTAAAGATGCATATGTTCATATAAAATGCCATTCTCACGATTGTTGAGCAAAGGTGCAACCCATTCACGTAGACTCATAAGGATGCAATGATGCATGAATCCCTGTCACAGTCTTCTCAGACATCTTAGTACTCATGTCACCATTTGCTGGTTAGGTAGGCTTCGTCATGTGACTACAACCATTAATCATTCTGATGCTCCAACAGCTTTCGCCCCCAAAACTTTGTTGCTCATTCCTTGTTCAACCTTTCAGGTCAAATGACCTCGGCCAACATTATCTCTTTACTCAAGAAAGTCTTTTGTCTTCTTCATTAATCAAAATATTTCGAACCATCTGACATCTCAGGTCTATTCTGACTTGAATGCTTATAACTATCTTTGTTGTTTCACGAACAATAGTGCCCCACTGATTTTGGACTCGAATTCTTTCTTATTTTTAACCCATCATGCAGAGTCTCTATCTGTCTCAACATCAGGGTGAGCTAAAATGCCCCAACTCCCCAAATCCTATCTTTGAGTTCAATCTATGTCTTTGAACTTAAATAAAGTACTCTAAGGGGAACCAAATCTATTTCTCTATGCTTTAAAACTTTAAAAAATGAAATATAAAGAGGTAAATTGCCCGTGTATCCTCTGAAAAGGAATTGGATCTTGAAATGAACGAAAATGTTTTGAAAAAAAACAAACACTCTTCCCTTTTTTTTGTTTTTTTTTTGGCTAATGCTTGATCAGAAAATCTTGACAGCCGTAGTGATACGTCAAATCGTATACCCTGAGTATCAAGTGCAAAAACGACATTGAGACAACTTACCGACGATTGCCCCCAAGCGTATCTTGTATGTATGGGACCTCAAAAGCTGAATTGTTATAAGAAAATGTGAAATACATTCCGAGTTATTTTGGGCTTTTTTGTTGGGTTAGGACCCTATAGATAAGTCTCAATTCTAAATTATCATTTTTTGGCTCATTTCCTTTTTGTTTGGGGAATTTAACTCATCACGTTCTTTTGGCTCGAGAATATTGATGGAGCAAACAACAAAACCCCGAGTTACTCAGCATTGTCATGAGACGAAAATATTACCATCACTTATGAAGCGATTTTTCTTTTCTCTCTTTTTCTTCTTATTTTCTTTCGTTCTTCTTTTTTTTTCTCTTCTTTGTTAGATGGTGCATTGTCATCTTATCGCTTCAGAGGAGTGCCCCAAAGTTGACACACTATTATTCGAGACTTCAATCATGCCTATTACCAGGCTTTGAATGTGCCTATTACCAGACTTCGAACATTGGAGTGATTTTCTTAGGATTTATTTTCTCATTCATTTTAAACGTGAGAGATGCCCTTTTTTTAAGTATGGTAAATCATGCTTAAGTGGGGTCATTAACGATTGACCAAAATAACTCAGAAGGTAATTACAAATTCGTCTTCTCTGCAGCCTTTGATTTCTAGTAGATGCAGGTTGCTCAAAACCAATCACCTAGGTTAAAATGATGTCCCTCATGCAATTGATATACAGGGACACAATAGCCAGATACATGTATTTTTTGTGCAAAAATATGAGTATGCACATGGAAAAACAAAAACTAACCCCTACCAATGAGTGAAATGTTTTAACGAATCAAAGAATGGAAATTGCTTGCTAATCGTGCACAAAAATGACACTCGAAAGAAATATCATTTTACAAGACATATGCCCCTACAAAATGTCTTTACTACTTTTCAGGCCTAAAATAGTAAAGCTGTCTTCGCATTACCTTTAAAAAATATGAAATCTAGTTAAACACCTAACTGGGAAGTTAGCACCTCCCCAAAATTCATATCTGTCATTGACCTTAAAACTTCAGATGACCGGCTTCGATCAAACTTTGGACCTTATTTTTCAGAGCTCCACAATTTTCAATTGTGTGGCCTGTACTCCCCAAATGGTAATCACATATCGCATTTACATCATACCCCGTCGGATAGGGAGGATCTTTTGGCTTGGATTGGACAGGGGCTAGCAGCTACTTTTCAATAAGCATCGAAAGCAACTCAGTGTAGGTCATAGGAATGAGATGGAATACCTTTGCAGGTTTTACGTATCGTGAAGACTGATTACGAGGACGACCCTGGGGCTGACTGATTGGGCGAGCACTCACCATATGAACATGAGAATCTTCTTCCTTTTGAGGAACTGTACTGTAGGGATCTTTTATCTTCCCCTTCTTAACTACATCTTCAATGCGCTCTCCAACCATGACTAAGTCTGCAAAGTTGTCGGCATGGTGGCTTACTAGACGATCATACAACATTCCTTTCAAAGTATCCACAATCATGGGAGTAATTTCACTTTTCTGAATCGGGGGTTGAACCTAAGATGCCATATCTCGCCATTGTTGAGCATACTGACAAAAATTCTCATCAGGCTTCCACTTTAAACCATGCAGCATGAATCGATTTGGGGTCATGTCTGTTATATGCTTGTACTGTTCTACGAAGGCTTGTGAAAGATCCTTCTGGAGCGTTCTTTCCTTTTACGCTTAAAAATGGGGTTTCAAAGGTGTTTGGGGTCTTTTCAGTATTTAAAAAATCACCCGTGGGGTTTTTATAAAAAACCGTATTTTATTTAAAATGGAGTCGCCACCGGACACTTAGGTAGGCCGGACACCATAAAACCAGAGATTTTAAAAATGTTGGGTTCGGGAGTCTGTTACGGATGGGGAAGGATTAGCTCCCCCATAACGCCCAAAATTGGTACTTTAATAATTACCTCTTTATTAATATTAAACTTTTCAGATTAAAGTGACGATTAAATTAAAATTTGTTTATAAGTACGAGTAAATTTTAAGAGCCCTGTTATTCGAGAGGTAACCAATAGACCACCATCACTGTGCTTGATACTGGCCACGTTTACGCTCTAATAAAAGGGCACCACATTGACCAAAAATATATATCCATTATGCAATCTTAGATAACCATTTAAAAAGAACATTCATCCACATTGACATGGTATAAAAAGACATAAAATATGAATATTACAATATTAAACAAGAAAATAATAAAATACATGAACAGAAACATATCATAACAATAAAAGAAACAAAATAAAGACATGAACAAGAAAAAACATTCTTCCAAAACTAGATTAATTAACCCTAACATGCTTAAACACATTAAAATGAACCATAACTATAACATACGCATGCTTTACATAGACAAAACATGATACTAAAATGACAAAACAAAGCAACATACTAATATAAAAAATAATACTTAATACCAAACATATAACGCAACATACAGGGCATATTACAAACCTAACATGTAACAAATAAAAAACATGACAACATGTAATAAAATATCACATTAACATATAACCTAAAATGCAAAATAAAAAAACACAAAGGAGCACATATAGACATGATAAATAACTAAACTAAACATGATCAATTAATAAATCATATGTATGTAACATGAACAAAAGGTTAAAAGATAAAATAACATGGTAATGTGCTTGATATGAAAAAATAAATAAATATACGTATATGCCAACTAAAATACATAAAAAAGGAAGAACCATATAAACATGATATGCAAACTAAACTAAAACATACAACATAAAACAAACACGTACACAACAAGATCAAGTAAAACGAAACATAAAATCCTAACATAACTCATCTAAAAACGATATAAATAAATATGACATAGAAAACACATATGAATCATGATGAGCAATTTAAACACATTGAAAAGACATAATAAAACATAATGGCATAAGTATTTAAAAAAGGAAATGAAAAGAGGGGCTGAAATGAAAATAAAAAACATAAAAGGGAGAAATTAGAAGACAAAAAAACATGATTTAGGGACTTAATTAAAAACTGAAGTAAACTTTAAAGGACCAGATGTGCAAAATGACCAAGGGGCAAGCTCGAAGTGAAAGTTTTGAAAATGCGGAGGGATTAAACAGGTAATTTCACCATTGAAACTCTAATTTTATTAAATTGAGGGATGAAATTGAAATTTCTTAGAAATAAAGAGGGACTGATAATGTGAATTGCCCATACGGCACGCTCAAAACGAAAATAGAGCTTAGAAAGGGGGATTTATGCAGTAATTACACCATTTTAAAAACCTTAAATGCCTATAAAAAGGCTTAACCAGTAATGGTTTTGAACTTTTTGGTTTATTTTTTTCCTTAAGAATTAAAACCCCTTTTGTATCCTTTTATCCATCTGGAAAATTTGAAAACACAGCCCCAATTTCCAGAAACTGGTAGTACCTCCGCCGTCTCTTCCGCTAGCGGCGGCCGGCGAGCCAAAAAAACCACCAAAACAACCCTTAATTCAACCCAAACTTGAATCCAAACTTAGATTCTAAAAAAATCCCCTTTTACCTAGATCTAGGAAAATACCGAAACAAAAATCACATTTCTTTTAAAAAACTGAGACCAAAAGAAACATCTCTCGCTTTAGCCGGCTCAACACACGGCTTATCACCGGCAAGGAGATATTCGCAGATGGCGAGGGTAAGACTCGAATTTACTTGTTTTTGTTATTAATAGAATTTTATTTCAAAATATGCAAGAATGAGATGAGAGGTTACCACTAATTTTTTTTGGCTTTTCTTGTTTTTATTTCCAATCTGAAAAAGTGAATACAAATGGTGTTTTTGTTCGGATATATATCTAGTTAGGGTACATGCATCATATAAAAATACATCCTAATCCACTGTTGATGTCATTGCCCTATGCTTTGATCTGACTTTCTCCATTTTTGGTGTTTTTGGCATGTCTTGGTTGGTACGGCCGGTGAGGGATCGTACGGCGGTAGCGACAGAAAATCTGGCGAGACGTCCACGTGGCAGGATATTAAGAGTCGTAAGGCCAGATTCGATCTGAGCTGTTGAATCAGATTTGATCCAACGGCTAAGATCTCGCATGGATTGGACGGTCAAGATCATTTCTAGGGAAGCGTGAGATGACGACACGTGGCCTTTGGAAGCTGGATGATCAGGCGAGTGTTTGGCACGCGCGCGTGGGAAGTTTGATGGCCAGCGTTTAACTTCACGTAGAAGATGAATGGGTGTTCTTCCTTTGATCTGGGTTATTGGATCAAGTCTGATCTAAAGGCTCAGATGAGGCGGCTACAAAATAAAGATGGAGTGTTAGATTAAACTATGGTTTTTATCAGATATGGTTTTCATCAGTAATACTAATGCAATAAATACACATGCATACATACACATAATATTTAAATAACATGTATACACACATATATGCAAATTATTATATATATTACATACGTTTAAACACATAACACACAGACATATATATCTGTTCACATATTGTACATATACAAACAATGGATACATAAAGTATAAACAAACATATGGCCCACATATACCATAATAAATATTAACACGAACACATACATAATATGTGTATTATGCGTGCACTCACACATATCACACACATATTTTATGCACATATTAACACACGTACTTAATATAACATATGCATACATACAATAATAATATCTATTAATTATTATACTAATATTTATTAACACGATATTTACAAACCAGATAAAAATGAGTGACTACAGTTGCCCCTCTTTGCTTGTTCTCGTGAAATAGGAAAAAAGCAAAGACCATAAACACTCATTTTTATCTGACTTCCCTGTTTGTAGCTTTAGAGTCATGTGTTCTTCTGGAACTTTCTGTTCTTTCTTGACCACCTCTTCGAGTTTTATTCCCTTCTATGCCCCGATTCATACTCGTCTCGGCATTTAAAAGGACAACTTGACATCATGCCCGAAGGTCTTACTGACGGCCTGAAGGTCTTATCACCTTGCTCGAAAGACTTACTCGTGGCCTGAAGAACTTATCATCATGCCCAAAGGTCTTACTAATGGCCTGAAGGACTTAATATCCGACTTTACGCTACTATGGCTACCGTCATCTGGCCTCACGCTACTATGGCTACCGCATCATGCCCGAAGGACTTATTGATGGCCCAAAGGACTTATCACTATGCTCGAAAGACTTACTAGTAGCCCGAAGGTCTTATCATCATGCCTGAAGGTCTTACTGATGGCTTGAAGGACTTAATATCTGGCTTTACGCTACTCTGGCTATTGTCATCTGGCCTTACGCTACTATGGCTGCCGCATCATGCCTGAAGGACTTATTGATGGCCCGGAAGACTTATCACCATGCTCGAAAGACTTATTAGTGGCTTGAAGGTCTTATCGTCATGCCCAAAGGTCTTACTGATGGCCCGAAGGACTTAATATATGGCTTTGCACTACTCTGGCTACCGTCATCTGGCCTTACGCTACTATGGCTATCGACATCTGGCCTTACGCTACTATGGCTGCCGCATCATGCTCGAAGGACTTATTGATGGCCCGAAGGACTTATCACCACGCTCGAAAGACTTACTGGTGGCCCGAAGGTCTTATCATCATGCCCGAAGGTCTTACTCATGGCTCGAAAGACTTAATATCTAGCTTCACGCTACTATGGCTACAGTCATATGGCCTCGCGCTACTATGGCTGCCTCATCTTTCTTTCTTTAATAAAATCAACTTCTTAAAACCCTTTGATAAATCTTCAAGTACCTGTCTAGAACAAGCCAAAATTGACATGCCTCTATCTATATGATGCATGCAATGTAAAGCTTTCTTTTTCTTCTTCTTTTCTTTTTTTTCTTTTTCTCTTCTTCTTCTTCTTCTGCTTCTTCTTTTTTCTTTTCTTTCTTTTTCTTTTTTCTTTTTTTTTCTCTTTTGTCTTTTTTCCTTCTCTCCTTTTCTTTTTCTTTCTTCTTCACTCTTTTTCTGTTCTAAAGTCTTAGGCCCTGAAAGGTTGTCCTTCAGATTTCTTTTCTTCTCTTCTATCGTAGTACACCCTTTGATCAATTATTTATCTGATTCATATCTTTTAACCCATTCACAGTATAATTCTTTCTTTTTTTCTTTTCTTTTTTTCTTTTTTCTTTTTTCTTTTCTCTTTTTCCTCTTTTCTCCATTTATCTCTTTTAAATATGTTTTAAAATCCTATGCCCTGGAAATTCATTTTCTAGATTTCTTTATTTCCCTTCTTTTCGTAATATGCTGAGTTTTGATTTCCATATTCACCAATCTTTGCTTTATCAATTGAATACCCGCTCTTGCTCTCTTGTACAAGCAACTCTATTTCTTCTTTGGGGTCTCTACCCGTTTCACAAATAAGCTCATTCTATTCTCTATATCATTCTTGTGTAGGGATTTTTTACCATTCTTCATGTTCTGCATTGCCCTACTCAATCATGAGCTCAGCTATCTTCCAACTCTTTGACCCAATGTTTGGAGTATTTGTCAGTTTCATCATTAGAGCGAGCAAAATACTTTCATGCTCTGAGCTTATTTTCAAAATTCAATCCTCTTGCTGCTTCTGGACAGGAACCATCTCTCTATCCCTATGCTCTAACTCTTTGGAGAATCAATGTTTATCTTTTACATTCCCCCTCATTTTGTGACCCCATTCTCATCCCGGTTCGTTCTTCATTTTCTTGAACCAACCAGGGCATCATATCTGAAACCCACTTCCTGCTCCCGAGCTGTCTGACACATATATTCTTTTCATCATCTTCATCTTATACATTGAGGGGTCATTTCTCAGATTAGGTGCCCCATAATATCCGCGACCTTGTGTTCTGAATCTTATCTCTGAAGCAATACATAGAAATCTTTGTTGTTTTAAATTGTCAATTTGTTGATTGGCATTCCATTAAAGAGTGTCATTTAGATTAACATACAGGATCTTGAAATCAACATCTTAGTATAACAACAGAATAGGAGCTCTGGATATCAAGTGCAAGAGCGTCTTAGATTCAACCATTCTGCGATTATTTCAAGCATAGCTTGGATCCATAAGGATTTCTAATGTTGCAGCGATCCAAGGTTGTGAAGTCTTCCCAGATGACTCGATTCATCCTCATGATTACCGCATTGCTGTAGAATACTACCCTTTCTCAATTCTCATTATTTGCTCTAGCCTAAAAAGGGTGGACTTGTTTGACCACTTGAGCGCATAAATATCATTCTAAGAATAAAGTTCTAGATGGGTGTGTGTGTTTTTAATCATACTTATGCTATTGCTCATTTTTCTCTTCTTTCTCTCTCTCTCTCTTCCTTTTTTTTCTTTTTTTCTTTTTTTTCTTTTTTTCTTTTTTCTCTCTCTCTTTTTTGTTGTTATTGCTTTTATGCGTTTATCATTATTTTTGAGGAAATCAACTCGTCATAGTCTTTTGTCTTGAAGATAACGATGGAGCAAACAACATTACCCCAAGTTACTCGGCATAGACACGATTTGAAAATATTACCATCACTCATGAAGCTAAGGTTTCTTGACTTGGATGGTGTATTGCAACCTTATTGCTTCAGCGGAGTGCCCCAAAATTTCCACACTCTTATCCAAAAAGGCCTATTACCAGGCTTCAAACATATGAGCGCTTTTTGTTTAATCCACCTAATAATGTTATTTTCTTTTATTCTACACATGTGTCCTATTTTGATTGTTAACTCTTTAGTGCATAGAAGAATACGCTTAGAGTTTCAATTTCAGGTAACTCTACATGGTTAACATTTGGAGCTTTATCGTCCTTAAATGTCATCGAAAGAGTAGTAGTCTTGCTTTGCTGACCAGAGTCTGTTGGGGAGATCACACCTCATCGTTATCATAACCTTCAAATAAGGTCACATCTTGCAATTGATATCCAGTGACCTATAACGGTGAGAAAAGATACACATCTATGTGATTTCAAGAACGTTGTATGTTAAGCAAAATGGGTTCTTCATTGGAATGAAAATCAACAAACATGACGCATGCCCGTTCCCCAAAGATCTCTACCACATGTAGCAAAAGTGGTCCCTTGAATTACTTCAGGAAAGTTTGCTAATGTTGAGACATCTCTGGTTTCCTTAGCACTATGTGAACTTGCCTCCCATCCTTGGTTTTCCACTGCTGGACCAGTTATTGTGTCAAGGTCCCAGTATTGATCAGCTTCTTGATCTCCCCTAGTAAAGGTCTACACTTTCTAGTGGGATGCCCTGGTGCCCCCATGTGGAATTCACATGTGCTACTCGAGTCGAAGCTATGGGCTGACGGATCAGGTGTAATCTTCATCGGTCTGGGAGCGAGATAGCGACCTTCTGCCAAATAAGGCCATATGTCTGAGATGGATACTCTGAACACTTCCAAATTAGCATTCATTCGAGGAATTTTCCTTGATGACCCCGAAGTGTCAGTCTGTCTTCTTTTACGGCCACAAGAACTTTAGAGGTGAAACTGATTTACTTCTTTGTCTTCATCTATCTTCTCTTCAGTTCGGCCTTTACATTTAAACCCTAATTTTCCTTCTTGGATTACGTATTCTATCCTCTCTCCAATCGTCATAAAATCCTCAAATCTGCTTCTTGATTTCTCCAACATCATATTGAAGAATAGAGATGGGAGTGTTGCATGGAACAAGGGAGTCAACTCCACTTCTGTTATAGAAGGTTGGACTTGGGTTGCCGAACATCACCACCTTAGTGCATACTCCCTTAAGCTTTCATTTGGTATCATTTTCTCGTTCTGAAGAAACTGACGACAAGGTGCTAAGTCTAAAGCATATATGTACTGACTCAAGAAGGCATTAGCAAGGCCACCCCATGACCGAACTTGGTTTCTGCTCAAACGGTTATACCACACTGCTGCATGTCCCGTTAGGCTATCATGGAAATAGTGGATCAACGACTCTCCATTCTTCATGTATCCCTCCATTTTTCTGCAAAACATGGTCAAGTGAACCTTCGGGCAGGTAGTTCCGCCATACAGCGCAAATCTGGGAATCTTAAAATCCAGATGAAAGACCAAATCAGAGACTAGACAGAGTTCCCTCGTATTGAAAAATCTATTTTTTCTTTCTTCTTTAGATCCTCCTCGATTCTTTCTTCTAGCAAGTCAAGCCTCGACTCCTTTGTTTGCTCCATTTTCTCAACTAGTTCTACCATCGAATCCCATAAATTAAATGATGAAGTGCCATGCAATGATAAAATTTTTAAACAATGCAAATGATGTGATGCAAATGCAATGTATGAATGCAATAAGGTATTGACTCCGCAAGTAATTTGTCCCCATAGAACATCTTTCATTAAGACCAAAAGCTTTCATTACATCCTGTATTAGGAGTTTTACAGATAGCGGTGAGCTCTAGCTCCTAATTTCTTGACCTCATTCAATAGTCTCTTCAGCTTTCCTTTGTGGTCCAACGCGGGATCCATATTCTGGCTTATCGGCGCTGCTGCGTCAGCTAAATCTGCTACCTATTGGGCCACTTGTCGCGCTTGAGTCATAACAATCTTCATGTCTTGGTCTTTATCCTGTATTTTCTGCTCGACCTTTTGAAGCTTGACAGTTACTTCTTTAAAACTTTCATACCTGGCCTGCTTGTATGCTTCAGCACGAATGTCGCTAGTACGTAAAGAAGTCTTAAGCCTTTCTATCTGTTCATTGAGTGCTGCATTTTCCATTCGAAGGGCTTGAGTTTCCTTCCCTTTCTGTTGGAGACTTGATTTCAGGATCTCATCCATAGCCAGACTGCTTTCCAACTCACCTTGGAGGATGTCGCGTTGGCTCTCAGCTTCTTTCAGCTTCTATGACTATGATCTGGCTTTATTTTTGCAGGTCTTGCATTTCTGCTTCCGACGTTCCAAATAGCTCTTTGGTTGAATCATGCCATTAACCCATTCTTCAGAGGTGTCACCCAGACCGGCATTCTTGAATTCAAAGTGCAACTTCTGGTACTCGTCTTGCATACTCTTCGGTTTCTGGCTCAGATCATACCTCTCCTGCTCGAGCTGGCCGTACTCGAATGCAAGTTCATCTTCTGGGATTCTTTTATTGTTAACTCCTGAATTTGTCTTACTTAAGTGACCCACTTCTATGTTACCCGAACCTTGGACTGGGCATTGACCCCTTTTCGACTTTGCCCCTCGGGCAATGGCTGGCTCATTGTAGAATCGGGGTTGTTAGTCTTCGAAGCCCAAAACTCTCATCCTGATAAGATCTTGAACTCTGTTCTTCAGGGCTCCGCAGTTCTCAGTGTGATGACCCGAACCCCCTATGTGGTAGCTGCACCAGATACAACTATTGTAACCCTTCGGACAAGGAGGTCTCTTTGGTACAGACTTCACCGGTACGATAAGATTCCTTTCAATGAGCAACAGAAGCAGCTCGGTGTATCTCATAGGTATAGGACAATGCCTCTTTACGTCATTTGATTCTCGGGCTTCTTCTAGTCTTGCCTATGTTTCCTGGGTATCTACCCCACATACGACACCTATCTGTTTGTTGAGATTGATCACAAAAGGATTCAACTTGTTGTATTTAACGGTGTTGCCTATCTTGACATTCTGACCTTTCTGTTCTACATTCTGATCCTTGATCGATTCTTCTCTAAGTTTGACAGGCTGCTTACCTTTCATCATAGCATTTATCTGGTTCATCATCTTGGTCATTTGCTTCTTTAACTCTTGTACTCCACCTTGCTCGTTACCAGGACTGACATTGCTTGCCAAATTTGACCTGGAGTCTCTGAAAGATCCTTCTTCTATTATCCCCGATCTAGCCTCGGGATGGAACTCTGGAACCGAACCCTCTATCGTCAGGTCAAAGAACCCTTGGTCCATCATGAACAATCTCTATTACGGGAGAAACCACTCGGGAATCAATACCCTATGTAATGCGAATGCGATGATATATGCAAAAACAAAACAAGAATAAAAAAGAAAACAAGTCAGTACCGGTTAAAATCAATAAATACATAACTAAATGGCAAATTAAATACGATAAACAAACAAAACAACCTATTTACATCTCGTCTAAAACACCTAGGCTATCCGCATGGCTTTAAAAAAATGTGTTCTTTATGTTCTCTACAAGCAGTGTTGGTGCTAGGAGGTACCTGAATTGTCCTTGTTGTCCCCTACTAAAGGTAGCAAGGCCCCCGATCATCACCTATTATAGGCTCTTTTCAACCGGGTTCAATTTATGGGGACCCATTCGCTTATACCCATACAAAGGAACGATATCCTCATGAAAGCATAAGGTACTCGAGCCCGGAAGGTACTTGCTAGGCCCATACGGAGGTACGATATCCTTACGAAAGCACTAGCATTTCCCCCATTTATAAGGACGGGTTTATATGTCAAATTTTAAATGCATTAAAATAAACGCGCAATTATAACCAAATGTTAATTTAATAGTCACTTTAATCCGCAAATTCTGATATTGATAAAGCAATAATTATTTTAAAAAGCTTGACTCTCATTTGTTTTTGAAAAACAAAAAACGTGTCCCCAGCGGAGTCGTCATCTGGAGCGATCTTTCCTTTTACGCTAAAAAATGGGGTTTTAAAGGTGTTTGGGTATTTCGAGTATTTTAAAAAAATCATCCATGAGGTTTTTAGAAAAAACCGTATTTTATTTAAAATGGAGTCGCCACCGGCCACTTAGGTAAGCCGGACACCATAAAACCAGAGATTTTAAAAATGTCGAGTTCGGGAGTCAGCTACAGATAGGGAAGGATTAGCACCCCCACACTGCCAAAAATTGGTACTTTAATAATTACCCCTTTATTAATATAAAAATTTCCGAATTAAAGTGACGATTAAATTAAAATTTGTTTATAAATGTGAGTAAATTTTAAGAACTCCGTTATTCGAGAGTAAACCAATAGACCACCATCACTACGCTTGATACTGGCCACGTTTACGCTCGAATAAAAGGGCACCGCATTGACCAAAAATATATATCCATTATGCAATCTTAGAGAACCATTTAAAAAGAACATTCATCAACACTGACATGGTATAAAAAACATAAAATATGAATATTACAATATTAAACAAGAAAATAATAAAATACATGAACAGAAACATATCATAACAATAAAAGAAACAAAATAAAGACATGAACATGAAAAAAACATGCTTCCAAAACTAGATTAATTAACCCTAACATGCTTAAACACATTAAAATGAACCACAACTATAACATACGCATGTGTGACATAGAAAAAACATGATACTAAAATGACAAAACAAAGCAACATACTAATATAAAAAATAATACTTAATACCAAACATATAACGCAACATACGAGCATATTACAAACCTAACATGTAACAAATAAAAAAACATGACATCATGAAATAAAATATCACATTAACATATAACCTAAAATGCAAAATAAAAAAAAAACACAAAAGAGCACATATAGACATGATAAATAACTAAACTAAACATGATCAATTAATAAATCACATGCATGCAACATGAACAAAAGATTAAAAGATAAATTAACATGGTAATGTGCATGATATGAAAACATAAATAAATATATGTATATGCCAACTAAAATACATTAAAAAAGGAAGAACCATATAAACATGATATGCAAACTAAACTAAAACATACAACATAAAACAAACACGTACACAACAAGATCAAGTAAAATGAAACATAAAATCCTAACATAACACATCTAAAAAAGATATGAATAAATATGACATACAAAACACATATGAATCATGATGAGCAATTTAAACACATTGAAAACACATAATAAAACATAATGGCATAAGTATTTAAAAAAGGAAATGAAAAGAGGGGCTGAAATGAAAATAAAAAAACAGAAAAGGGAGAAATTAGAAGACAAAAAACATGATTTAGGGACTTAATTAAAAACTGAAGTAAACTTTAAAGGACCATATGTGCAAAATGACCAAGGGGCAAGCTCGAACTGAAAGTTTTGAAAATGCGGAGGGATTAAATAGGTAATTTCACCATTGAAACTCTGATTTTATTAAATTGAAGGATGAAATTGAAATTTCTTAGAAATAAAGAGGGATGATAATGTGAATTGCCTATGTAGTACGCTCAAAATGGAAATAGAGCTGGGAATGGGGGATTTGTGCAGTAATTACACCATTTTAAAAACCTTAAATGCCTATAAAAAGGCTTAACCGGTAATGGTTTTGAACTTTTTGGTTCATTTTTTCCTTAAGAATTAAAACCCCTTTTGTATCCTTTTATCCATCTGGAAAATTTGAAAACACAGCCCCAATTTCCAGAAACTGGTGGTACATTCGCCGTCTCTTCTACTAGCGGTGGCCGCTAGTCGGCGTCGGCGAGCCAAAAAAAACCACCAAAACAACCCTTACTTCAACCCAAACTTGAATCCAAACTTAGATTCTAAAAAAAATCCCCTTTTACCCAGATCTAGGAAAATAACGAAAAAAAACCATATTTCTTTTAAAATACCAAAAGAAACATCTCCCTCTTTAGCCGGCTCACCACACGGCTTGTCGCCGGCAAGAAGATATTCGCAGACAGCGAGGGTAAGACTCGACTTTACTTGTTTTTGTTATTAATAGAATTTTGTTTCAAAATATGCAAGAATGAGATGAGAGGTTACCACTGATTTTTTTGGCTTTTCTTGTTTTTATTTCTAATTTGAAAAACTGAATACAAATGGTGTTTTTGTTCGGATATATATCCAGTTAGGGTACATGCATTATATAAAAATACAACCTAATCCACTGTTGATGTCATTGCCCCATGCTTTGGTCTGACTTTCTCCATTTTTGGTGTTTTTGGCATGTCTTGGTTGGTACGACAGGTGAGGGATCGTACAGCGGCAGCGACAGAAAATTTGGATAGACATCCATGTGGCAGGATATTAAGAGTCGTACGGCCAGATTTGACCTGAGCCGTTGGATCTGATCCAACGGCTAAGATCTCGCATGGATTGGACGGTCAAGATCATTTCTGGGGAAGCGTGAGATGACAATACATGGCCCTTAGAAGTTGGATGATCGAGCGCGTGTTTGGCTCGCTCGCGTAGGAAGTCTAATGGCCAGCGCGTAACTTCACGCAACAGATGAAGGGGTGTTCTTCCTTTGATCTGGGCCGTTGGATCAAGTTTGATCCAATGGCTCAGATGAGGCGGCTGCAAAATAAAGATGGGGTGTTAGATTAAACTAGGGTTTTTATCAGATATGGGTTAGGATTTTAGCTATTGGGTTTGGGTTCTGGCCGAATGGGCTTTGTAAAATAATTTGGACCCTTTTTGTATATGTAAATGGATTGGACTCTAATAATTTGGGTTTTTAATATTATATTTGATCTATTTTAACCCATTTAATATGTTAACAAGATAATAATAATAATAATAATAGTAATAATAATAATAATAATAATAATAATAATAATAATAATAATAATAATAATAATAAAACACATACATTAATGTACATATACTTATACATACATACATACATAGACACATTTAATACATCAGTAATACTAATGCAATAAATACACATGCATACATACACATAATATTTAAGTAACATGTATACACACATATATGCAAATTATTATATATATTACATACGTTTAAAAACATAACACATAAACATATATATCCGTTCGCATATTGTACATATACAAACAATGGATACATAAAGTATAAACAAACATATGGCCCACATATACCATAATAAATATTAACACGAACACATACATAATATGTGTAATATACGTGCACTCACACATATCATACACATATTTTACGCACATATTAACACACGTACTTAATATAACATATGCATACATGCAATAATAATACCTATTAATTATTATACTAATATTTATTAACACAATATTTACAAACCAGATAAAAATGAGTGATTACACCTTCGAGGACTTGATATCTACCCGGCTTAATTGATTGTACCACCGGATGGCTGCCCCAGTCAGACTATCCTGGAAGCAATGGATTAAAAGCTTTTCATCTTTTACAAAAGCAATCATCTTCTGGCAATACATGGTAATATGCGCGGAAGGACACCAAGTTCCATCATACTTGTCAAATCCAGGAGTTTTGAACTTCGGTGGTAAAACAAGGTTGGATACTAGGCTCAGATCACTGGCCTTGTTCCCTGATTCGTCTGTAGCTTGTAGTGCTTTGAATTTTTCTTCCATGAGACGAAACCTTTCTTCCCACTTCTTTTCTACCTCTGTTCTGATTTTCTCGACCAAATTCAGATCTGGCACCTCTTCCTCGTAGAATGCTTCTGTATCAACAGGTTGGATTTCAGATGCCCCTACTTGAAGATTAGCAGATATCCCGGCAGGGTCAATGTATACTCTTCTTGTCGTACTTGGCGTCGTTGGTTGAACCTTACTATGAGATGCAATACCTTCTGGCTCTTGGGCGACTTCGTCTTCAACCTTTTCTTTCCCGAGGCTTTTTGCCAGCAATGCAGTTATGTCGAATACTACCGCAACTTGTGATTGAGCGATCTGATCGCTGAGACTCCGTTTGGCTTCATCAAAATGTGCTTCCAAATCTTTCTGCCCTTTTTTCAAAGTGACTATTCTGTCCTCCATTAATTTGCTTTGGAACCAGGTAAAGTATGGATGCGAAATGGTTGCAGCTTATCTTTTAGTTTCACTACCACAATATTTATACTATCAATATCATTGTGAAGATAGATGAATACATGTATAACGATGCAAATGCCATGATGCAATGAAAGAATGTATGCAAATAAAGGTACTGGTTCTGCTAGTAATCACCCTTTTGAACTACTTTCACGGGAATTAAAGGGTCCAGATTCTGGAGCCAGAAAAGAAGACTTCTACAGATATGCCCCTCTACATGTTTTTGGGTCGCACTCAAGGAAATGAAATTCTCGGTTAAAATCACTAGTACCAGGTTTGCCCCCCGCTTCATGCGTTCAAATAGGTCTAGAATGGCTACGTTGATGTTTCCAAGAACCCTCGGGAAGATAACCAAACCATATATTCCTAAGGCAAATAGGTCCATCTTCTTTACCTCATATGGGTGTGCTGGTATGATGTCTCGGATACTCTCCCATGCAAAGGCTAGGCTGTCTCCTCGAACCTGAATCAGGCCATTAACTCAATTGTCACTCATCCCGGCAAAATTTTTGAGCTTCAAAGGGTAATTCTAGTTTCTCGGCGGTTTTGCATAGATCCAATCTTTCTGGACATTCTTCTGATTAAGATGGGATGTGTATTCCTCCACCGTAGTCATCATATCTTGCCCGTTGAAAGTAAAGCAGCAAAAAGTAGGATTCCAGAATTGGAAGATGGCTCAGAGTAAAGGTTGGTTGATCCGGACATACATCAGTTGTGCAATGTCGCCATAACTGTCATAGAATAAGTCTTGTAGTCTTCGTTCCCATCCTTCCCAAATCATTTTAAGTTCCCATAGGTTATTCTGTTGGAGACTTACGTAGGTGTACCCTGCCACTATGCGCTCGCTCGATAAACTGTGGCCTTGAGTCCTCTAATTGACTTCTGACCAATGTCTGACAGCTGAGTTGAGTTCTTCATTCTTAAGATACCTTTTTTCCATGATGAAAGATTTTCTGATTGGGCAAACCACTTGATCCAGTAGCTTTATGTAATGCAAATGCAATGATGTATGAAAAAAATCAAAACAAAAAACAAAACGAGTCAGTACTGGATAAAATAAATAAATACATAAATAAAAAGGGCAAATTAAATAATGTAAACACAAAATGACCCAATTTACATCCCGTCTAAAAACACCTAGGTTATCCGCATGGCTCTAAAAGGGTGGGTTTTCTATATCCCTATATGCAGTGTTGGTGCTAGGGGGTACCCAAATTGTCCTTGTTTTCCCCTACTAAGAGTACCAAGGCCCCGATCATCACCAATTATAGGCTCCTTTCAACCGGATTCAACTCAAGGGGACCCATTCGCTTATGCCCATACGAAGAAACGATATCCTCACTAAAGCATAAGGTAATCGAGCCCTGAAGGTACTTCGGCTAGGCCTATACGGAGGAACGATATCCTCACGAAAACACTAGCGTTTTCCCCTACTTAAAAAGGACGGGTTTATATGCCAAATTTTAAATGCGTTAAAATAAACGTGCACTTACAACTGAATGTTAATTTAATAGTCACTTTAATCTGGAACTTCCGATATTAATAAAGCGATGATTATTTGAAAAAGCTCGACTCTCTTTTTTGTTTTTGAAAAACAAAAAATGTCCCCAGGGGAGTCGCCATCTGTAGCGATATCCCTTTTTTCTTACGCTAAAAAATGAGGTTTCGAGGTGTTTGTGGTTTTTTCTGGTATTAAAAATATATTCTGCGGGGTTTTAGAAAAACATTTTATTAAAAAATAGAGTCGCCACAGGACACTAAGGTAGGCCAGGCACCATAAAAACCAGAGATTTTTAAAATTCTCGGGTTCAGGAGTCAGTTACGAATGGGAGTAGATTTTAAGGATTAAAGTGACTATTAAATTAACATCCAGTTGTAAGTGCGAGTAGATTTTAAGTGCCGATTAAATTGGTAATTTAATAATTATTGCTTTATTAATTATCGCTTTATTGACATGATATTAAAAAAACTGATAAACCACTATCATTGCGCTTGATACTGGCCACGTTTATGCTCGAATAAAAGGGCACCGTATTGACAAAAATATATATCAGTTATGCCATCTTAGAAACAAAAATAATAAAAAATTATTGACATGATATTAAAAAAAACATAAACACATGGATTTTACAAAATTAAATAAATAAATAAAAGGTACATAAAAAATATAACATATCAAGAATAAATTAAAAAAAAACAAGCATAAACAAGAAAGAAACATGTTCCCTAAACTATAATTAAATCTAACATGCTTAGACACATTAATAACTATAACATATGCATGACATACATGTAATATGATATTAAACTAATTAAATCTAAGCAATATGCTTTTAAAAAAACAATACTTGACATACGACACAACTTAAAATAAAATATGACATGACATTAATATTGGACAAGCAACACCCATTTTGACATATAACCTAAAATGCAAAACAAAATAAAACATACTAAGACACACATAGACATGATAAACGACTAAACTAAACATGCTTAATTAATAAAACACTAATGTCATGATAATACCTTAAAACTTAGTATATGACAAATTATGCACACATCAAGATAAAAAAACAATACACTATGTAAAGAACACACTAACATATAACCTAAAAGAACAAAAGGGGATACGAAAATTTTTGTTAGCATACAAAAACACATTTTTACACAAAATAAACTAAAATCTACTACCTAAAGCATGCGTATATCCGTTGTGAATAAACGAACTAAAACACAAAGCATGATATATATAAAGAAAACACATATACATGAAGTACAAGAAAGACACATAAAATAAAAAAAACATGAAGTAAAAGAGGCAATATAAGCATACCAATAGAAACAAGAAAACATAATTATTCGAATCATGCCAAGGGACTGAAATGAAATAAAATGAAAATGGAACAGTAGAAATTAAAGCAATAAAAATACAACTTTGGGATGAGATTGCAAACTAGACAAAACTTAAAAGGATTAAACTTGTAATAAACCCATGCAGCAACTTGGTTTGAAAAATCTCAAAACACGGAAGGATTAAGTGTATAATTTTACCATCCTTAAACATATTTCGGTCAATTTTGGGACCTAATTGCGAGATTTTAAAAAGTGAGAGGGACTGTTTGTGCAAATAAACCAAGGGGCAAGACAATTTTGAAAATACCCGAAGCAAGGAGGGATTTAGTGGGTGATTATGCCATCTTTAAAACAAATTGTTTCCATAAACCACTCCAACTTTTCGTCCCTGCCACTACACCACCACCTTCCACCCAGCCCCAAAGGAAAAGGCGACCAGATACTAATATTGGTGCCTCCTCCCGCCCTGCTAAAAAGAGAAAGTCCTCCCGGGACAAAGGCAAGGGCATCTTCATCTGGGAACCTTCTCCCCATTAACTCCCTGGGTTGGTTTTCTTTTCTTTTATTTTGTTTTTAGTTTTAGATTTTTATTTTTAGTTTTTCATACTGCATTTACATGTTTTTCTTTTTTATTTGTTTATTTTTTCTTGTTTCCTTTTTGCATTGGGGACAATGCTCTTCTCAAGTTTGGGGGCGTACTATCCCATGTATATATTAGGTTAAATTTAGGTAAAAATTAAAAAAATAGTTTGTAAATAACCTAACTATTTTTATGGTTTCCTTTGCTATGATTACACTAATTTTAAAATTGCTGCTGCGTTGATTATGATTTCCTATGATGAATCTATGGTTGATGTTTTACAATGTGTTAAGAGCTTTTGTGTTTTGAACCTAGTGTTGAAATTGTTATAGCTTTATATTCACATGTTGCATGCTTTGTAAAAGCTTAAGAAGCCGTAGAGAAATTCTAGGTCAACTCTCTAATGCCAAAGCATAATTGATGTAAATAAACTAAATGCTCAATGTAGCAAGTAAAAGGCTTAAACTCCCAGAAAAATCAAGAAAATAATGAAAAATTAATTGAAAACTTGATGCCATAGGCAAAAAACTATTGAGGGACACTCTTCTATGCATCTTGCTAGCTTAGTACACTAGGTGAGTTATGTTTGCTCCATTTAACTTTCCCTAGTAGGAATGCTAATACTGGCATAAGAGTGAATGAAAGTCTTCACAGGATGTCTCTGCTTGTAAGGCTCAGGGATGGGCTATTTTTCCACTCTATCTTCGGGCCTGAAGAGTAGGTGTGATAAGCTGAAGCCCAAATGATACAATTTAATGAACTTAAAAAGAATTAAGGGAGTACAATATTGTGATTAAAAGAAAAAAAATGCTAAGGCGACAATAGATAGGAATTCTGAAATTTTTCTAAGGCTATTAAGTGAAGAATGCATGCGACACAACATCCATTGCACCTATAGTATAATTGATCCTGGAAACAAAGTTGTAAGCTCTAATGCATTGCATTTATTTAAATTAGTTGTGGAATGAATTACTGCTGAAGAATATCTTGGAATTCTTGTCATCCTAGCTTGGTTGGAACCTTATAAACAAATGTTTGTTTATGTTTTTGTTTACATTTTTCATGTTTAGATTGCATTGCTTGAGGACAAGAAACAATTCAAGTTTGGGGGTATTTGATGATTGTGTAGATAACCTATTTTGCACACCCTCTTTACTTAGCTTTTTCATATATTTAAGCTCATTTAGTTGCATTTAGAGTAGTATGCATATAGTTTGCATATTGTTAGGGAGTTACACTGTCTGTGCTTAATTGTTATATATTTTGGTACTTTTAATTGGAAAGGTAGTGTTTTGTGGTGTATGCGTAGGACCTATTAAAGCTGGAGGAATACTGGAGCAGGAAGGATAGCACACCTCTCGTAGGAGTTGACGAGGCAAGAAGAGTTGGAGATAAATCTATCTTTGGCTTATATTGACTCTCCTTAGATACAAAACTCATTAAAGATAATGAGAAAGCAAGATCCTCTTAAAGGAGGCTTCGCACGCTTTAGGGTTATGAAACCCTAGCTTTCTCGCCTATATAAAGGAGACTTGGGAAACGATTAAAGGGAGCGCTATTACAGACGACAACCCTTAGTCTTCAGCTAACGGAGAACCACCAGAGTCAAAGTTCTAGAGGAGTCCCCGCACGATAAAAGTCATCAAGAGAGGCTAAAGGAGTATAAGACCTGCAGTAATAGTTAGAAAGCTTGAAGAAGATCGTCGAGAACGCTTGGCACTTTTCTATCCCTTGCTTGATAAACTACCATTTGTTTAGTTGTTTTTATGAATGTTTTAGGCTCAGACATGAGCCAAATACTTTTAGTTGGTTTTATTGCTCTATAGTATATTATGTTTTGAATACTTTATTTTAATGCTATAGTTTTTTTTCCTTTATCTATTCTGTTTATTGTTCTTCATGCGTAGTTATTGTAAGAGCTATCGAGAGTGGCCTTTAACTATTGATTCGTGGCTTAATATCAAGAGAGGTAGGTTAAACAATAATGAACAGTAAGGCTAAGATGTTAACTTAGTCTTAATCTGGCATAGACATAAGTTTAGGATTTCAACAACTAATAAAGGGAAATTGAACAGATAATAGAGTTGTTAGGGTTCACGCAGACATGTATTACTTTAGCTTCAATGTTATCAACTTCTAGGCATTGAGAGAGTCAGAAGTTAATTAGAAATCCCTGTCGAATAGATAAAGATCTTAGTTGGTTTACGCAGACATGTATTGCCAGTCGCTATAGCATTGAAATAAGTTATCAAGAATAATTCCTAAGCAAACTCAACCATTCTTAAGTACGATCATTTCGTATTTATTGATCCAATCATTGTGGGTTCGACACTCTACTTCATCACTTTATTACTTGATCGACGAGTATACTTACTCTAAAGTGCATCACTATTCGACAAGCATCAAGTTCAAGAGGAAGTATGTGGGTGAAGCCCACATTGATAGTTTGAGGGATCATTTCACTCATCTAGTCTAAGGGAACCAATCTGTCTTTTAGTATGCACAAGAGTTCTTATAGCTAAGCAGGAATGCCCAAAATTGGTCGCTACGGAAAATATGAGGTACAAGAGGTTCCAAAAAGGATTGAGGAAGGGAATTCATATGTACTTGACCTTTGACCCACCAATAGTGTTTTCAGACTTGGCCACTAGTGCCAAATCTCTCAAGCAAGTTCAAGGCATGACCTATAGCCAGGCTGGTGGGCAAGGAGGCTTGAGTGGAGGGAATCATACACACTCTAACCAGTCACAGTCTCACTCTCGAAGGAATATGGGTTATTGGATTCGGAATAAAAGAGCTATGAATCAATCTATGGGATCAGATCAGAGATCAGAGCCCGCTAGCCGATGAAGGTTTAACACCTCTTCTTTAACATTGAGTTCCAAAGGTTCAAAGAAAGGGCCAAGTGCACATGTTTGTGATCAGTGCAGGCATAAGCACTGTGGAGAGTGCTATGGAAATGTTAGCGTATATTATGGTTGCGGATCACCTGACCACTTTGTGAGAGACTGCCCAACGACAACTGATGCCACCCAGTTCAAAACCAGAGAATTTTGTTTACGGCTCATAAGGGTTGATGACTGTGTAGATAACCTATTTTGTGTACCCTTTTTTACTTAATTTTTGCATGTGTTTAGGCTCATATAGTTGTATTTAGGAGTAGCTTGCATATAGTTTGCATATAGTTAGAGAGTTATGGTGCATATGCTGAATTGTTTACATTTTGATGCTTTTAATTGGAATGGTAGTGTGTTTTAGTGGTGCTTTTGCAGGAAGCCGTGGAGGTAGAGGAGCGATGGAGCAGAAGAGTATAACCCTCTCGTGTTGAGTTGACAAGGAAGAAGACTTTGGCACACATGGGTTCTTATTAGATATGGAACTCATTGAATGAAGTGGGAAAGCAAGATCCTATTTAAGAGGCTTTGTGCACTGTGGGGTTTCTAAACTCTAGCTTTTCTGCCTATATAAAGAAAACTTGGGCCACAAACAAAGTGGAGCTTGATCTTAGACGGCAGCCCTTAGTCTTCAGCTATCGGGGAACCACCAAATTTGAAGTTCTAGAGGAGTCTGATAAGTCGTATATTTGCATGTTTTCCTTATATAATTCACTATGTTTTAGCACACTAATCTATCTCCAAATCCTTGTTTTGGTTCATATTTGATTTTCCAAGTGTTTAAGCGGCTAATGAACATTCCATGCATAAAAATAGAATATTAGCACGAATTTTACACATTAAAATTTATCCTGTGAAGGAGGGCTACAAACATCCAAAATTTAGTACAGATATGCGAACATCCGAGTGCGAACACACCAATAAAGGCTATGCAGATAAATAAAAAAGTAGAGTTGCAGACCAGTATAAGCGTACGCTGATAAAGTGTGAACACCTGACGTGAACACTGGAATGCGAGCAAAAGCTGAATATTGATGTAGGCAAATGCGAGCATAAGTCCTACATACACTGACATGGACGAACGCGAACAAGAGGATCGTAGACGAATAGAATACAATGATTATCCCAGTCGCGAACCTTGGAGCGCGAACGACAGATACTGATGTTCAGTAATACGTACGTTGAAATGCGAAGGAACTATATGAACACTGGACACTAACGTGTAAGATATGCAGACGCTGGAGGTAGACACACACAAGGAACCTATGCTACCGTGATTACTTGGAAAAGAAGAAATCCTACATTAATTAAACTTTCACTTTACATTAAATTACATTTAATATAGGATTAGGGTTTGTACTTTATTGTAACTCCTCCTATTTGATGTATAATTCTTTGCCTATAAATAGGATTAATGGGGGAAGAGAGGGAGAAGAGACGGTTTACCGTAGAAACCCTTCTTGCTTCCATCTACCCCATGAGTAGCTACACCCTTAAGTTCTAGCCGAGTTGTTTCAAGGTTTTCAATACAATTATTAGTGAAAACTATTGTTCTTAATTTTTGTGTATTGGATTATAAGTGCACAATCAATAGATCATGGATTATTGATACGAGCAGTAAGAAAACCTAGACTATGGTTTTTGAAGGTATGAAATTGTATATTTAAATTGTGTGGATTATCGCTTTTTGAATAAATGTACTTTGATCTCTTAATCACTTAATGATATTTGATAGGTTTTATGTAAAGTGGACTATCTAAGGATTTAGCCTAGATAATAAGTGTTAACAATTTATGGACTATTAGGTTGTTAGATAATTAAAAGAAGAGAACTCTTAGGTTATTTGTGGATTACCATCTAACTTAAGAACCAAGCTACTTTAAGAATTATGCAGGTCATCTTTCGAAGTTTGTGATCTAATACTTAGATTGAAACACCTTTAACGACTTGGCTAGACATCACCAAACATTCGCACAACCATACTTTTATTGCTCTCTTCGATCTCTTCGCAACAAACATACAAAATCTTCCTTATTTAGTTTTTATTCACACTAGTATTAGTTAGTAAACTTTCACCTTTTGACCACTCTCTATGGGTTCGAACCAGCTTACCACACTACAAATCCAAAGAAGTACATATGTATTTATTTCTTGGTGGATTCGACACCCATCAGAGTCTCCACATGATGAGAGACATTGAGAGAGGCTTGAAGAGGAGAACATTGAGGATACTTGATTTTTTCTTCTCCTTTTCTTGATAAAATGACATGTTCTTTAATACTTATTTTATGGATATTTTAGGCTTAGACATGAGTTAAATACTTTTGTTGGGTTTATTGTTTTAGGATTTATGTTTTAATTACTTGATTAATGCTATAGTATTTTCCTTTATCTATTATGTTCAAGTCTTTCATTTTTAGTTATTGTAAGAGCTATCGAGATAGGCCTTTTAACTATTGATCTGTGGTTTAATATAGAGAGAGTTAGGTTATACAAACATGAACAGTGGAGCTTGAGCTGTTAACTTAGGTTCTAATCCAGCTTTGACATAAGTTTAGGATTTCAACAACTAATAAGGGGAACTTGAATAGATAATAGAGTTGTGAGGGTTCACGCATACATGTATTACCTTAGCTTCCTTGTTATCAACTTCTAGGCATCAAGAGAGTTAGAGTTAATTAGAAAACCATGTCAAATAGGCAGAGACTTAATTGGTTAACACAAACATGTATCACCAACCGCTATAGCATTACAATAGTAATTAGGCATAATTCCTAGGCAATAAACTCAGCTTCCATAATCATCTGAATATCTGTTACGACATTTGCTTCTCTTGATTATTGCTATATTATTTTTATTGTATTTAGTTTTGATAATCACCATCAAACCAATACTTGCTCATCACTCTTAAGTATGATCGCTTTGTATTTATTGATCCAATCCTCGTGGGTTTGACACTCTACTCTATCACTTTATTACTTGATCGACGAGTATACTTGCTCTAAAATGCATATCTATTACTCAAGCATCAAGTTTTTGGCGCCGTTTCCAGGGATTGATAATTACGTAGTAATTGTGCTTAATATTTTATTTAGTTTGTTTTTAATTTGTGTTTTTATTTTTATTTTTCTAGTGCATTATAGTGGATGCCAAACATGAAAATCGAGAGGACCCCATTATTCCATATAATCTAGAGATCAAAAGATACTTACAAAACCGATGTAGAAAGCACATTATAGAGGCAGAACAAGTCGATAACGATGGTCAGAACGACAGAAGAATTGGAAAAGATCCACCACTATAAGAAAGATTAATTTTTGATGATGCAACCAACAATGGAGTATGGGAGAGGTAGCTAGTTGTTCCACTGCCAGCTAGACCTAGACGACCCATTCACAACAACTTTGCACCTATCATCAATGACCTCAACCCATCGATCGTTGTGCTAGCAATAGGGGAGGCTAACTTTGAGCTGAAGTTCATTTTGTTCAACATGCTCAACTCTATTGGACAATTCAGTGGATTAGTAAGAGAGGATGTTCGAGAACACATTCAAGCTTTCCTAGAAGTTTGTAATTGTTTTAGACAACAAAGAGTTCCTAATGATGTGTTACGAATCAAACATTCCCTTACTCCTTGTGTGATCGAGACTGAGCATGGTTGAAGGCCATATCCTCATGATCTATTACATCATGGGATGGCCTGTGCAAGAACTTTCTGCATCGATACGATCCATTGAACATGCACAATCAGAAGCAGAGCAAGATTATAGCATTCAAGCAATGAGATGATGAATCCATGTATGAATGTTGTGATAGATACAAAGACAGGCTACGCAAGTGCTCGATTAATTGATTCCATGATTGGCTACAAGTGGTAATGTTCTATAATTGCGTTAACGCTCCCACAAGAATGACAATTGACTCTTCAACAAATGGTGTTTTGCTCGATAAAGATCTTAAAGAGGCATTTGAAATTCTAAATCAAATAGCCAATAACGACTACCAGTTTCCTACAAGGAGATTGAATCCCGACCCTAAATCTTCTAGAACAATCCCATTGGATGATTCTCAAAGTGTGGCGACTCAACTCTCCGCCAACGCAAACCTGCTCAAGAACATTCAACCACCATCTAACACATGGGAGGCTAAGGCAATTCAATACACATATGAGCATTGTGATGAGGAACATTAGTTGGATGAATGGCCCCAGTAGCAAGAATTTGGATGCTATGTAGGGAATGCCAATCAAAACAGCAATCCCCACTCAAATGCTTACAACCCAGGGTGGCGACAACATCCAAATTTTGGTTGTGGAGGTAACACAAGAAATTCAAGAGCCAGACAAAATACTACAGCAGGACCTCTTGGATTCTAACAAAAAACTCAAAGGCAGAACCAGGGAGTTTCTAACTCTAATTTTAATACTTTTGATTCTTCTTATCAAAATTTTATTGATGTTGCCTGAGTTATTATGCAGGATCAGTCAGCATATCTCAAGAACCATAGTGACGTGCTCACAATGCAAGCCACTATGTTGTAAAACCAATAATCTATCCTGCAGAATCACATCGCTTCTCTACGGTCCTTGGAAATGCAAGTTGGGGAGATTGCCCAAGTTTTGAAGATGATACCTCAAGATGGTTTACCTAGTGATACTGAAGTCACTAAGACCTTTAGTGCAGAGCAATACAATGCCGTCATGTTGCATAGTGGCACACAATTGACCAAAGATGACAAGTTTGGGAGAGGTTCCCTTGTTCATTCCACTCCGAGCAAGCCATCAGCAGATTCTCAAGGACCTAAGGATACAGGTCATGTGCCTGATAGAGGGAAAGACCTTGCTACTAATAGAAAAGATAATAAAGACAAGGATGCTATAGCATCCAATGGACCACGCGATGGGCCCAGACCACCACCTCTGTTCCCACAATGATTGAAAGCTCATAAACAAGATGCTCAATTCTAGAAGTTTTTGGAGTTGCTTAAACAACTGCATATTGATGTCCCATTCCTGGAGGCCATCGATCAATGCAAAGTTTTTGAAGGAGATCATGACCAAAAAAGGATGGTGGGTGAAGTTGAAATTGTTGCTACAATAGGTGATTGTGTGGCAGTGCTAAGTTATTTACCACCTATGATGAAGGACCCTGGTAGTTTCAGCATCCCATGTTCTATAGGCTAGAACTACTCTGGCCGTGCTTTGTGTGATCTCGATGCAAGTGTCAACTTGATGTCGATATCCTTGTTTATGAAATTAGGCATGGGAAGAGCCAAACCTACATTAGTGATCCTTTAATTGGCCAATTCTTCCCAAATCTGACCCAAGGGCAGGATTGAAGATGTCTTAGTCAAGGTAGATAGATTTGTCTTCCTGGTAGATTTTATGATCCTTGACTGTGAAGCTGACGAGAATGATCCTATCATACTCAGAAAGCAATCCAAGTATTAGATCACAGACTTTAAAAGATAACCTGCATAATTCTTAAAGTAGCTTGGTTCTTAAGTTAGATGGTAATCTACAAATAACCTAAGAGTTTTCTTCTTTTAATTAGCTAACAACCTAATAGTCCATAAATTGTTAACACTTATTATCTAGGTTAAATCCTTAGATAGTCCACTTTAGATAAAACCTATCAAATAGCATTAAGTGATTAAGAGACCAAAGCACATATATTCAAAAAGCGATAATCCACACAAGTTAAATATACGATTTCATACCTTCAAAAACCATAGTCCAAGTTTTCTTACCACTTGTATCAATAATCCATGATCGGTTGATTGTGCACGTATAATCCAACACACACAATTGAATGAGCCTAGAAGATATAAAAATACTTTGAATTATGAAAAATATTTAAGAACAAGAAGTCTCAGTAATAAATGTTTTGAACACCTAGAAACAAACTTGACTAGAACTAAGGGTTTAGCTACTCATAGAGTAGATGGAAGCAATAAGGGTTTTCTAGGATAAATTGGTGGCTCCTGTCTTCCCCCACGATCCTATTTATAGATAAGGAATTATACATCAAGTAGGGGAAGAAGTTACAATAAAGTACAAAATCCTAATCCTAAAGTGAAAGTCTAATTAATGTAGGATTTCTTTTCTTCCAAACAACCACGACAGTATAGGATTTGTGCGTGTTTTGTCTCCAACATCTGCTTGGCTTATACGTTAGCATCTGCGTTCTAGGGCTTGTTTGGCGTCTCCGTATTACTTCTGGATTTTTGTAGCCCTTGTTCGCAGGTCAATCTCCAAAGTGTAAAACTATGCTAATATCCTCTTTTTATGCATGAAATATTATTTAGCCTTTAAAACACTCTAAAAGCCAAATAAGAACCAAAACAAGGACTTGCAGATAGATTAGTGTGCTAAAACATAGGAAATTATATAACAAATGCATGCCAATATACGACTTATCATATACCCCCACACTTAGTTTTTTGCTTGTCCTCAAGCAAACTGAAGCTTCAAAACCCAAGGTCCATTCGGTAAATATAAAGGATAAGAATAGTAATAAGTCATGATTTGCAATTTAGCACAAAAAAATAGTCATCCAATTAATTTCATGAAGTCAAAGAAGGAACAGAATCAAACATACTCGCATAGGACTCACTCTTGTTCGCTTAATGTGTTTAAGGGACAACAACGCTCAAGTCAAAGTATGTAAAAGATTCTTACCTTAGACTCGTAAATATAGCACATCTCCACCACTTTTTAGATCGATTCACAAGAACAAAAGGTCTTTGATCAGGTTGTAATGGGGCTTAGGACAGGTATGGCGAGAAAGATTTTTGGGCTCTTGGAATTTGAAAAACTTTATACTTCATTTTTTCTTTTCTTGTGTATCATGCATTTGCATAATTAATCTTTAATAGAAAAAGGACTCATCTCTATTCTCACAACTTTTTTTCATTTTTTTGAACAAAACAAGAATTTTTTTTATTTTTTCTTTTCTCTTTCTTATTGATCTTTCTTTATTTTCATGAAGATATATAGTTCTCAAATTCGGGTGCAAATTGGGGAAATCAACAAAAAGGAATTCGGCTTGTAATGTAGTTAATTTCAAAACAAAAGGCTTAGGCTCAAAAGCGGTTCTCTAAGGGTCAAATATACCAGGGTAGGCTTTTTGGCTCGTAGTTCATACCTAAATGCCTTAATCATCTCAAGTAATTCAATCTTGTATGGCCTCAACATGATTAACAATGCAAGTTCTAGAAAAAACTAATCATACTTAACAAACACTCAATGAAAGAAAAATATGAAGCATAAAAGATGTATACTTATTAAGGCTCAAGTCTCACAAAAAAGGTTTATGTTGGGTACAATTCTATCCATCCGACTATCAAATCAATTAATCAGACAAGGTTTGCAAGGCTAAAAATTCATCAATTCTAGTTTACTACCCATATCAATCTCAGTTTTACTTTAGGATCTCAAGTTTCAAAAATTTTAGCATGTTGGTTCAAACAAAAATTTCATGCAAAAGTAGGTCTAGGTCATTAATAAGCATGGAATTATCATATTAGACCCAATATCTAGCATTCACATAATACCCTCCCCCACACTTAAATCAAACATTGTCCTCAATGTTCCATACGCATGCAAACATAAGTATGCAATTAAAAGTTTAAGGGAAAAGAGTGATCCCTTGTTCGCAAGGTGGCTATATAAGGTGCGGATGGTTTGGGCATGGGGTCCTATTCTGGATGCTGCGAATAGTTCTTGTGCGAAGGGTGAGACTAAATCCCCCACACTTGGATTCTATCATGGTCTGCGAGGGGAAGCGTGTGAACCATTGCAGTCTTATATGACACATCAGTATGTTGTGTGGACATATTACTTAGGCGAACAGTCTGGGTGCATCTATCTAATGATATAAACGTGAGATTGCGAACGTTCTCCTCGTGGGCCTGGTTCACAAAGCCTTTGTTGTTGCATATGCTCCTCTGTCCATGGTGTAATGCTACGTCCACGAATGCTACCCCTTGTTTCCTAAAAAAACAAAGAAAAACATAAAAGCTCATAAAAGAAATTAAATTATTATTAAACTATAAATAAACTTAAAATTAAATCAAGGGTTGCCTCCTATGTAGCACTTTTTAACATCTTTGGCTAGACGTGTCTCCTTTAGTTTCTATGTGATGGCGAGAAAATATTCATTGAGAAACTCATCCCTGATTGGCCAAGGTCTATCTATACTAATAATGCGACTCAGGTGGTTCGCGACTGGATTCTCGGCTCCTTGCTTATCTTGAATCTCAAGGTTAAAGTCTTGAAAGAGTAGCACCCATCACATGAGTCTTGGCTTGGAGTCCTTTTTCGCAAATAGATATTTGAGTGCTGTATGGTCCGTGTATACCACCATTTGTATTCCGAGCATATATGATAAAAAATTATCTAGTGCAAAGATTACGGCGAGCAGCTCATTTTCTGTGGTCGAATAGTTTGCTTGGGTGGTGTCTAGTGTCTTGGATACATACTGGATAATGTGGGAAGCCCTATTGATCCTTTGTCCAAGTACAGCCCCAACAACATGATCACTCACGTCACACATGATTTTAAACGAATGGTCCCAGTTCAGTGGCTGAACGATTGGTACGGAGTTAGTGCTTCCTTAAGTACGTCAAATGCTCACTTGCACAGTTTGTTGAAGATAAAGTCTGCATCTTTTTGTAAAAGCTTGTAAAATGGTATGGTGATCTTTAAGAAGTCCTTTATGAAGCGTCTGTAAAAACTTGTATGTCCAAGGAAATAACGAACTTTCTGCATGTTTGTAGGGTAGGGTAGCGGTAGTATAACATCAATTTTATATTTTTCAACTTCTATCCCTCTTGATGATACTATGTGTCCTAAGATAATTCCTTAGTTTACCATAAAATGGCACTTTTCATAATTTAGTACCAAGCTAGTTTCTACACATCTTGTTAGGATCTTTTCAAGGTTTGTTAAGCATTCATCGAATGAGTTTCCATAGATAGTAAAGTCATCCATGAAAACCTCACTATTGTTTTCAATTTAATCAGAAAAATGCTTACCATACGCCTTTGGAAAGTAGCTGGTGCGTTGCACAATTCGAAAGGTATCCGTTGGTATGCGAACGTTCCAAATAAGCATGTGAACGTGGTCTTGTCTTGACCCTGTCTTGTCTTGACCCTCAGGGGCGATAAGAATTTAAGGAAAACCTGAGTACCCATATAAGAAATAATAATGGGACATACCCGCGAGGTGTTCTAGCATTTGGTATATGAATGGAAGCGGATGGTGGTCCTTCCTAGTTTCTTTGTTGAGTTTGCGGTAATCAATGCAAACTCTCTACCTATTTTGAATCTGTGTTGGTACATGTTCACCATCTTTGTTCACGACTACCGTTATTCTGGTTTTCTTGGGGACCACGTGGATGGGGCTTACCCAATTACTGTTTGAGATGGTGTATATTACTCTGGCCTTGAGTAGCTTTACAATCTCCTTTTTTACTATGTCTGCCATTGGAGGGTTCAGTCTTCGCTGAGCTTGGCACAAGGCTTACTTTGTTCCTCGAGAAAGATACGATGCATACAAAGTGAGGGACTTAACCCTTGTATATCTGTAATCGTCCACCCTATCACCTTCTTGTGTTTCTTGAGCATGCAAATGAGCTGCTCTTCTTCCTCCTCGCTGAGCTTGTTAGATATTACAACTGTAAGTGTTTTGTTCGCCCCAAGGTATGCATACTTTAAGTGGTTCGAAAGGCTCTTTAGCTCGATTTTTGGTGCCTACAAGATAGAGGGTAATAGTTCAGCATGATCATTTAATAAAAGTGCCATAGCTTGCTCTTACTGTTCGGAGGATCCTAGATCTCCTTCTCTTCTTCAAAAATTTCCTCCTTTTCGCCTTGAAGTGCTTACTGTACATCAGGTTCAGTGACATAAAAATAAACAAGGATGAAGCATCATCAAGATGCTTTATGGCATCATCAATGTTGAATTTGATGAGTTCACCATCGAATTCCATCGTTAGCGTTCCTTGATACACATTGATGTTTGTTTTTGATGTTTTAATGAATGGTCTCCCTAACATGATTAGGTTTGGTTTAGAAGGGTCATTTTTCTCCATGTCAAGTACATAGAAATCTGCAAGGAAGATTAGCCCATTAACCTATACCAAAACATCCTTAAATACTCCCTTTGGATATACGTTAAATCAATTTGCTAGTTGGATCACCACACCTGTCTGCTTAAGAGGTCCTATTTTGTTAGTGAAACATATAGAATTTAGTATAACATTAATGGAAGCTCCTAAGTCTAGCATGGCCTTATCAACTTTTACACTGCCGATTTGGCAAGGGATGGTGAACATACCTGGGTCCTTGCATTTTTGTGGGAGTTTACATTTTAGTACTACTGACATGTTCTCACCCATGTATACCTTTTCATTTTCGGTCAGCTTTCGTTTGTTCGTACATAGCTCATTGAGAAACCTTGCATATCGAGGGACCTATTTGATCGTATCAGTGAGTGGAATGTTTACCTCAACTTTGTGGAAGGTTTTAAGGATTTTTCTCTCATGTTTATCCTTCTTTATATGTGCGAACCTTTGTGGGAAAGGTGGTTGAATCACAATTAGAGACACAAGGCTTTTCGCAGGGTCTCTCTTTGTAGGTTCAGACAGTGTGAAGCTGCCATCTTTTTCAAGAATGAGTGTGAGCTAGAATTTTGATGGTCTACTCGCATTCGCACAGATCTGTTCATGGTTCACATTAGGCAGGTTCTCCTTTGCGCGTTCCTTCTCCATGTTTGCAGATGGCTTGCTAGCTTTTTCACTCTCTCGTTCACTATCAGCATCGTCTATAAGTTCTTCACTTGCATCATATTTTTTCGCTAAGGGTATTGTTACCTTTGTGCCCTTATTTTCTTTATTTGATGTTAGACTTATGGGCCCCTGCAAATCTTGCCACTTCACAGAATAATAGCATTCACTTCTTGCTTCGGATTTATGACGGTTTGAAAAGCAACTTACCTCATGATTTTGTCTAGCTAAGAGATAAGGCAATTTGACTTACCTGAGTCTCGAGGGTTTTAATGTTGGACCTGGTCTCTTGCTGAAATTGCTCGAGGTTCTGCTTGAGCTTGTACACGATATCTTCCAAGGGAGGCTTTGTAGGTGTAGAAGGTTGGGCTTGATGGTGTGCTTCTTGTAAATATCTGTGTCTGTACGTAGGTTGGGATGGTCCTTTCAACCAGGGTTGTACGTATTCTAGTAGGGATTGTACTTCCTTTGGTCGAATGGTCTGCCAATAGTGTTCGCATCCTCTATACTGGTGTCTTAGATTGTTGGGCACGCATCTGTTGTATGTTTAAGGCTTGTGCAAATTCCACATACCCTTATTGCTTGTGTATTACCTGTAGCTAATTGTTCTACAAGAGAGTCCAGTTTTGTAATCTTATCTTCAAGGAAAAGACATTTATCTCATTCACACATCGAGAGACAGTGTCTTGTAGTGGGCTGAATTGTTGAGAGTTCACGACCATGATGTTGATTAGCTTCGTGGCTTGGGTGGGGGGTTTTGTTCACTATGGTTCCTTCGCTCGTGACGTCCATCATCCTTCGCTCCATGGGTGTTAAAACCTCATAGAAATATTGGATGAGTAATTGCTCAGACACCTCATGTTGCAGACAGCTCGCACAAAGCTGTTTGAACTGTTCCCAGTATGTGTGCAACATCTCATTATCTCGTTGACGTGCTCTGCATATTTCCTTGTGGAAATTGGTGGCTCGCGAAGCTAAAAAGTATTTTTCAAGGAAAAGCTTTGCCATATCAGTCCATGTCTCCACCGATTTGGATGGTATATAGTATAACTAGTCCTTCACATGGTCAATGAGTGAAAGTAGAAGGCTCGTAGCTTAATTTGATCAATGGTTATGTTGTACGGCTTTATGCTCGAGCATACTAAATGGAATTCCTTGATATGCTTGTGCGGATTTTCATTCTCGAGTCCCTTGAAAGTAGGTAATATATGAATTAGTCCAGATTTAAGTTTGAAGGGGACTGTGAGGTTTTGATAATTAATGCACATAGGTTGTTGAGCAATTTCAGGGGCAGTGAGTTGGAAAATAGTTTGCGCAACCATCTCGCGAACATTTGGTCGTTCGTAGGGGATGTTCACAGGTTATTCATGTGCTTGGGCATTCGCCTGGGTTTGTTCTTAGACATTGTCAAATTTGTCAAAAATAAAATACCTACTTGTTCTTAAGGATTTGTAGTAGTGGCAAGTAGGGTCGTACCCACAAAGTGTCAAAAGGTATAAGTTACTAGCCTAGGTTAATTGTGCGAATAAAAAGTAAAAAGAGGGTTTGTTTTGTTGTGTAGTTTTCCGAAGAGAAAGCAATAACTAAGGTTGGGTTGTGCGAATGGTTTGGTGATGTCTAGCCAAGTCGTTCGCGGTGTTTCAATCCAAGTATTAGATCAGAGACTTCAAGAGATAACCTGCATAATTCTTAAAGTAGCTTGGTTCTTAAGTTAGATGAAAATCCACAAATAACCTAATAGTTCTCTTCTTTTAATTAGCTAATAACCTAATAGTATATAAGTTGTTAACACTTATTACCTAGGTTAAATCCTTAGATAGTCCACTTTAGATAAAACCTATCAAATAACATTAAGTGATTAAGAGAACAAAGCACATATATTCAAAAAGTGATAATCCAAACAAGTTAAATATACGGTTTCATGCCTTTAAAAACCATAGTCCAGGTTTTCTTACCTCTTGTATCAATAATCCATGATTTGTAATATCCTGAAGAGTGGCCTAGTAAGATGCTAACTTATGAAGGCATTCTAATTACCATGTTTAATTCTTCAGTGTTTGGAAAAGAAAGATTAATAAAAAGGAATTAGGACCAAATATGAGTAATGGAAGAATTGAAGAGTTAATTGTAATACCCCAATCTTGACTTAGAAATATGTAGCCACTTAGTCACAAATCACTTATTGTTTAATTATCACCAATTGGAATGAATGAGCATTTTAGGACTAATTTAAAACAAGGAAGAAATGAATGACCATTAGGGAAAGGACTTAATTGAGCTCATGTTTAAGATAAGGAATTGCATGCTAAGCAAATAATTAAAGGAGGATTTGTAAATGTGTCAACTTAGGAGAAAGTAAGAGAACATGTGGAGGGGAGGGGGAAGTCATGGTATAGAAGAAAAGATGACCAAAGAATTTGCTATTATCTTCTTCCTCCTATCTCCCAAAGAACTGAGCCTCAAATGTAGTGAGAGAGTGGAGAGAAAGCTTACAATCCATGGTGAACCTAGTCCAATTTTTAATTCTTGTTCGGGTAATTTTAGAAGAAAGGTAATCACCTTTCCTTTCCTCCCCATTCAAACTAAGTTGTATTTGTTTGTAAACTTTTTTTATGAAATTTTGGTGAATTGTTGAAGGATGCCTTTTTGTAATTGGATTATGCAATGGAAAACATGTTTAGGATGATCATGTTAGATATGAAGTTGTGTTTGAATTGAATGTAATCATATTGTTTGCTAAGTAACTGTTTAGGGGTTGTTGTGATGAAATGAATGAATTTAAAGATTAATTTGATCATCAAAGGATCACCTTGAAATTGTTTTTAATTATCAAAAACAGGGGAGGTGGTTGTTTTGCTATTTAAAGGATGTTAAGGGTTTGTTTTGAAAAGTTTAAGGGGCTGTTTTGAGTAATAAAAATATGGAATTGATAGGTAACATAGTTGGAACTATTTTATCAATAACTAAGCTATTTTGGGACTGTTTTTGATAATAATAAAAAATAAGAATGTGACACTGATTTGTCTGGGAATAAAGTTGTTGGACTGTTTGGTGGTTATATAGGTGAAAATATGTAGTTAAGGACTATTTTGATTGAAAACCATGATGTTAAGGACTGCCCTGCACTTATGAAAATAGTTGGGACTGTTTTATGTATACAAATTGTATATATAGGAACTAGGGACTGTTTTAGATAGTTTGGATAATTATGGACTGTTTTGTACATAAACCAGTGTGTGCTTATGAGTTTAGGGCTGTTCTAGAAAGTTATGAGAATAATTGGACTGCTTGGAGTGCATATAAGTATGTTGGGGAATTGTTTTGATGCACATAAGTATGCAAAATACGTAAATGGACAGTTTTGAATATCTATGTGATGAATGGACTGTTTTGGATAATTAGGAGCAAATAGTGGACTGTTTTTGATATGTAAAAATGTATATAAGTCAATTACCATGTTTTTGGTGTAAACATGAATGTTATGGACTAATTTTGCACATGCTTATGAAAGTATGTGATTAGGGTTTGACTTGGCACTTGAGATTGTTATGAGCCATCTTGTGTTTATGTATGTATACGTGAAATATAGAGTTGTTTTGCAAATGGTTTGATGATGGGATAATTCTAATTTACGGTTATACTTCTTGTAAATTGTTAGACCAAGAAGGGCTTATTGGAGAGGAGACTAAAGTAGATCATTTGATAGATAAATGAAAAGGAATTGTGATCCGGGAGCAAAATTTTCTTTGAGCAAACTGTGAGTGTAGTTTAAAGTCTCGGGATAGATTGAAACTATCTCGAGCATGTTATTGTTTTAATTTTAATCTAAGCTATGCTCAAAATGAGCTCAAATGAGAAGCAGGGTAAGTACTTAATTGGTAAGGACTATGTGATATGCTATGCTTGAAATTGATGACATGTTTTTGATGGGAATAATTCTTACTTGTATAAGCTTGATAGAAACCCTTGTTGTACCATACTACCATTCGAAAATGATGGGAAATGAATTGCGAACTTTGTATGAATTGAATACATGCCTAATATTAGGAATAATAAGCTTTGCTCATTTGATTATAAGAACACATGTGTTTTGATGTTATAAGTCCTAAGTTTTGCTATGTGATCATATGAACTATAAATGTGCTTATCATGAAAGATACAAACTTTGTTGTAATTGTGTGAATTTGAAGCTATGTTCACCTATGATAAGAATCAATATATGTTCTTTAATTAAGTGGCCTTGGAGCTATGCTCATATTGGGGGTCATATTTGTATATAGGCTTGATAAATCAAGCAATGTGATATGTAATCCAATTATCTGAATAAGGAGTTAAGCTCAACTCTGATTCGATTAAGAAATAAAAATAATTGAAAAGCCTTGGTTTCGAGTCAGTCATAGGTATAGTTTGCATGCCATAGAGTCCATAGAGCTCGTGTTTTGGGTGGAATACGGTCCTTATTTGGCGACAGTAGGAGGGAAGTGTTGTGGTCACTTGGCGACAGTAGGAGGGATTGATCAGTACTGCAAGTACCATTTTATTTGGCGATAGTTGGTTGGGGATTCGTGTACCTAGGTTGTTACTTGATTCTCAAGGCTATATTAAAGACAAATATTGAAATTTGTAAGCTAAGTTAAGAAATTATCTTAATACATCTTGTGATAAGAAATTCATGTCTAAGTTATACTATACTTTCTATCTTACATGACAAGTAATAATGCTCACAAGATATTTGTAATTTCTTTTAGCTAAGGAAATGCTACTATTCGAATGTTATGTGTAAGATAACTAGGTGTTTGATTGAATTGGGTGGAAAAGTAAATATGAATTAACGATGTATCTTGTAACCCCCTCGACCCGACCTAGTCGCAAGACCTAACCGAGCAAGCTACATTAGGTTTACTAAAGTAAACCGGGAAGATACAACTTGTAACGCGCACATTTTTTTTCTTGACTAGAGGCATAACTATTACCCTATGTGTACATATTGATCTCCTGTGAAAACCCAACTCAATCGGGAATCAAATCGATATCCAATTGGACACAAACACAAGTTAGGGACTAAATTGCAAATTTAGGAAATTAAAAGGACTTAGCCCAATTTTAAGTTACCATCCTTTAATTAGATATATTTCATGCTTACATGTCAAAAATCAACCTAAGAAAATCATCCAAGCTCATTCAAAAGCATCCACAATAAACAGGGACCAAAATGCAAGAAAACAGAACCTTAAAACAACCAAAATAACTAATTTAACGACCACCGTATCGGTACGGTGATGTCCGTTTTGGTATGCCCCTGCTGATTTGAAAACCAAATTTTCCAATAGCCATAATCCGTTTCGGTACGCCCCTGCGTACCGAAACACCCTTCGCAAATATACTATACCACATCGAAACACCTTACAGCGTACCGAAACGCAGGCCAGAAATGCCTTTGGCCGTACCGAAATGCTTGCCCGCGTACCGGTACGCTAAGCCTAAAATGGCTTACTCGTCCGAAACAGAGACACCCGTACCAGTACGCCTGGACCTGAAATGTCCATTTTTTGCTAGCTAAACATGCCTTCGAACATACCAAAACACCCTAGCATGCTTCTAACATACATCCAGCATACTCAGGGTTCAAACCACATCTCAACATCACAGATTCATGGCATTTTGCATCAAATGTAAAACTATAGGCATGCTTCCTATAAAACCATTCATGTAAAGCATGAAACTCCAAACTATCACCAAAAACAAGCCATAGAGGCCATTTACAACTCAAGAGCAATCAAACAAACTTGCTCAATAGGGAATTCAACATACGTCTCCCAAAAGCAACGAAAACCCTCATTGCCCTTATTATTTATAGTCTAATCCAAATCAAACTTTGGTTACCAAGTCTTGCATCGATCCCTTGCTTTCCGCTTCCTTCCAAGCTTTCAATTCACTGCATTGATGAACAAAGAAAGCAAGGAGCACTCAATGAAAACAAAACACCATCAATCCATTTAAGACCATTTCTCAACATCACATTGAAATCTCATTTCAATCATTCTCTAAACATCATTTAACATAATCATTGAAACATCATGCCTTGAAAACCATGCACCTTTCATCTTTAGAAACCATCATATTAAACCATATGCAATATGAATCATTTACAACAGCAAATTCGATTGCTAGACCTCAATTTAAGCCTTCCCAAGCATAACAAACGTATGCAAAGCTTAAAGAGTAAACGTAAAACATGTATCATTAACCAACAACAAGTTCCATTGCTAAACCTCAATTTAAGCCTTCCCATGCATAACAACCATATGCAAAGCTTAAAGAGTAAACATGTATAAATCATATTATACAACATAAACTTTCCAATGATACATCAAAAACTATATTGGCTCAAAAGTGATCATTAACCAAGTTCATTTACCAAAAGAGTTCATCGGATACACGGATTCAACAAGTGTTTACCCAACACTTCAAGCCATCTCAATCGGAATAGCAATACAATAACAATAGCGGTACATTACCAACCGGGTACACCTTTCAACCCATGGGAAAATCAACCCTAATCATCGGTAACACTTAATCCACTAACGAGAGTTTACGGTACCATATAACCCCTCAACCGTTAGAATACTTGGATGGAGTATTCGGTACACCATATAAAACCCCTCAACATCCAAGGCAACTTATTATAGTGCACTATCAATCCTATGGCTGGCCAACTATATCCGATAACAATTTTAAAACCACATCACTTGCCAATATAATTAACCACTTAACATATACCTCACTATTTTAACAAGCATTAACCAAACCATTTTTCCAAAGCAACAACTATGCTTTAACCACAAGTATAAACCATGTACTTGCAAGGATCACTTACATGTGCATCCTTCAACATCTCATGCTTAAAAATAGTATCTCAAATACTTTAAAACATGCTTAAACGGTAGGTAACATGTAATTCAAAACAAGTGCATAAAACCATTTCAATCTAGCACGACTGAGAGAGAAAATCCACTTTTACTTACTTTTGAGTTTAAACCAGTGTAACAAGCTAAGTTTAAACTCCCATAAACCACCTTTAAAACATTCCAAAGCTGAAATCCACGTTCTCACTCACCGATACGTAAAACCTCGATTTGTAGACGCAAAAACAAGCGTCCGAAGCCTCCAAAGCTTCACCGATCACTTTCGGATCCATCTCCCCTATTTTAACCACATTATAGCAGAAGATTAATGCATCTCTATGCATTTAACACTGCAACAATAGATCCTCACAGACTCTTACATTCACCTCACAATTACCCAACCACAACAACCAAAAACATCATCTAATCCTTTCCAAACACAACCCAGCCATAAACCAGCAATCTAGCACCACTTTTATCATCAATTAGCATCCAGAAACAGAATCAAATCAACCTAACACCTCCAGCAAACACACAGCCACCACAACACCTCAAAAATAACAGAGATTCAAGAGTTTCGAGATTCCATTGATAAAATTGACTTATCAACATCATTTAACATCCAAAATATGTTCAAAAAATCCATAACACTGGAAATCAGATTTAATCTGAATCTTTCATCCTTTCATCAATTTTACCCAATTAAATCTAAATAAAAATACAAAATCAGATTATAAACCATAAATCAAGGATCAAATACTTGGGAATATCAATAAAGAACCATTTAACAGAGGAGATCATAGACTTTACCCCTGTTATATGATTTCTCCCTCAATTGGCTTGTTTAAAGCTAAGAAAACATAAGGTTTCATTGCGATTTTGTAAAACAAAGTTAAAGAATCAAGTTAGAATTAATAATCTGAGTGAAAAAAGTCTCTCACCTTTGGATTCTGATGAAATTCTGAGTGTTTGGCAGAAAAGAAGTTGAGAGAAAAGGTTTAGGAAAAAGTTACGTAAATTTTCTTTAAAAACAATTAACTAACTTAAATATTTTAATCCCTCTTAATCACCCTTTAGAACACATGTTTAAAATGATTTAATTGAAGGGAGAAACCACCAGCAAAAACTTGATAATTAAGCTCCTTAAGGATTCTAAGAATTTGACCCTTTTTATTTTAGTCACTTCAAAATAGTTTTCAAAAATTGCACCAAAATGTCACATTTCCAAATTCCATTTTCCAAAATTGATTCCACAAAAAATCAATATATATTAAAAGATGATTTTTTTACTATTTTCCACACTTTTATCTTACCAAAAAATATACGGTCCCAAATTCGACTCGAACCTCTAACCCGGTCCACCAGACCGTCTAATAAGCCTCAAAACCGCTAGGCCCAAAATTGTATTATGAATTCTTTAATTTAACGATGTATATATGTGGATCTGGTCTAGTTGATTATCCAAGTACTTACGCATTGAAAGGCTATGTTAAGGAAAAATAATAGTAAAGTAATAGTAAAGTAATTAGTCTTTGTGATAACTTGCATAACAAGTAAAATGTGCCTATGTTGTTTTTGACCTTCTTTTGGTTTAAGTCATATGTTTGATAGAATACCTATTTGTATATGTGTTGGTTCAAATACGTGTATAATAAGTAATAAGCTTATAATTGAATCTTGTGAATTCTTTTGGGATAAGGGTTCATACCATTGTAGATTACTTCAATCCATGAGAGTTTGTATATCTTATGTGACAAGTAATTTATGCCTATGATTGATACTCTAGGTGACAAATAGTTCATGTCTATGATATGTTATGTTAAATATCTATTATGATAAGTAAATTATGTTTTAAGATATGTTATGCTTGATAACTTACATGATAAGTAGCATATATGTATATATATATATATATATGAAATGCTGTTCTCGAAAGATTGTGGGCTGTCTTCAACTTATATAATTTTATACATGATTTAAGGACTATTTTGACCATTTTAGATTACTTCAATCCATGAGAGTTTGTATATCTTATGTGACAAGTAACTTATGCCTATGATTGATACTCTAGGTGACAAATAGTTCATGTCTATGATATGTTATGTTAAATATCTATTATGATAAGTAAATTATGTTTTAAGATATGTTATGCTTGATAACTTACATGATAAGTAGCATATATGTATATATATATATATGAAATGTTGTGTTCGAAAGATTGTGGGCTATCTTGAACTTATATAAGTTTATACATGATTTAAGGACTATTTTGACTAAATCTAAGTATGTATAGGACTGTTTTAAACTTATATAAGTTTATACATGATTTAAGGACTATTTTGACTAAATCTAAGTATGTATTAGATTGTTTTGAACCTATATAAGTGTATTATACATGAATTCGGGATTTTTTTGAATATGTATGTATGTATGTATGTATGTATGTATGTATGTATGTATGTATACTCATGAATTAATAATACTATCAATAATTTAAACAAAAGATATTTAAGTGAAATAGATTGTTGAATTCTCAAGGTTATGATAAAAGAAACCAAGAAAGTTTATAAGATAAATAATGAAACATGATAGTGGCTTGTACAACAAGTAAAGTGTATCTTGACTTAATATATATATGTTCTTTTGTGTGATTAAATATGCTTGAGAAAATGTTTACTTACTTGAATTGCTTGAATACTCAAATGTTTATGATTTGTTGGATGACCATGAATATATGCATATGTTTGTTCGAATATATCATTTGGGATAGTTAACTTCTTGTTCAAGCTTAGATTCATGATTGATTAATGGATTATCAATGAAAGGATAAGTTGGTTGATTTTACTTATAGCTACTTTAAATTACCTCGCTAAGCAATTGCTTATTCTATTCCTTCGTTACATTTAAGGGTATGTGTGCCTTTGGTTTTCTCTTGAGCTTGGACGTGATCACAAGGATCTAAGTATGGTTTGAAGTAATATCTTTATAACTCCTAGATGGTGGCACATAGTTGTTAAGTTTGCATAGTGCATTTAGATCCCAATTTGGCTATTTATTTGTATAAGTTTTATAAGTATTCCAAAGTTTTGTAATGGGCCTCTAATTATTTCATGGTTGCTTGCCTTATGAGTTATAATAGTTAGTATGATTGTGTGGATTTTTTAAAATCTATTTGTGACTTAAGTTGATAAATCACCTTGATGCCATTCGTACTTGTGGGCTGATACTTATATCTTTAATCTGTGTTAAACGCTAAAATGATAGGGTAGTTAGTATGACTAGATTGATGGTTAAAATAAGACTTGGTAGTATGTCAATGATTACGTTTATGGTATGGCTACGTGAAAGTTATATGTAGTTGGATATGTTTGGCTCATACTTGAAATAACTTGATCTTAGTATTCAAACGAAATTATCACCCTTTTTGTAAATAGTCTATTATACCTCATGGTTGCTTGTTGGTTAAGCTATACTTGATATAATAATTTGAATGATTGATTGTTGATTAAGGTAATTTAGACTTGCTACGCGAATACTTGATTCTATGATTAAATGTTTGGTTGAGATATGTGTTGCCTGTTGATTATCTTGGATATTAAGTTTGATTTTTAAATTATACAACTTTTAAGCTTAAAGATCACTGATTAATGGTATGCTATCCACTTGAATGATCTTAACTATTGATCGTTATGTGATATTAGAAATGATGCAATAAACTTTGTGATCTGAAGTACATAGATATTAAGAGCATGCTAAGAATTAGTGATTGAATCGTGTTGTTTATAATATGATTATTTGATGATATATGATTTAAGGTTGAAGTTGGATCTGTGAATAATTTAAAAAGCTTTTAAATTCTCTGTTTTTCGAAGGCATGTTCAGTTGTTCGTGCTAATTTGATCAAGACTCTTTGTATGTTTGTTTGGTAACACGTCCTAAGCCGGTTTATGTCCTAGACTGGCAAGGGGGTGTTACATGATTGGTTGATTATGCACGTATAATCCAACACACACAATTGAATGAGCCCGGAAGATATAAAAATACTTTGAATTATGAAGAATATTTAAGAACAAAAAGTCTCACTAATAAATGTATTGAGCATGTAATATCCCAATTTTTGGACTAGTGACCAAAATGTAATTTTTGAAAGTTTAGGGGTTAAAGTGTGAACTTTGGAAAAGTTTAGGGACCAAAATGTGATTTCTAAAAGTTGTGTAAGTTAACCCGGTAAATAAATAGTTCACCCCCGAGAGTGGCATTTCTGTGTTACTCGAATTTTTCGTACGAGGCTTATATTATTAGAATTTTTGGATCGAATGAAAATTGTTAAGCGTGCTCAAACTAGAGTAGTACAGGGATAGGTGACCTATTGGGAAGGTCCCATATTCAATATTCTGACTGATAAAAGGATTCATTTTAAGTCAATAATATTCGAAATGGATTGTAGAGATAAGATTTCTCAGAGGAAATGTATCCGATAAAATTTCTCGATAATTATCGGTATATCAGATCGAACTGAAATTTTAAAGACAGTTCCAAGAAATTATGGAAAACTCATAAAATATTATTTTATGAGTATTTTATTACTTTTGGTTGGATTTTAACTATATTTAGTTAGATGGTGATGGAATGGAAATTTTTTAAGTCTTGTTAGTAAATAAAGTTTAGTTTGAGGGCAAATTGGACATTTGCCATGGATGGCGTTTTTGAATTATTTTAAAACTTTGAGGGCAATTATGGAAGAATATTTACACATGGATTAAATCTTAGCCATTGATTTTTATGAGATTGAATCATGGCCATTAGATTAAAAAGGGCAATATGGTAATTACACTAATTAAATAAATTTTAAATTCATTTAATATTACACTTGGATTAAATAGGTTAAGAGATGATAAAAAATCGTATTAACCCCCAAAGAGTTGTTTGAAACTAGAAAAAAAAAGGAGAAAGAAGTTTCAAATTTTCAAGCCAATTTTGAAGAAAATCAAGACAAGTTTCAAGCAAAATTTATTTAGGTAAATTGTTCTACACTTGATTCTCTTCAATTTGATAGTATTTTTTTATGATAAAAGCCAAGTATGAGTTATTTTATGGATGAAGATTGATTGTGGAAATTGAAGTTGATGATGGAATTAGACTTGTAGTTAGTTATTTTGATGATTTAAACATGGAATTAGGGTTGAAATTGGATAAATTCCATGTTTAAGATTAAAACCCTAACCCTAAAATTTAAGGTTTTGATTAGGAAGCTAAGTTAAGGATGAAATTGATTGAATTATGATGTTATGAGACTTATTTGATGATATGTTGAATAATATCTCAAGTTGTAAATTTAGGGACCATTTTGAAATTTTGGAAAAATTAGGGGAAATTATTGTAAATTTTATTTTAGCATTGGAATCATTGAGTTATGGTGAAAGTAGCTTGAATTGGTGATTAGGGATCAAGATGAAAATTTTTGGAAATCTAAGGACCAATTCAGCAATTTAGTAAAAGTTAGAGATTGGTCTTTAATTTATGGAAAATTGATAGAATTGAAGATTTAAGATGTTATGAAAGTTGAAGGATTGAAATGCCAAGAAAGGAAACATAAGGGACCAAATTCGAAAACGAAAGATTGATTAGGGACTAAATTGATTAAAGTTTGGAAGTTAAAGGAAAATGTACAAGGATGTTAGAATTAAGTGAAAGGTTTAATTGTAAATTAATTTAATGTACAAAAGCAATATAGTGACCAAAATGTCACTTTTATAAAGTTGAAGGACTAAAAAGAAAAAACTCCAAAATTTGTAGACAATAGTGGAAATTGTTCCAAACTAGGCTTGAACAATTGTTTGGTGTTCAATTTGGTCATTAAAGACCTTAGGTTGAATTCGGCAATCACCAAGAGTATTGGGAAAATTTTCGAAAATATTTTATATTCGAATAATTATATCTTGAAGTTGAGTTAGTGATGTTATATTTAAGTCTAACAAAGAATAGTGATAAAATGTGTTCGTTTGGTCTTCTACAGTTGGAAGGGAGACTAGAGGAGATCCAAGTGATAGAAAGAAAGAAAAGGATACAGAGTGAGCTTAGCGAGGCTAGCTAGTATAAACAGGTGAGTGCATTTCTAAATGTTTGCATTACATTGAAAATGGCATTGCATTTCTCTATAATACATGAAATGATATATTGCTCGAAAATGGCAAGCTTGATGGAATACAAGGTAAGAACTACTACTTGCATAAATGATAATGCATTATGTTTGCATGAATGGTGATAAGATTAAAATGAAACAAGTAGACACCTTGGGTGTCGATAACACTAAAAAGGTGCGAATATAAGGAGCAAAGAGCGTCCTTTATGAGGAGAAAAGAGCATCCTCGAGTACGTACTCAATTTTAGATACTACGGTATCGAATTAGAGGCTATAGAGTCCTAATGGACTTGCCTCATATCAGGCACTGATCATGTCGTATTGAAATAGATACTTCGGTATCGTAATAAGATGAATTGAAAAAGTTTATTATATATATATATATATGATAATATGAGTGAATGGAATTATAAAACGTTTTGTTATAAATAATTATGATTTTGATGAAGTTAAGTGCCATTTAACTCTAATCGCATAATAATTTTAAAATCAAGAAAGAGTCTAGGCAGAGTACATAGTTTTTACCCTAAATAATACTTTACTTCAATAACATATCTTTAAATTTTATAAACCAATTCAGGGTCAAAACTAGCTGCTATTGACTGGCGTAGCTTTTTATTTAAAACTGAGAAAGGGTTAAATTACATGATAAATGTTAAAAAAATTAATTAAGTTTTCTTACAACTTAGTAACATTTTTAATGTATATTAAGACTATGAGTATACGTTAAAGGTGGTACAAAACACATAAAAACAAACTTGACTATAACTAAGGATTTATGTAACACCCTGAATTTGGGCCTATAAGTTAGTTAGGTAGATTAGACGGTTCGGGTGAACCGGATTAGTCAGTTCGATCTATTTTTAGGAATTAAATTGTAATAAATATTTTTAACACAAAATAAAATATGGAAAAATGGTGGAAAATACTAAATTATTATTTTAAGCGTTTTGGTAAATTCAATTTAATGAAATAATTTCAAATTAAATGACATTTTGGTTGACTAAAATGTAAAGTTTTCAAAACTATTTTGGTGACTAAATTGTAAGGGTCAAAACTTAGAATCTTTAAGGAGCTAATTTACCCATGTTTTTAATCAGACTTTTCCCTTAATTTAGTTTATTTTAAATGGTTTTTAAATGCTTATTAAATAAAAATAAAATAGATTTTATTAGAAAGATTTTTAAAAGATGATTTACTTTTCTCACGTAACCACTTTTGGCTCTCAACTTTTCTCTCAATTTTCCCAACAGCCAAACTACTTATCTTGCTCCAAAATGATCATGAATTAACTCTTCTTGATCTCGTTTTGATTTCTCAATTGATTTCTTTGTTTCTACATCAAATCTTACTTGTTTTCTTGGAGATTTCACTCAAATCATGCCAATTAAGGGAGAAGCCAACCATTAGAGGTGATTTTCATTTTCTCCTCTAATTAAAGGTTCTTTACTGAAATTCCCAAGCCCTTAATCTTTTCCAATTGGTTTTTGATGTGTGTTGATGAATAAATTAAGATTTAAAGGTTTAAAGTTAGTTTTAATAAGAAATTGGTGGATCTTTGTTATAGATCTGATTTGTGGTTGTTATTAATTGATGTAGATCACATCTAAGACATGTTTTAATGTTATGAGAAGAGATTTTTAAAAGAAATCCTGAAACTAATTGAATTGCTAACTTTCTAGGTTGTGAATAGTTGGATTTTGAGGTGATTAGGGTGTTAGAAGGTTGCTGGAGGTATAAGCTGAATTTAAAAGTGTTTTTAGATGTTGATTGATGTTGAATAGATGTTAAAATCATTGGTTTATGGATGGGCTTTGTTTAGGTTGTGTTTGGTGATGTTTTTGGTTGTTTTAAGGAGGCCTTTTATGGTTTTTGGTGAGGCGATGTTGGGAATTGTTGTTGTTGGGATTATGGATGCATAATGATGCATTGATCCTCTGTTATTGTGTGAATAAAACAGGAGAGATCGATCCTACAACGATTAGCGAAGGTTTGGAAGTGTCAGACGCTTGATTTTGCATCGACAAGTGAAGCTTTGTGTTGTCGGTGAGTGGAAACGTGATTTACAGCCTTGTAAAGGTTTGAAAGTGATTTTGGGAGTTTACATTAAGCTTGAAATGCTTGTCTAAGCTCGAAAGTAAGTATTATATCATTTTGCTCTCAATTTCGATTTGGCAAAGTTGATTTTCTCATGCCTATGTTTATGATTTGATACCTACTGTTATATACATATTTTGGAAATGGATTATGATACAAATGATCTTATATTGATGATATTTGAGCATGGTAAATGCTTTGTGAAAAGTATTTTGATGTTATGAAATGCATGTTTGTTGCATTGGAAATTGGTTTGAATGATGCATATGAAAAACAGTGAGGTATCATGTTTAACATGAAATATATTGGCAAGTGAAAATGATTAAATGTTATCGGATATAGTTGGCATGCCATAGGGTTTAAAGTGCACTATAATAAGTAACTTCATATGTGTCGAGGGGTTGTGATTGTACCGTTTTCTCCACCATGGAAACTGCAGTGGTCGAGGGGTTAATTGTGCTGTATTCTCCCGCTGGTGGGTTACGTATCTCAATGGTCCATGGGTTAAATGCGTTGTATGATCCCATTGTAGATATTATACATTATAACCGTCGAGGGGTTAAATATGACATATGCTCCGGTTATGGATGTATGTTAAGTGCTCTAAAGAGCCACTTGTGAAATCCGTGTATCCAATATGTTTTGATAAAGAAAAAGGTTTTGCTTTGGGGACACTTTAATGCCAAAATATGAACTAATGTATCATGTTGGATAAATTATGTTTTGTATAATGTGATTTATACATGTTTTGCTCCTTAAGCTTTGCTATTGGAAGAATAATCATGTGAAGGCTTAAATTGAGGTTTTGCATATGAGATTATGCTTGAGATCCATGATACATGTTTTGCATATGGTTTAATATGCATGTTTTACAAATGTAAAAAGGGCATGGGAGGTTTTAAGCATGATGTTGAAAAGGTGGTTTAACTTAAATGGTTTTAATTGCATTGATGAGTGTTTTTATAGCGTCCCTCACTAGGCATTTTCTCATCATTGAAGAGAAGTGAGTTTTTGAGGCAGTAAGTAAGAAAGGAGGAATCCAAGAATCGATTTATTTCAAGTATAGATTTAATAAATGGATTTGTAGTAATAAAGGGCAATGTGACCAAGTTGTATTGGGAGGGTTGTTTGCTTACTCTCTATTTTTGGACATGTTCTATTTTGTATTTTGGACTTGTACGAGGTTATATGGTTTGATTGTGGGTTTGGGATAAGAATTGCATGTTTGGGTAGAGACCATGCCTATAGGTTCTCTTGATTGATTTGATATGGATTGAATGTTTACCTAGCATGTTTGGATGATTGTGGAAAAGATGTTGAATATGTTATATGATGTTTGTTTGATGTTTGAAGCATGTTAGATTGAGCCTAATTGTCATATGTTTGGCCAAGAGGTCATTACAGGCCCAGTCGTACCAATATGGGTCCTCTGGGATCGGTACGCGGGGTTTGATACTGCTCAATTTGGAGAAAATAACAAAGGGGTACCAGTACAAGTAGCCACCGTATCAATACGCCCTTGAGGAAATTTATACTAGGATCAGTACGCGGGGTACCATACCGGTATGGGTTTTAGCTACTAGAATCCCCTATTTTTGAAATATGCAACAGGTATCGGTACTCGAATATCCGTACCGATACGAGTATGCCACGTTGACTCGTACTGATACGGTGCAAGCCTGTATCGGTACAGGGTTAGTTAATTTTGGTGTTTTCATGTTGTGTTATGGATTCCTTACAAATTGGCCTTTATTTTTGTAATGCTCAATTAATGATGATATTATGATCCAAATTTGATGCAAATTTACACTGAGGCAAGTAATGAACCTAATTGAAGGTTGGTAACATAAATTTGTAATTTAGGCCTTTAATTAATAGAATTTACAATTTGTTCCCTAAAGTGTTACGTCTTGCAGATCAAATGCTTGATTCGTTTTCCTGTATTGTACATCATACCTTAGGGTTAATTAAGCATCTAGGCAAGATAAAGAGGAAAAATGGGCAGATTTAGGTTATTAGTTTGGGTTTGCTTCGGCAAACCTAATGTGACATCCTTGATTTGGTCTTGGTGGCTAGGCTGGGTCAAGGGGGTTACATTTAGTGGTATCAGAGTTAAGTTTGGCAAAAGTTGAGAGTTTTGCGAAAGTTAGGAGTTAAGTTGTGTTTGTTTGAAAGGTTATTGATTGTTGTATGATATGTACGGTGTTTGATTATATGGTTTTATGATTGAAGTATTATATCTTGGGGTAAAATCTTGGGGTCACATTGCCTTATTAAAAGAAGTGTAAAAGGATTTTGTTTTTGGAATGTGAACATCTTGGATCCTTTCTTGAAGCTAGCCTAATTATGTTTTTGGCCATATTTTCATGCTATAAATATATATTTTTAAGTATGCCACCAAGACGAGAGCTTAGGTCGAATACAAATATATTTCTTGTAGAGATTGTTGTGGTATGGACCAAAGTAAGATTAAGGTGGTCCTGGATAATGAGGCTGAAAAGATGTTGAGGTTTATGTCATAAAACTATCTTGGTATGTTATTAAATCAGGGGTTAAGGATGTTTTGATTCTAGAAGTTTGTGCTATTAAGGATCCTTTCTTGGAATGTTTTAGATGACGTTACTGGGGTTGTCTTTTGGTTGCAAAGTTAAGTTCGGTGTTGAGACATATGTTGGTATAGCTCTTGAATTTTTTTTGTGTCGTGTTAGAGAGCATTAAGAAAGTGTGTGAGTTGAGAAGTGGATTGCGAAATGGTTGGTTTGTAGTTATGTTCGATCAAGAGTCCTTTTTCTTGAAGCATCAATGTGGTAGTTAATGATAATGGTGTTTAGCACCGTGGTTGGTATGGGTTAGCAGTTATGTCGTGTTGATGGCGGATGCACTAGCGGTATTTGAGTTTGCAGTAAGACGAGTATTTTGTGAATACTTGGCTACATAAATAGCAAAAGTGGTGGCATTTTCATGTGTAGTGGTGCTGAGATGAATCTTGACTGATAGTCAAGATGTGCTAGTAGGCTTTGTAACAAAACCTTTGTTCATAATTGAGGTAGGTGCAAGTTTGCAGGGCTGAATGAGGTGTTCTGAGGATGCAATTGGGTTGTGTAAGTTCGGTCCGAGAACGTTGTTAGTAAGTGTGTATTGTTAATCATGCATAGTACAAAACACTTATATATATATGAGTATGTCATTACGTGCATACAATTGTGCATGACATAAGAGGTTTTGCATACATGTGCATAGACTTCTATGAGGGCATATAAGTAATCATGCATACATATGTTCACACTTATGGATGACTTTTCGGAGACCGATGAGGCTATGATGAAAGTTAGCCTTAGCAAGAAGATTCTTTAGGATCTCATAGAGTAGGGAAGTGTTTAAGGTGGATTTTTGGAGGTTGAAGTTGTGCTAGATTTGAAGCGACCAAGGTTGGTGTTAGGAGTACGTGGTTTTTCTAGGATCAGTTGATCGCTATCAAAAATCGTTGAGGAATTTTCTTATGTTGTTGCACCATTGGCGAAGTTGTGACATCATAGATGTCCTACTGTCTGGGTATCTATTTCTCTCAGGGAGACGGTTGTTGTTAGAAGGTTGTTTGAAGATGTCCTTTGTTGGTTCAAGGTCATGTGTTTGTGGTGGATCTAAGAGAGTTGCCTTTTTACAGTTTTGACATGATTTTGGGTATGGATTGGTTGAGCGAGCATAGAGCTATGGTTGATTTTGCAACCAAGCGGATTTTGCTAAAGCTTGTTTACGATTATGAAGTTGTGGTGGTTGGTGAGAATGCTAAGTTCGTACCTAATACTATTTTGGCTTTGAAAGCAAGTCGAATGTCGAAGTTTGAATGACAGACATACCTAGCCTATGTCATGAATCCGAGTACAAAGAATGTATGTGTTTAGGATGTTTGGACGATTTGTGCTTTTTTGGGTGTTTTTCTGTGTAATCACTTATTTTTGTTCGGGTATTAATATTATTAGTATTATTTTAATAGTAATATTAGTAATAAAAAATTAATAAAAAATCAAAAAATAATAGTAAAATAATATATATATATATAATATTAAAAAAGAAAATAGCAAAAAGTAAAAAAAAGGGAAGGGAGAAGACGCAAGGCGTCCACATCACCCTTACATCCCCCAACTTGCCTATAAAAGGCAGTGGGGAGGGGGCAATAAAAACCCACAAGCACACCAATCGGCCATGAGCCAAAAACCAAAATTGGCACCCAAAAACGTGGGAGCCAGGCCGGCCAAATAAGGCTGGCCAGGGGTAGAGGGTAGTGCCCTCGGCCCCAGCTGGTTCGATCCAGCATTCAATCGGGGTCCTTTTTGGGTCTGATCTAGTTAATTTTTTTGGGCCATGATGAGGTGGCACAGAGATTTTGGTAGAGGTCGGTCGAAGTTTTTCATTCAAACTTCAAGTGGGGTAAAAATTCGACTTTATCTTTATATTTATTTTATTAGTTTAGAAGTAGGGTGATATATAGTTTTATAATATTAGTATGTTTTTTATATTTTTTTGTATTAGATTTAAGACATGATTTAGATATCATGATATATGTTTATTTTTCTTAATATATGTATTTTTTCTATGTTCATGCTTTTATTTATGTTTATGTATGATTTATTATGTTTTTTAAAGTTGCATATTCGATATATTTAATTGACAATGTGGTGCTCCCTTTTTTGACGGTAAACTTGGCTACTAGTCTAAGAAGTAGATGGTAGTTTTCGTTTATCCCTCGAACATTAGAGCCCTTAAAATTTACTCGCACATATAATCAAATTTTATTTTAATCGTCACTTTAACCCGTAAAATTTGATATTAATAAAGCGGTAATTATTTGGTACCAGTTTTGAGCGGTGTGGGGGTGTTAATCCTTCCCCATCCGTAATCAACTCCCAAACCCAAGTTTTTTTTAAAAAAAAGAATCTCTGGTTTTTGTTTTAATGGTGTCCGGTCTACCAAAATGGCCGGTGGCGACTCTAAGTTTTTCAAAAACTACGATTTTTTTAAATCCCTCTTTTTAATAACCTTTCAAATAAAAGAGAGACCCTTCTTTTTAATAATTTTATAATTTATTATTTTCGTAGCGGCGATCTTCGACTTCCTAAAAAATTAGTCGCTACAGCATGGCGATTCCATTGGGGATTGATTTTATTTTTTAAACAAAAAGGAGTTGAGCTAAAAAAATTTACCGCTTTACTAATATTAGAAGTTACGGGTTAAAGTGACGATTAAAATAATATTTGTTTATAAATGCGAGTCTATTTTAACGCATTTAAAATTGAACGTATAAACTCGTCCGTCTAAGTGAGGGGAAATGCTATTGCTTTCGAGGGGATATTGTTCCCACGTATGGGCCTTGCGAATGGGTCCCCCTGAATTGAACCCGGTTGAAAGGAGCCTATAATGGGTGATGATCAGGGGCCTTGCTACCCTTAGTAGGGGACAGCGAGGACAGTTCGGGTACCTTCTAGTACCAAATCTGCAAAATCTGCATATAGAGAATATAGAAAGCCCACCCCATTAGAGCTATGCGGACAGCCTAGAATATTAGATGATATATGATTAGGCTTATTTCATGCTTCGAATTTCTCTTGCTTTTTTCATTTATTTATTGTTTATAAATTGCATTCGATTTACTAATTCGATTTTGTTTTCTTTTGAATATCTTTTTGCATTCACATGACGTGATATAAATGGTCGATTTTCAAACTGATCACTCAAATTAGAAAACTTTCACCATGAATGGATGGTGTCTCAAGACAAAAGATGAAAACATGTAGGATCGACATCGGTGCTAGAAGTGATCGAGCCAGCAAGAATGCCAGCTGCAGAAAATTAAAGCTTTTTCAGTGGTTTCTAAAAGAGATGTCATTTTTCTTAAAAATCAAAATTTTCAATTTAACTCTTCCATAAGGGTATTGTTTAAAAAATTGAACTTTTAATTTAACCTTTTCGTAAGGGTATTTCTTCTTAAAAATTGAATTTTTAATTTAACCCTTTCGTAAGGGTATTTTTCATAAAAAAAATCAAGTTTTTAAATCTAACCCTTTTATATGAGTATTTTCCTTTAAATCGAAATTTTAATTTAACACTCATAATGATATTTTTCTTAAAAATTAAATTTTTAATTTTACCTATTCGTAAGGGTATTTTCTTGAAAACCGAATTTTTAATTTAACCCTTCCATGAAGGCATTTTTCTTAAAGCCCTTTATTTCAACTTTTCCACAAAGGTATTTTTTTCTTAAAATCGAATCCTTCCTTAAGGATACATTTTCCCTTAATTTTTTTAAATTTCCTTGAGAATATTTTTCTTAAAATCGATTTTTAATTCAACCCTTCCACAAGAGAATTTTTCTTAAAAATTTTAATCCTTTCTATCGAATATTATTGCTCTTAAAAAAGGAATTGTAAAGGTGGAAAAGGGATCGCGAGTCTTCTGCCTGCTTGAAGCGACAAAAGGATCAGGAGCTACAGTGGAAGCTTACATGCAGAAGAACATGTTTTCTTTTTGTGACAAGAACCTTCTTATGTTCGATAAAAGTTGTTCTAGAGTGATCACATATGGAATTGACGCCTTTATTTGCATTCATCCTTACATTTTTATCATCCTTTATACATTGCACCACCCGACATGCTCAAGCATCATAACATCTAGCTTTTGTAAAGTATTTGTAGCAGTTGCATCTTTGCATCGCCTCAAAAACATGTGCATGCATCTCATTTGCATAAAATCAATAAAATTTCTTACGAAAAATTCTTTCACAAATTTTTTAAGGAAAGATAAATCCTTTCATAAGGACATTTTCAAAAAAAAATATTTCTCAATTTAATCCTTTCATAAGGATATTGTTAAAAAAAAGATGGAAAACAGATTTCTTAATCCTACCATTTCTTAAGCATGATTTTCGATATTACTGATCCTTAAGGATGTTTTTCTTAAAACAAAAGAGTTTGGGGCAAGCTTACACCGCACGTAGAAGGCCAGAATGAGTTGGCGCCCTGATAATGACTTGAAAGTCCATATGCTTGGTTTTTTTTCACCTCTTTGCGAAGAAATCCAATAGAAATGTTGGCATAATGTGCTTAAACACGGTAAAGTTTAAGACAATGGATAATTCAAATATCCATAGAAAAACCATTTTTACGAATGGTCAAAGGAAAATAAATCCTTTGGAAAATCCAATGTCATAATTGGTATAAACTGATTGTACCCAAGGGAATAGTACAACTAGCCCGAAGCAAACGGCTACTGGTAAAGGCATTCAAATCCGTTGATCCCTGTGCATTTGGGAAAAATGCAAAAGAAATCTATAAGCTAAGTCATATTTTTAGAATGTAATTATTTTTGACATAGTAAAATTTTCATTTCGTTATTCAGAAAGCATTTTTGCATTCTTTGTTTTTTTAAACATTTCATTGTTATGGGGCAGTTTTTGCCCTCCCATACACATATACACATTTGTATACATATGTATATTTGCCTATTGGGTCCCCGTATATCAATTGCCCAAGGAACATTGTTTTTACCCAAAAGATTAGTTTCCAGCAGCCGATGTCTAGTAGAAATCGGAAGCTACAGAGATGACAAATATGTGCTTACATTCCAAGGTAGTTTGGTCAGTTAATAAGGAATACACACGAAAATAACTTAATGTACTTGAGAGCATAATCTTCCGCCATTGAAAGAAAGAGAAGGGAAAAAATAGAAAATAAAAAAAGAAAAAAATAAAAAGATAAGAAAAGAAGAAAAAAAACTAGAGAAAAGTCCTGAAGTATAAAAAGGCACTCCTATGTTCGAAGCCTGGTAATAGGCATGTTCGAAGTCTCTTAATGAGACATTTTCGAATAAGAGTGTGGCAACTTTGGGGCACTCCGCTGAAGTGATGGGGCAAATAAGGTTGCAAGGCACCATCCAAGTCTAAACCCTTAGCTTCATGAGTGATGGTAATATTTTCAACTCATGACAATGCTGAGTAGCTCGAGGTGTTGTTGTTTGCTCCATCATTATTCTCGAGCCAAAAGAATGTGATGAGTTGAATTCCCAAAACGAGAAAGAAATAAGAAAAAGAAGTAATAATTTAAAGGTGAAACCTAACCAAGTGTAGTTCTAAATTGGTTAAAAACAAAAATAACTCGGAAGGTATCTCACATCTTCATATATTGATTCAGCTTTTGAGGTCTCCTAGACACAGGATATGCTTGGGGCAATCATCAGAGTTATCTTAGTGTCGCTCATGCACTTGATATTCGGGGCATTTAACCTGGCTTGATATGTACATACATTACCATCAAGATTTTCTATACATACGCTTCATTCGAAATGATATTTGTCAATATGAGCCAAATTGGTCATTGCATTGGATATTTTGGGGCTAAATATTGATTTTTAATATGTTTACCCTTTTCTCCAAACATTAGTTTTCAAAACAATGTTTGGCATTTTCTCTATATTTTGATTCCCTCCAAACATTAATTTTTTTAAAATTTTGATTTCTAAAATGACATTTTTCAAAAGATTGTCATTATTTAAAGAAACAAAGTAAATTGTTTTTTCTGCATTACTTTCGAAAAATGAGATTTAAAGCAAAGGGACATGAAGTTAGTTTTCCCAAGATGCTTCGAGTGAATTCTACAAGGAATACCGAGTTTAAGATTAAGATCATCAAATTGAGGCATTTTACTCGCCCTGATGCGAAGATAGATGAAGACTTCGTATGTTGGGTCAAAGAAAAAAGAAAAAGGTTGAATCAAAATTGAGTAGGGCATCGTTGTCCGAGAAAATCAAGATTTTTTGCTCACAAGAATCCAAGTGGAGTGGGGCATCATTGCCCATAAAACAACAAAGATCTCATGCGTATGGGAGTTCAAATCATAAGAGACCAGAAATGACACAGAGATGAAAGGATTTGACTAATGAAAAAGTCAAAGGATTTTTCTTAAGCAAAGAGCTGATATCGACCGAGGTCACTTGGCTGGAAGGTTCAGATAGAGAAGGGATAATAAAGTTTTAAAGGCAAATTTTATCGGGGCATAAGGATGAGGAATGGTTGTAGTCACAAGATGAAGCCTACCTACCCCGAATAAAAGAAAGGAAAAAGAAAAGAATAAGAGAAGAAGAAAAACAAAATTTGCACTTTTGCATCATAAAATATGCTCATGCATCATCTTTATCATTGTAAATTGAAAAGTATTTTTCAAGAGGATGACTTCAACAAGGACTTCGTGCACCATTGCACCGATTAAGAAGACACGCACTTGAGTGTCAGGAGAGAGAAAAAGAAAAGAAAGAAAAAAGAAAGAAAGAAAGAAAATGAAAAAGAAGGAAAAAAAGAAAAGAAGAAAAAAGAAAGATTATCCGACAGTTTCAAATCAAGATTTTAGACTTTCGAGCCATCACCTTGGATGAATTTCTTTTGACGTCAAGACAGATAGAACTAGGGCATCATTTTAAAAGATATTTTTCTTAAAATCAATTTCTTAATTTTATCCTTTCATAAGGATGTTTTTCTTAAAACTAAATTTCTTAATCAAATCCTTTCATAAGGATGTTTTTCTCAAAATCTCAAATTTCTTAATTTGATCCTTTCATAAGGATAATTTCTCCTTTTGGTAGTCTCAAAGTGAGATGCCATTTTTATTAAAACTTAGATTTCTTGTTTTGATCCTTTCTTAAGGATATTTTTCTTAAAAATAAATTTCTTATTTTTATCCTTTCATAAGGATATTTTTCTTAAAACTTAGATTTCTTAATCTGATCCTTTTATAAGTATATTTTTCTTAAAACTAAATTTATTAATTTAATCCTTTCATAAGGATGTTTTGCTTAAAACTAAATTTCTTAATTTGATCCTTTCATAAGAGTAATTTCTCCTTTTGGTAGTCTCAAAGCGAGATACCATTTTTTTAAACTTAGATTTCCCGATTTTTATCCTTTCTTAAGGATACTTTTCTTAAAACAAATTCCTTAATTTTATCCTTGCATAAGGATATTTTGCTTAAAACTGAATTTGATCCTTTCATAAGGATGTTTTGCTTAAAACTCAAATTTCTTAATTTGATCCTTTCATAAGGATATTTTTTCCTTTTGGTAGTCTCAAAGCGAGATACCATTTTTATTTAAACTTAGATTTCCCAATTTTTATCCTTCTATAAGGATATTTTTCTTAAAACAATTTTCTGATTTTATCCTTTCTTAATGATACTTTTCTTGAAACAAATTCCTTAATTTTATCCTTTCATAAGGATGTTTTGCTTAAAACTGAATTTGATCCTTTCATAAGGATGTTTTGCTTAAAACCCGAATTTCTTAATTTAATCCTTTCATAAGGATATTTTCTCCTTTTGGTAGTCTCAAAGCGAGATGCCATTTTTTATTAAAACTTAGATTTCCTGATTTTATCCTTCCATAAGGATAATTTTCTTAAATCTCCAATTTCTTATTTTTAACCTTCCATAAGGATGTCTTTCTTAAGACTTGAATTTCTCAATTGGACTCTTCTATAAGGGTGTTCTTCCTAAAAATCAAATTTCTTAATTTTATCATGGCGGTTTCTTAAATATCTAGTTTCTTAATTTTATCCTTTCATAAGGATATTTCTTAAAACTAATCCTTCCATAAGGATATTTGATTTCTTAATTTAGTCATTTCATGAAGATATTTTTCTTAAATCAAAATTTCTTAATACAATCCTTTCATAAGGATGTCTGCTTGAGACTAATATTTTGGTGCTTGTAGCTCAAAGATTTTGGCCAAGGAAGAACGAAAAGTTCCAGAAGAGCTCGTGATTCTGAGGCCGCAAGCAGGGAAGTAGGACAAAAATAAGTGTTTTTGGTCTTTTCTTCGTTCTTGTTCCACAAGAATGAGCAAAGAGAGGCAGTTGTAATCACTCATTTTTGTCCGAATTTTAATATTATTAGTATTATTTTAATAGTATTATTTGTAATGTAAAATTAATAAAAAATATAAAAAATAATATTAAAATAATATATATATATAATATTAAAAAAGAAAAAAAAAAGCAAAAAGTAAAAAAAGGGAAGGGAGAGGACGCAAGGCGTCCACGTCACCCCCACATCCTCCAACTTGCCCATAAAAGGCAGTGGGAAGGGGCAATAAAAACCCACAAGCACACCAATCGACCATGAGCCAAAAACCAAAATTGGCACCCAAAAATGTGGGAGCCAAGCCGGCCAAATAAGGCTGGTCAGGGGTAGAGGGCAATGCCCTCGACCCTAGCTGGTTCGATCTAGCATTCGATCGGGGGTCCTTTTTGGGTTCGATCTAGTTCATTTTTTTGGGCCATGATGAGGTGGCATGGATATTTTGGTGGAGGTCGGTCGAAGTTTTTCATTCAAACTTCGAGTGGGGTAAAAATTTGACCTTTATCTTTATATTTATTTTATTAGTTTAGAAGTAGGGTGATATATAGTTTTATAATATTAGTATGTTTTTTATATTTTTTGTATTAAATTTAAGACATGATTCAGATATCATGATGTATATGTTTATTTTTCTTAATATATGTATTTTTTTCTATGTTCATGCTTTTATTTATGTTTATGTATGATTTATTATGATTTTTTAAGTTGCATATTCGATATTTTTAATTGTCAATGTGGTGCTCCCTTTTTTGATGATAAACTTGGCTACCAGTCTAGGACGTAGATGGTAGTTTTCGTTTAACCCTTGAACATTAGAGCCCTTAAAATTTACTCGCACATATAATCAAATTTTAATTTAATCGTCACTTTAACCCATAAAATTTGATATTAATAAAGAGGTAATTATTTGGTACCAATTTTGGGCGGTGTAGGGGTGTTAATCCTTCCCCATCCGTAATCAACTCCCGAACCCAAGTTTTTAAAAAAAAATCTCTGGTTTTTGTTTTAATGGTGTCCTGTCTACCAAAATGGCTGGTGGTGACTCTAAGTTTTAAAAAACAAATACGTGTTTTTTAAATCCCTCTTTTTAATAACTTTTCAAATAAAAGCGGGACTCCTCCATTTTAATATATATTTATAATAATTATTTTCGTAGCGGCCTTCGACTCCAAAAATAGTCGCTACATTCTGGAAGAATTTCCTAGTTTTCCACCAGATTGAGAAAGGGAGTTTAGCATTGACACATACATGGATACGGTTCCGGTGTTAATTGCTCCGTATTACCTGGCACCTAAAGAGTTGAAGGAGTTGAAGGCACAACTTCAGGAGTTGTTGGATCGTGGTTCCATTTGTCCAAGTATGTCGTCGTGGAGAGCACCAGTGTTGTTCGTGAAAAAGAATGATAGCACTATGAGAATGTAACAACCCAGATTTTTAAGTCAACGATAGGCGTTGACAGGGGCCTTGCACCCCCACTTTGGGTTGGATATTTGGTACTTATCGGGCTGAGTTGTTGGGCTTTCAGGACCTCCATGAGTTGTTGGGCTTCTATTTGGATAAGGAAGGTTTAATAAAGGGTAAAAGGGTAATTTCCCCTCAAGAGAAGACAAAAGGTTGATGCCTTGTTTAATTTTCTGCAAATGGGAAGGTTGATGAAGTCACCTTGTCCCCATCTCTCTCTCCCTATCTCCTTCTTCTTCAAACTCCCTTCTAAACACAAAGTAGAAAGTTGAAAACTTTGTTGTTGTTGTAAGAAATCCCGTAATTGTTGTCAGGAGAAGTTTTATCAGCATCAAAGGATCTCCATTTCTAGATAAGCATCATTAGAATTGATGGAAGTAAAGTTTGGAAGCTTGGGCCAAGAAGAGAGGTGACAAGAGCTTGGTGGGAGCTTCATATCAGGAATTGCTTGCCTAAGATCAGTACATTGCTGACTCCTACATTTCATGAGCATCACAAAATGAATGCCTTGCTTGGTTTTATGATTGTTGGTTGAAAAGTTAAGGTTTTAGGAGCTTAAAACCCATTTAATGGAAAATCAGAGATTAAGTGTTGTTAATGTGTAAAATTGGTAGCAAACCACTAAATAAACCTTCAATAACATGTAAGAACGTTTTGGGGCTTAACCATTTAGGTTAATGGTTGGGATTGTGAAATCCCAAGCTGCAGGTTTAGAAATTTGGGCTCGCGTACCAGAACGGGGTAGTCATGTATCGGTATACCCTTGTATGTAGAGAGGAGTATTGTGAGGGGTGTACCAATATAGAAGGCCGCGTATCGGTACCCTATGCTTGATAGAAATTCCAATGGCATTTACGTGTACCGGTATGCTAGGGGGAATATCAATACCACTGTTCCATTGCCTAAAGAAGGATTTTGTGTACCGGTACACAGTTGGGAGAGTATCGGTACAGCATAGGGATCGGTACGGGGCTTTGTGTACCGGTATTGGGTACCGATACGGAGGTTTACATACCGGTATGGGATGTTGATCAAATTTTTTAAACCTAAATCTAGTATCAGTACTCGTGGATAAGTATCACTACCTAGAGGGGTGTACCGATACCCATGTAGGTGTATCAGTACTCGCTGGGCAATCTACCCAAGCGATTCTAGTTTGCGTTTGGTGGTTCTATAATTCGTGGTAAAGGGTCTGGTGGGTCCCTAAAGGTATAAAAACAAATTCTAAAATCGGGAAATCAAGGTTTATAACCCACAGATGGAATAAATGGCTAATGGCTTGGTAAGTATTGAGCGGATTTCTCATATTAATAATTCATAAGAATCCGTGGTGGATCAGTTAATGTTGTGTGGTGATCGGGGTCCTTGCTATGTGCTGAAGGGACGCCCACATAGTCTAGTTGCTGGGAATATTGAGATGATCTAACGTGAATATCGTGTATGAACTTAAAAGATAAGTATTGTAACCCCCTCGACCCGGCCTAATCGCGAGACTGACCCGAGAAAGCTACATTAGGTGTACCGAAGTAAACTGGGAAGATTAACCTAAAACACGTCCATTTTTTTTCTTTTATCTTGTCTATATGCATTAATACTTTCCTACATGATCATACTGTTCACAAGTGAGCACTCATCACAACCGGGCATCGTAACAATATCCAATTGACCACAATCACGAATTAGGGAACAAACCAAAATTTTAGCAATATAAAAGGACTTTTCTAATTTTTAGGTTACCAACCTTTAATTAAATACATTTCATGCTTGTGCGTCAAAAAACAGCTTCAAACAATCATCCATGCTCAAATAATTGGCAAAACAAGATTCAGGGACTAAAATGAAAGAAACCAAAACTGCATTTCCTAGACATTAACAGAAATAACGATATTTGTATCGATACTCTGAGTCTCATATCGATACGGTTATGAACTCATCGTTTGAGACAGCAAGGCACGTACCGGTATGCCACTTCGAGTTTAAAATCCTAACACACCATACCAATACGGTTCCCTGGTGTTTCGGTATGCGGCCCCTCTCCCGAAAAGTAAAATTCCAGTAACCATTAGGCGTATCGAAATGCCCCTACCTATACTGAAACACCCTGGCCTTATTTGCCTAACCATACTGATAGGGTCCCCCGCGTATCGGTACGCCTAGCCTGTAATGTCAAGTTTAGCTGGTTTTTCACATAATTCTAGATGCAATTAACCCCTAGCAACTTGCACAGATGTTGATCAACACTTGAATATACATAAACCACCATTTATATCAAGATTAGGCAACCAAAACAACCTCATACTTCCAGAGGACCACTCTAGAGGCATGTTTCCTAGACTACTTTGCCAAACATACAAAAAATGCACATTTAAACTATTATCGGCATAAGCAACATGCCAACACGCTCAACATAGCATATTAAACCTGGTCAAACCAACACAACATAACAACCCACAAGGAAACTCTAGATACATACCTAATCATCCATTCAACCCAAACTATAGGCAAGTAACAACATCAAGCTAATCAATATATAACCATCATTAGAAACCAGCATAAAGTCATTCTAAAGAACCACAATGCAACAGATTTACAACTCCCAAAAACCATGGCGAAAACATTGCCTTATTAACCAGAAACATAATCAAGGTTATCTTCCGGACTTCTCCTCATCTGTCTTGAGATTCTCTATGTGTCACACAACCACTGATCAGCCTTAATTGTGTCATCCTCACCCAAGCCCTCAAAATTTTTAGGTCTAAAATGGTGAAGCCTCTCTACAGGGGTCTTGTGAGGCGTCTCATATTGCCTCGGAATGGCTTGCAACACTTGCAAAATGGCAGAGGTAAGATCACGAAAGTGACTTGCCTCTCCATTACCGGTTTCCCCTTCTATCTACTCTTTTTTGAATCACAAGAAAACAAGATAGCACAACAGGATTCACAGTCTTGTAAAGTACAACTCAAATTTAGGGACTTTTATTCACTAGACACTTTACCACGACCTCTATACCACCCAGGGTTTCCTAGAACCGACTAAACCTAAGCTTTGATACCATTAAATGTAACACCTCGATCCTGATCCAAATTTGAAGCACTACATTTAGGTCTCCCAAAACTAACCCATCAAAAATTTCTCATTTAAAATCACAAGTTAATCTTTCTCAAAAGCATCCATTTGCATAATTCCATATAAATAAATAACATTAAAAGAGTTTACAAAATATGAGTTTCAATTAAAATACACTGTTTGACCAAATAAGTAGTAAATCAAATAAAGTTACAGACTCGACTGTGGTAAGGTCCTAAGAATACAATCAGTCTAAACTAAAACATCAAGTACTGTACTTTGAAGCTAGCTCGGTGTTGGGAAATCCTCTTCGATGTGCTCCTCCAAAAGTAACATGTCAACCTACGCACGGAAAAACCACAATTCTGTACGCTAAGCTAACAAAGCTCAATGGTACATTTCTACACTACTGCAATTCATGAATATCATAAAACAAGCATGCATGATAATATAATCAAGAGTGCACAGAAAGGCTTCTCATCACTAAGGATCATCTTCTAGCCTACCCTAGCTAGAGATCACAACCATGTCTCAAGATACCACTAGAACATAAGGAGTCTCATGCCAACCCTGGCTTACCATACTCGAGGTCACACAACCCATCAAGCTACTCAAGCTCACACAGCCCATCGAGTTATACATTTTATACCCTGATCACATATCCCAAGGGTAAAATAGCCAACATCAATTATCCATATAGTAATGTAACTAACATACATTCCCTAATAATGGCCAACGAAGCCCTACATTTCCTATGCTCACACAGAAATCGGGTTGCCAGTGATCACATAGCCGTCAGGTTAATAGACCATATCTGGATCACCATAGCCACATATACGTCCTCGACATACTTGGATCATAATAGCCAGAAGAAGTCTTTACCTAAGGTCACTCATCCAATCAGGTTACTCGAGTTCACATAGCCCATTGAGTTATGTTTCCTTATCCTGATCACATAGCCTAAGGATAGATTTCTAAGCGCATCCAGATCACATAGCCCATGAATACGTCAGATGTACTCGATCATACAACCCAAAGTACACATCCCCTTAAACAAGTACCCTTACATTGACTCTGGGATATCTGAATTCTTAACCAAGACACAAGGTAACATATGCTCCCCGAGCATCCATACATCTCACCAAGAGATAAGGAACATCAAGCCTATCATTGCAAATGCCTCCAAGGAATATTTCATTTGTTACAATATTTAATACTTGTAACAACCTGGTTTTGGGCCTAGCAGTTTTGAGGTTTATTAGATGGTCTGGTGGACCGGGTTAGAGATTCGAGTCGGGTTCAGGACCATATATTTTTCGGTAAGATAAAAATATGGAAAAATAGTTAAAAATCATCTTTTAATATATATTGATTTTTGGTGGAATCAATTTTAGGAAAGGGAGTTTGGAAATATGACATTTTGGGTTAGTGACCAAAATGTGATTTCTGGAAACTGTTTTAAAGTGACTAAAATCAAAAAGGGTCAAATCCTTAGAATCCTTAAGGAACTAATCTACCAAGTGTTTGCTGGTGATTTCTCCCTTCAATTTAATCATTTTAAACATGTGAGGGACTCTTTTCACTCGGAGTATTGATTTTAATTTGATTCTTTAACTTTTATTTTGCAAAATCTCATTGAAATCTTATGTTTTCTTACTTTAAACAAGCCAATTGAGGGAGAAATCACATAACAGGGGTAAGGTTCGTGATATCCTCTGTTAAATGGTTCTTTATTGATATTCTCAAGTATTTGATCCTTGATTTATAAGTTGTAATGTGATTTTAATGTTTATCAATGTTTAATTGAGTTATTTTGGAAATATTGATGAAATATGGTAATTCCTGAAGTGGATCTGATTTTCATTATTTGAGATTGATTTAATATATGTTTTGGATGTGTTTTGATGTTGATAAGTTGTCTTTATCAATAGAATCCTGAAACTCTTGAATCTCTAATTATTTAGGTAGATAATCGAGTTTAATCTTTGCTGGAGGTAAAAGAATGTTAGGAAAGGGTTTTTGGATGTTATTAGATGTTGTTTGATGGGTTGAATTATTGTTTTATGGATGGGTTAAGTTTCAGAAACGTTTAATGATGATTTTGGTATGTTTCGAGTGGGCAACTTGGGAGTTGCGGGAGATTGTTGTTAGGCAATGGTATGAATTCATTTTAATGCATTTATCCTCTGGTTTTATGTGTTTAAAACAGGGGATAATCACGGCGACGAAGCTTGACGTTGTTTAGTTACTTGCTGGGGACTTGTTTCGCGTTGGCAAGGAAGGCGAGGCGTATCGATGAGTGGAAACTGGTTTTTAATGCTTTACAAAGGTTTGTAAAGGTTGTTGGGAGTTTAGGGTAAGCGTGAGACACTTACCTAAGCTCGGAAGTAAGTTTCCCTTATTTTGCTCTTGAATATCGGCTTAGATATGAGCATGTTGTTTGCATGTTTTGGTGATAAACATGGTATGGTTTACTTACTGGTAATGCATGATTTTGAGTACATGTGCAGGGGTTTGAAAGTATATTAAATGCTATTGAGCATTGGTTTTCATTCCGGTTGGGAATGGTGTTATTGCATTGGCAATGAGATTTGCATATGTGGTGTTTATGAAATACATTGTAAAACAGTAAGTAAATGGTTTTGTAAATGATATATTGGCTATGTGACAAGGTGAGAAAACAATCGGATATAGTTGGCATGCCATAGGATTAAAAGTGCACTATAAAATATGAACAAAATCGATCGTGGCCATGGGTCCTTAAGGTATGGCGGTGTAACAAGGCCACTCGGACTGTTGGGACCTCATTTGGGGCATGTGGTTTAACTAGGCAACCCAAATTGATGGTGATCTTGCGGTTTAACTAGGCAAGGGTGAAATCTTGCGGTTTAACTAGGCAAGGGTGTAATCTCGCTGTTTAACTAGGCGAGGGTGTCAAATCTTGCGGTTTAATGAGGAAAGGTTTGGGATATCATGCGGTTTAGCTAGGCATGGTATGAGAGATCCTGTGTATCCGATATGTGTATATGATAGAGGTAGTCTAACTGGGTTACTATAAATGCCAATATATGAGAAAGTTCATGTGTTGAACCTTGTTTAATGCTTTGGGATTTAACCATGGTTTGTTTAAAATGCTTTGGGATTTAAGCATGGATTGTATATGATGTTATATAAAGTTTATCATGTTTTGATTCGGTTGGAATCATGGAAAATGCTTTGGATGTAAGCATGTTTTGGGAAAAGCAAGCATGTGGTTTTTATATGGTTTCTAATGCATCATTGTTTTCTGAGCATCCTCACTAAGCGTTTGTGCTTACGCTCCCTTTTCCCTAATGATGCAGAGCATTAAAGTTCGTGGCAGCAAAGTCCTTTTTGGATAAGTTCTGGAAGAAGTACATCAGTGAGGTACATATGGATGAGATGAGGGACTGATTTTTGCATTTGGTTCAGGGAGACCGAACGGTGTTTGCTATGAGCAAGAGTTTTTGCATTTGAACCATTATGTCCCAGAGTTTATTGCGACGGAAAATTTGAGGTGCAAGAGGTTTAGACAAGGTTTGAGAGTTGAGCTTCAGTTGCACGTGACAGCGGGTCCACTGAGACATTTTTAAAATTAGCCAATTGTGCAAAGGTATTAGAGCAGCTTTAGGGTACAACACCTGGTAGGACGAATGATATTAGGGGCCATGATGCAGAGACCCAGGATCTTATAGGTCCTTCTTCATATTTGCATAAGAGGTTTTGTGCTTTGAAGGGTTCGAAGGGAGTTGCTTTAGACCAGCTACCGAGAGTCAGTTCAGGATCTAGATCTAGGGTTCGATGGGCCCTTAGATTTCTACTCTACAAGGGAGTATTGATGGTTCAGTCGGAGTGTCGCTTTCACCAGCATGCGAGCATTACGACCGATATCACCTTGGAGTGTGCTTTTTTCTTCGGAGGGTTTGCTATAGGTGTCGAGCACGAGGACATATGGCAAAGGACTGTAAAGCTATGGATGAGGACACACCGGCTCAGTCTCAGAGGATGGCTACTTCCCGACATGATCAGAGTTTTGTTGGAGGTGGAGCTAGGGCATTGTCAGGTTATCGAGGTATAGGTCTTGTGAGAGACTTCCAGGGTTAGAGCGTGAGGTATTACTAGACAGCCTGCTCTTCAGACTAAAGATGATAGTGATATGGCCGAGGATATGTCAGGTAATTAAGCTTCATTTGGATTCTAGTTGTTTTTGTTAGCCGTGTAGCTCTTGGGTTGTGTAATGGGTTGGATCTTATGAATATGTATCTTGGTAAACCCTGGGTTTGTTGTTGCTTTAGATGGTAATTAGAACTACATCTCCTGCTAGATAAAGTTTTTACCGTAGATGGTTGTTGAGAGTGCAAAGTATGCCATAAGTTACGAGCGAGAAGCTGTGAAGTTTCGGATCGTTGAATCTGGTTGTTAGTGTTAGATGTGTAGGATATTTACCTCTTTAGGGCGGACATTGTTCTCCGTGGTGATAGCTCAAGAAAGGTACGGTATGCTACGAGATGTCCTTAGCTTGCGTTGTAGACGCGAGGGTTGTGAATTCCTGCTTTAGAGTTGTGGATGTTTTGAGGGTACGAAAGTACCCTTGGTGAATGAGTAGTCTTACCATTTGATTATGGTTTAGAACCGCGATAAAGGGAAGGTTGAGTTTGTTGTTAGTGTCCATCGCTTTGTGGTATGGTACTTAATGAACTCTTTGTTGGAGGCACACTTGTGCAAACGACCAATTAGGTGTTGTTGCCAAGTGTTTCTCCAAGAACGTACCTGTGTGGGAGTGGCTGGTATGGTGGCTTTCGATGTGTTAAGCCGAAGTGTATCAATGAAAGACCATTACCTGTTTCATAAGATCGACGACCTTGTTTTTGGTTATAGAATGTGAGAGTTTCATACGTTTGAGTAAAGGTAAATGAAGGTTGTGATAAACATGGTTGAGGCCCTAAGAGCGAGTCATGAGGATGGTAGCCTGGCTTGTGCACCTTTTGATCTAGAATTTGTAGAGTTGGAGGATTGCTCTATCGAGTGTGTGAGGAGTTATCTCCGGTTAAGGCAAGCAGTGTGAAAGTTATCAGAGTAGTACAGCGAAAATGTGGGACCAATAGCCGTGTTGTGGGTAATCGGATAGTTGTGTTGCAAAGAAACGTTATTGGATGAACCAATTGGAAATTCCCGAGAGCAGTTAGATGATTTCTCTCATTGATAGTTGGGACCGAGTGAGGGGTTGGAAGAAGATGTTTAGACTTTCATGGATAGATTGGTTAGTCTTGGTTGCTTGTGTGAGTTCGTAAGTGGCAATGGTCATTTCTCGAAATCAAGTAGTTGAATTGTGAAATTTCATGAATTGTAAGTAGTTTTTGATCGTGTGGGAGGCAAGTTTGGATAAAGTGAAGTTTTAAGTCTCGTCTTGGTGGGTCAAGTCCAGAGAAAAAGAACCGTTAGTTCAAGCTAGATTTGATGATAAGGTTTGGTTGTCAATATTGCATTTCCTTTGATGTTTGATCCGGGTATGGTTGTTAGATATGATGTATTCCTAACAATGTATTGTGGAAGTGGTGCAGTGTTTTAGACATAGGTGAGGTTTATATTTAGGGTTCGATTAACGGATGTTAGTAGAAAGAGTTGTTATCCGAGGTAGTATTCATCGGAGTTGAGTTCCTTAGATTGGTGTTGAACAACACAGCTTGAGGTTGATTTGTTTCTATGCTTTAAGGTTCATTGTGAGTGCTAATGGTTGTGGTGTTAGGTCGTTAGAGTTTTCGGGAGAGGTGTTGAGAATAAGTGGTTCAGTGTTGAGGTTTCGAGTAAGGTAGGTTGATGGAGAAATCTCCCTAATCAAGGTGATCTTGTTTGAATGGCAAAATGTTTAGATCTGTTTCGGCTTCATCTCCTCTATTTGTTTAAATTTCAAGGAAGAAACTTCTTGAAGGATGAGAGAGTTGTAACAACCCAGATTTTTGAGTTAACGATAGGCGTTGACCCGGGCCTTGAACTGCCACTTTGGGTTGGATATTCAATACTTGTCGGGCTGAGTTGTTGGGCTTTGTGGACCTCCATGAGTTGTTGGGCTTAGATGTTGGGCTTGTGTTTGGATGAGAAAGGTTTAATAAAGGGTAAAAAGGTAATTTCCCCTCAAGAAAAGACAAAAGGCTGATGCCTTGTTTAATTTTCTACAAAGGGGAAGGTTGATGAAGTCACCTTGTCCCCATCTCTCTCTCCCTATCTCCTTCTTCTTCAAACTCCCATTCTAAACACAAAGTAGAAAGTTGAATACTTTGTTGTTGTTGTAAGAAATCCAAGAATTGTTGTCAAGGGAAATTTTATCAGCATCAAAGGATCTCTATTTCTAGATAAGCATCATTAGAATTGGTGGAATTAAAGTTTGGAAGCTTGGGCCAAGAAGAGATGTGACAAAATCTTGGTGGGAGCTTCATTCTGGGAATTGCTTGCCTAAGGTCAGTACATTTCTGACTCCTACATTTCATGAGCATCACAAAATGAATGCCTTGCTTGGTTTTATGATTGTGGGTTGCAATGTTAAGGTTTTAGGAGCTTAAAACCCCTTTAATGGCAAATCAGAGATTAAGTGTTGTTAATGTGTAAAATTGGTAGCAAACCACAAAATAAACGTTCAATAACATGTAGGAACATTTTGGGGCTTAACCATTTAGGTTAATGGCTGGGATTGTGAAATCTTGATCTCCTGGTTTTGAAATCTGGGCTCGCGTACCGGTATGAGGTGGTCGCGTATCGGTACACCCTTGTATGAAGAGGGGCATATTGTGAGGGGCGTATCGGTGCAGAAAGCCGCGTATCGGTACCCCATGCTTGATAGAAATTCCAGTGGCATTTTCGTGTACCAGTACGCTAGGGGGAGTATCGGTACACTGTTCCATTGCCTGAGGAAGGCTTTTGTGTACCGGTATACAGTTAGGGGAGTATTGGTACAACATAGGGATCGGTATGGGGCTTCGCATACCGATACAGAGGTTTGCGTACCGGTATGGGATGTTGATCAGATTTTTTCAAACCTAAATCGAGTATCGATACTCGTGGATAAGTACTAGTACCTAGAGGAGTGTACCGATACCTATGTAGGTGTATATTTACTCGATGGGCAATCTTCCCAAGCAATTCTAGTTTGCATTTGGGGGTTCTATAATTTGTAGTAAAGGGTCTGGTGGGTCCCTAAAGGTATAAATTAAAATCTAAAACTGGGAAATCAAGGTTTATAACCCATAGATGGAATAAATGGCTAATGGCTTGGTAAGTATTGAGTGGATTTGTCATATTAATAATTCATAACGATCTGTGTTGGATCAGTTAATGTTGTGTGGTGATCGAGGTCCTTGCTGTGTGCTGAAGGGATGCCCACATGGTCTAGTTGCTGGGAATATTGAGATGACCTAACGTGAATATCTTGTATGAAATTAAAATACAAGTATTAAATATTGTAACAAATGAAATATGCCTTGGAGGTATTTGCAATGATTGGCTTGATGTTCTTTATCTCTTGGTGAGATGTATGGATGCTCGGGAAGCATATGTTACCTTGTGTCTTGGTTAGGAATCCAGATATCCTAGAGTCAGTGCAAGGGCACTTGTTTAAGGGGATGTGTACTTTAGGCTATGTGATCAGTACATCTGATGTATTCACGGGCTATGTGATCTGGATGAGGTTAGAAACCTATCTTTGGGCTATGTAATCAGGATAGGGAAACATAACTCGATGGGCTATGTGAACTCGAGTAACCTAATTGGCTGAGTGACTTCAGGTAAAGACTGCTTGTGGCAATTGTTATCCAAGTATGTCTAAGACTTATGTGTGGCTATGGTGATACGAATATGGTCCATTAACTTGACAACTATGTGATCACGGGTAACCTGACGGCTGTGTGAGCATGAAGAATGTAGGGCTTCGTTGGTCATTGATAGGGAATGTATGTTATTTGCGCTACTGTATAGATAATTGACATTGGTTGGTTTACCCTTGGGCTATGTGATCATGGCATAAAATGTATAACTCGATAGTTTGTGTGAGCTCGAGTAGCTCGATGGGCTGTGTGACCTCGAGTATAAATGAATTATGTTTTTTATAATGTGATTATACATGTTTTCTCCTTAAGCTTTGCTATTGGAAGAATAAGCATGTGAATACTTAAATTGAGGTTTTCCATATGGGATTATGCTTGAGATCCATGATACATGTTTTGCATATGGTTTAATATGCATGTTTTACAAAGGTAAAAAGAGCATGAGATGTTTTAAGCATGATGTTGAAAAGGTGGTTTGACTTAAATAGTTTTAAATGCACTAATGAGTGTTTTTAGAGCGTCCCTCACTAGGCATTATATGCTTACGCTCTGTTTTCTCATCATTGCAGAGAAGTGAGTTTTCGGGGCAGTAAGCGAGCAAGGAGGAATCCAAGAATCAATTTATTTCAAGTATGGATTTAATAAATGGATTTGTAGTAATAAAGGGAAATGTGACCAAGTTGTATTGAGAGGGTTGTTTGCTTACTATCTATTTTTGGACATGTTCCATTTGGTCTTTTGGACTTGTATGAGGTTATGAGGTTTGATTGTGGGTTTGGGATGAGAATTGCGTGTTGGGTAGAGACCATGCATATAGGTTCTCTTGATTGATTTTATATGGATTGAACATTTACCTAGCATGTTTGGATTATTGTGGAAAAGATGTCGAATATGTTATATGATGTTTGTTTAATGTATGAAGCATGTTAGATTGAGCCTAAGTGTCATATGTTTGGCCAAGAGGTAATTATAGGCCCATTCGTACCGATACGGGTCCTCTGGGATCGGTACGATGGGTCTGATACGGCTCAATTTGGAGAAAATAACAAAGGGGTATCGGTATGAGTAGTCGTCGTATTAGTACGCCTTTGAGGAAATTTATACTGGGATCGGTACGCGGGGTACCATACCAGTACGGGTTTTAGCTACGAGAATCCCCCATTTTTGAAATGTTAAACGGGGATCGATACTCAAATATCCATACCGATACGAGTATGCTACGTCGTTTCGTACTGATACAGTGTAAGCCTGTATCGGTACGGGGTTAGTTAATTCTGGTATTTTCATGTTGTGTTCTGGATTCCTTGCAAATTGGTCATTGTTTTTGTAATGCTCAATTAATGATGATATTGTGATCCAAATTTAATGCAAATTCACAAAAAGGCAAGTAATGAACCTAATTGAAGGTTCGTAACACAAATCTGTAATGTAGGCCTTTAATTAATAAAATTTATGATTTAGTCCCTAAAGTGTTAAGTCTTGCAAATTGAATGCTTGATTCATTTTCCTCTGTTGTGCATCATACCTTAGGGTTAATTAAGCATCTAGGCAAGATAAAAAGGAAAAAATGGAATGGTTTAGGTTATTAGTTCGGGTTTGCTTCAGCAAACCTAATATGACGTCCTTGATTCGGTCTTGGCGGCTAGGGTCAAGGGGGTTGCAGTTTAGCTATTCATAGAGTATATGAAAACAAGAAAGGTTTTCTAGGATAAATCGGTGGTCTCATCTCTTCCCCCATGATCCTATTTATGATGAGGAATTATACATCAAATAGGGGAAGAAGTTACAATAAAGTACAAAACCCTAATCCTACATTAAATGTAGTTTAATATAAAGTGAAAGTCTAATTAATGTAGGATTTTTTTCTTCCAAGCAACCACGGCTGCATAGGAATTGTGCGTGTTTTGTCTCCAGTGTCTGCATGGCTTATACATTAGCGTCTGCATTCCAGGGCTCGTTCACACTCTTAGGTTCACGTATCCACATTAATTCAAGATGTTCGCAGGCCGTTCTCCAAAGTGTAAAAACTGTGCTAATATCCTCTTTTTATGCATAGAATATTATTTAGCCGTTAAAACACCCTAAAAGCCAAATAAGAACCAAAACAAGGACTTGTAGATAGATTAGTGTGCTAAAACATAGGGAATTATATAATAAATACATGAAAATATACGAGTTATCAAAGGGCATTGAAGTGGACAAAGCCAAGATAGAAGTCATAAAGAAGCTTTCACCCTCGTCAAATGTCAAAGTCATTCAAATCTTCCTTGGCCATGCTGGTTTCTACAGGAGATTTATTAAAGACTTCTCCAAAATCTTAAAGCCTTTGTGCTTATTGCTTGAGCAGAATAGAGCATTCGAGTTTGATGACCAATTTTATATAGCGTTTGAAACCTTGAGGAAAGAACTTATTTCCGCACTGGTTGTAGTGCCCCTGATTGGTCACAACCCTTTGAGCTTATGTGTGATGCTAGTGATTATGATGTTGGCCTCGTTCTTGGTCAGCGTTAGAGTAAGATCTTTCATATTATATATGATAAGTGTTCAAAAGTACTATTTTTCTTACCCTTTTTACTCATATTATTGTTAGACTTAGGCTCATATTAGTCGCATAGTTAGCCATTCATGCATTAATCCATGTTTCCTTCAAACGTTGAACTTGATTACATAACTTGGTGATTTTTGTGGAAATAGATGCTGCTTTGGTGTGTTTTTGTGTGTGTATGTGCAGGATCACTTGCCAAAGCAATGCCGAGCTAGTTGCCAGGGCAGTGCATGAAGGAGACGCCGAGCCAGTTGCCATGGCATTTGTCGACAAAGACTAAAAGCAATATGGATGTCGAAATTCATGACTTTACAAGCCCAAGATGACATGGAGCAAGGCCCAAGCCCAAAGGAATTTGATTGCCATGCAGAGATTAAAGAAGAATTAAATTCCAAGAGGATAGGAGAAGTTCTAATAGGAATAAAATTATAATAAAGAATTATATTCTTTAAAGATAATTTAATTCCAACTCAAACTCCTCCTCAAAGAAGGACTTTGGCCTAGCCCTATAAATACCAAGGAGATTTCGACAAGATCAAGAGGGAGAGCAAGAGGGAATTTCGACAACTCCAAGAGAGGAAGCAAGGGGAATTTTTGGCAAGCATCTAGGGCAAGGAATTTTCGACAAGCTTCATCTTTTCTTCCTTGTTCGATTGGGTTCATGCTAGGGATTGTTTATCTTGTGTTTCTTTGGAACCTAGCCATGAACTAAATTTACTTGGCTATGGTTATTGTGTTTTGAGATTGTGAGAAACTATTGGTTTTTGTTTAGGTAATAAGAGTTTGCACTTTTCTATTTCAAGGTTTATTCATTCTTGGTTCTTATTATTGTTTTGCGCAGTGAATTGGGAGAGGATCTCGTGATTTCATCCATTTATCTAATATCGGAGAGTTAGATTCAAGAAACGAATGAATATGATCTTTATTCAATCCAATGATGGTGAAGATTAATCCGGCTTAGGAATAAGTTAAGGATTTCAACGGCTAAGAGGAGCGCAAGATTGGTTGTTGTTCACCCTTGATTCACGCAGGGATGTATTATCAAGGCATGCACAAGTAGCTAGAGTTTCGACTTAGGGATAAGAAGAAACCATTGAAGAACGCTCCGCCAACCTTGAAGTTGCTGCCCGATCGCCCAAGTAGTTGCCCAACTAGTCGCCCAAGCAACCATCAATTAGTTGCCAAGGCAACCCCGTTGTACAAGTCGCCACGGCAACTGAGTTGCCCGTGCACTCTTTTACCAAGACAATCCAATCGGCTATCACACCTCAACTCACGATAACCTAGCCTATCTCTCTCAATTGAATTCATCTTTTCATTTACTTAATTTCTTTCTAGATTAGTTATTAGTTAAAACTTCTATAATCCTTTACCTGTGTTTTTACTTTTTACAGTGCAAGAGACTAGATTCTTGAAGTGGCACCAATCCCTGTGGAGACGATATCTTTTATACTATAACTTGCGACGTGTATACTTGCACAATTGCGTAGCACTTATTACGCGCAACAATATACTATGTTAGTCGTACCCTAAATGAGGCACAATTAAACTACACTAGCACTGAAAAAAAGAGTTGTTTGTTGTATTTTTGCATTTGATAAATTTAGGGCATACCTTATAGGAACTAAAGTCATTGTGCACACCGATCATTCGGCCATTAGATATTTAATGACTAAAAAGGATGCTAAACCTAGACTTATTAGATAGATTTTACTTTTGCAAGAATTTAATATTGAGGTAACAGATAGAAAAGGTACTGAAAATTAAGTAGCCGACCATCTTTCTAAGTATGTTAATGAATGTGATACTGATAGTGCATGCGACATTAAGGAGGAATTTCCTAATGAGAAATTATTGAATTCTATGGCACTGCTTTGGTATGATGTCATTGTTAATTTTCTTGTTAGTGATATTTTTCCTTGTGATCTTAGCAGCTAGGGAAGAAAGGAATTCCAACATGATGCACGCTGCTACTATTGGTATGAGCCTTACCTTTTCAAGCAATGCACCGATCAAATGACCTGGAGATGAGTACCCGAGGAAGAACAAGATGGCATCCTTTACCATTGTCATTCCACTCCATGCGGAGGGCATTTTGGATGACAAAGGACTACTACAAAGGTTATATAGTCTAGATTCTATTGGCCAACCTTGTTTAGAGATGCCCAAGCGTACTACAAGGCTTGCAATAGATGTCAAATAACAAGGAACACCTCTCAGAGAAACGAGCTACCCATGCAAGTCATCCTTAAAGTTGAACTTTTTGATGTTTGGGGCATTGACTTCATAGGACCCTTCATATCTTTTGGTGGACACTTGTACATTCTGCTTATGGTTTATTATGTGTCTAAGTGGGTAGAGACCATTTCGATGACCAAGAATGATACAAATATCGTCATGAGGTTTTTGCACAAGAATATCTTCACTCGGTTTAGAGTGCCTCTAGCTATCACTAATGACGAGGACAGCCACTTCGACAAAAAATTGATTGCTAAAGCATTGTGTAGATATGGAGTTCACCATAAGATTACCATAACATATCATCCGTAAACCAATGGACAAGCCAAAGTGACTAACCGAGAGATAAAGTAAATCCTTGAGAAAGTGGCCAAGCCAAATCGTAAAGATTGGTCCTTGAAACTAGATGAAGCCTTATGGCCTATCGGACTACGTTCAAAACACCGTTGGGTATGTCACCCTATAGACTTGTCTGTGGCAAGGCGTGCCATTTATCGGTTGAGCTTAAGCATAAAGCCTTTTGGGTGGTCAAGAAGATCAACATGGACTACCAATTAGCTGGTGAGAGAAGATTGCTCGAGTTGAAAGAGTTAGAGCATCGCCTGGATACTTATGAGAATTCCAAGATCTACAAAGAAAAGATTAAGAGATGGCATGATGCGAAACTGATGCCTCAGCATTTTGGTGAAGGCAAAAAAGTCTTACTCTACAACTCTTGCCTAAAGCTCTTCCTGGGCAAGTTAAAGTCCCATTGGTCCAGCCCATTTCAAGTAATTAAGGTGTATCCACATGGTGCTATAGGCATCAAGGATCTCAAAGACGCCCCGATCTTCAAAGTCAATGGACAACGTCTGAAGGCCTACCAAGGAGCACCGATTTATCTTGATAAATCATTCATCACGTTACTGAATGCTTAGGCATCCAGTTCTATCCCTTTTAATTTTCTGCATTTTTATTTCTCCCGTATTTTTATTTTTGTACTTTAATTTATTTTACCAATTTTTATTTGTTTTCTTTATTAGGTTTAGATTTTCTTTAATATTTGTTTCTTTTGGCAGTTATCAAAAGAAAGAGAAAAGTTGGAAGAACCTCTTAGGATTTCAGAAAGAATAAGACTTTTGGTTGATCTTGGACAAGGAAATTTTGGCAGCCACGTACGGAAAAAGAGGAGAAAATATTATGTAATTCATTACACTTTATTTTTTATTCTCTTAATAATTCTAACCGTACTCTCTTTATCTTTCTTTACTCATCACCACTTCCACATGACCGCCACACGTCTTATCCCCATCATACATGTCGTTTTCTCTTCTGCCTTCTCACTTTACGAAACAATCAGCATTGAATGCTAATTTCGATCCCCAATCATGACATTTTTATCTTCCAACCTTTTCATCTCATCCCCCCTCCTTAACCTTGTATCGCAGAGAAAGCGAACCCATCTGAGCACAAAACCTACTGAGTTTTCTTTCATCCGAACTTTTTCCTTCAGACATGATATCCCACTCCTCTAAGTCCGCCTCCCATAATCCTACAGATTCACCTACTTCTCATTTGATGCTAGACCAGTTCCCCGACTGCCTCTTTTTTAGCCTATTCAAGAAAAAATATGACCTCATGTGCGAATAGGATATTATTTTGGAAGAATGGTTGGAATTCACTCCCCAATACAGACTATAGTTTGATGTGGACAAGCTTAATGTCATCATAACACAAGGGTGGTAAACCTTCATCCAACAGCCTGGCCATGTAAATGTCTCCTAGGTGCAGGAATTCTCTAGCCGAGGGGATACTCATTTCACCTTTGCAGCCTCGATCACTAAAAGAACATATTCCCAAGTTCTACGTGACCTTTGCATTCCTAGAGCTAAATGGGCTAAAGTAGGCACTCATTCTAGACTAGTGCGCTGGGAGCACTTGTTGCCAAATTCAAAATTTTGGGAGTACATCATCAATAATCGCCTCTTGCCCACAAAAAATAGATCCACCCTCTCCCTCCGTAGAATGATGCTCTTACACTACCTAGTGTGTGGGCGTCACTTACACCCTAGAGAGTTGATTCATGTGGCTATCGTTGAAAGGGAAATATCAGAAAGCCAGCAGAAAGATTTAATCTTTCCCAATCTGATCATAGCCCTTTGCGAAAATGTCGGGGTAAGCAAATGGATCGGGGACACTATCCTCTATGCATCCAAAGGAATACTTCCATCTCGTGTGCGTGAATTAAAAAGGCTTGCACAACAAGAAACATCTTCAAATATCCTAACCCCAACACCTTCAACGACGGAAGCCATTGCTGACTTCCTCCAGCAATACTTTTTATATGTCCAAAACTGAGATTTGACTGTGAGAACCTTATTTAGAGAACTACTTTTGAACTCACATGTGGCCTTCCCTCAACTTCCCCTATAATATCTTGACTTCACTACTGCTGATGTCGCTACTTCTCCACGACCACGCCAACAAAAACAACCATATGCTGATGCTGGTGCTCTTAGCCATCCTGCCAAAAAGGCAAAGTCCTCTCAGGAAAAAGGAAAGGGCATTATGATCCAGGAACCTTCTCCACCACCCCAGTAACTCACTGGGTATTTTTCTTTTCTTTTTAGTTTTTTGCATTTTACTTTTTAATTTTTCATATTGCATATTTTACTTTTCTTTTTTTGCACCGGGGACAATACTTCTCTCAAGTTTGGGGAGTACTATCCCATGTATATATTAGGTCAATTTGTTTTAGGTATGTAAATAGCCTAGTTTGTTTTTAAAGGTTCCCGTTGCTATGGTTATATTGCTTTGAAATTATTGATGCATTAATGATGATATTCCTATGATAAACCTATGCTTAATGCTTTGCAATGTGTTAAGAGCTTTCATGATTTGAACTCAGGGTTGGAATTGTTGTAGCTTTTATCTCACACGTTGTATGCTCTCTAAAAACTTATGAAACCTTAGGGGAATTCTAGGTCAACTCTCTGATGCCAAAGCATAATTTGTTGTTAATGAACCGAATGCCCAATGTAGCAATAAAAGGCTTAATTAAAACTCCTAGAAGAATCGAGAAAGAAAATAAAGATCAACTTAATTGTTAAAGTCGATGCCAAAGGCAAACTGTTGATGGAAATTCTTCTATGCATCTTGCTAGCTTAGTACACTAGGTGAGTTTTGTTTGCTCCATTTAACTTTCCCTAGTAGGAACAGTAGCATAGCATAAGAGTGAATGAAAGTCTTCACATGATGACTTTGCTCGTAGGGATCGAGGATGGGTTGTTTGCTCCACTCCATTTTTAGGCCTGAAGAGTAGTTGTGATAAGCTGAAACCCTAAGGATACAGTTTAATGAACCTACGAAAATTAAGGGAGTACAACATTGTGCATAAAAGAAAAAAATGCTAAGGCGACAATAGAGAGCAATCCTTGAACTTTTCTAAGGCCATTAAGTAATGATTGCATGCTACACAACATTCACTACACCTATAGTAGAATTGATCCTAGGAATAAATTTGTAAGCTCTGCTAATTTATATATTTTTATTATTTTTGAGGTTTGAGTTGATGCTACAACATGTTTTGGAACTTTTGAAGCTATGGCATAGTTGGAACTTTTGATGCAATAGGCTATTTTTGTCTTCAGTCTAGTTTAGTGTAGTTGAGACCTTATAAACGATAGGTATTGTTCTTAGGTTCTTGTCCTTAGTTTAGGTCTAGGTTTGCATTGCTTGAGGATAAGCAATAGTTCAAGTTTGAGGGTATTTGATGACTGTGTAGATAACATATTTTGTTTACCCTTTTTACTTAACTTTTGCATGTGTTTAGGCTCATATAGTTTCATTTAGGAGTAGTTTGCATATAGTTGGAGAGTTATGGTGCATGTGCTTAATCAATTATATTTTGATACTTTTAATGGGAAAATAGTGCATTTTAGTGGTGTTTGTGCAGGAAGCTATTGAGGTAGAGGAGTGTTGGAGTAGAAGAGTAGATCCCTCTCGTGTTGAGCTGGAAAGGCAATAGAGTAGGAGATGAATCAAACTTTGGCACACATGGATTCTCGTTACGGAACTAAATGAATAAAGCGGGAAAGCAAGATCCTCTTTAAGAGGCTTTACGCTTTAGGGTTTCTAAACCCTAACTTTTCTACTTATATGAAGAAGACTTGGGCCACAAACAAAGGGGAGCTTGATCTTAGATGGTAGCCCTTCGTCTTCAGCTATTGGAGAATCACTAGAGTCAAAGTTCTAGAGGAGTCTCCACACGATGAGAGACATCAAGAGAGGCTTGAAGAGTGTAAGACCTGCAGCACAATCAGAGAGCTTGGAGAAGAACGTCGAGGACGCTTGATTCTTTATTTTCCTTTGCTTGATAAATTGCTATGTTCTTTAATACATATATTATGGATGTTTTAGGCTCAGACATAAGCTAAATACTTTTGTTGGGTTTATTGTTTTAGGATTTTATGTTTTAATTACTTGATTAATGCTATAGTCTTTTCTTGTATCTATTCTGTCCATGTCATTCATGCGTAGTTATTGTAAGTGCTATCAAGAGAGGCCTTTTAAATATTAATTTGTGGCTTAATATCGAGATAGTTAGGTTATACAAACATGAACAGTAGAGCTTAAGCTGTTAACTTAGGTTTTAATCTGGCTTAGACATAAGTTTAGGATTTCAACGACTAATAAGGGGAACTTGAATAGATAATAGAGTTGTGAGGGTTCACGCAGACATGTACTACCTTAGCATCATTGTTATCAACTTCTAGGCATCGAGAGAGTTAAAAGTTAATTAGAAAACCCTTTCGAATAGGTAAAGACTAAAGTGGTTAATGCAGACATGTACCACCAACCTCTATAGCATTAGAAAAGTAATTAGGCATAATTCCTAGGCAATAAAACCAGCTTCCATAATCATCTAAATATCCGCTACAACATATGCTTGTCTTGATTATTGCTATTTTATTTTTATTGCATTTAGTTTTGATCATCACCATCAAACCAATACTTGTTCATCACTCTTAAGTACGATCGCTTCGTATTTATTAATCTAATCATCATGAGTTTGACACTCTACTCTATCACTTTATTGCTTGATCGACAAGTATACTTTCTCTAAAGTGCATATCTATTTTGCAAGCATCAGGGGTACAGGCTTCGCTAGGGGAGGAGCGAGACACATGACGGGACAGCAGAGTGGGGGCACTTTCCAACCTCCTGCAAGGGCATTGACAAGGCAGTATGTGGTCAAGGCCCAAAAGGACTATGAGGCTACAGATTTCATCTCAAGTACCTTTACCTTATTCTATGTTCCTATTATTATTTTGGTAGACTCGTGGTCTACTCATTCTTATATTCGTAGTGGATTATACCATTAGTGCAGTATTCTTGTCGAGGACCTAGAGGTTAGAGTTCATTTGTCCATTCCTTTGGGGTGTGATATTTTAGTGGACAAGGTGTATCGGTGGTGTCTGATAGAGGTCCAGGGTTCGATATTCCCTGCAGATTTGATGGTTTTTCCATTTTAAGAGTTTGATGCTATATTGGGCATTGATTTGTTGTTTGAGCATGAAGCGAGTTTGGTTTATATATCCAAGATTCTTAAGCTTCAAATTTTGGATAGGGTCAAGCTAGTGGTGAAAGGTGAGAGTAATCATTTCCTTTCCAATGTAGTGTCGGCCTCGGAAGCACAAAAGAAGATCCAACAAAGTTGTGAGGCCTTCTTAGCTTATATGGTTGATACAAGAGTTGAGAGTCTAATGCTAGAGAGCATTCAAACCGTTCAAGAGTTTACTGATGTATTTCTAGAGGAGTTACCCATACAGGGAGCTAGAGTTTCAAATCGAGGTGTTGCTAGGTACGGTATTGGTGTCTATTGCTTTGTATTGTATGGCACCAACAGAATTAAGAGAATTAAATATTCAAATTCAAGAATTATTCGAGTGAGGGTTTATACGACCAAGTATCTCACATTGAGGTGTTCCTGTCTTGTTTGTTAAGAAAAAAATGGCTCGATGAGGTTGTGTGTTGACTATCGTCAACTCAATAAGGTAACAGTAAAGAACTATTATCCTCTTTCGAGAATAGATGATATATTCGAACAACTGAGAAGAGCGCGTGTATTTTCAAAGATTGACTTGAGATCAAGGTGTTAATAGTTGAAAGTAAGGGATGAGGATACCCAAAAGACTGCGTTTAGGAATGCAATATGGCCATTATGAGTTCTTAGTTATGCTCTATGGGCTAATCAATGCACCAACAGCTTTTATGGATTTGATGAAATGGATCTTTCAACCCTATCTAGACCAGTTTGTGGCGGTCTTCATTGATGATATTTTGGTTTGCTCGAGTTCGGAGGACGAGCATGATTATCACATTCGTGTCGTCCTTCAGATACTGAGAGATAGACAGCTTTATGCCAAGTTTAGTAAGTGCGAGTTATGGCTTTTTGAGGTGGCATTCTTAGGCCATATTATGGTGGCAGATGAGAATTGCGTGGATCTACAAAAGATCCAGGCTGTGGTGGACTGGAAGCCATCTAGGAATATCTCGAAAGTTTGTAGTTTTCTTGGACTTGTTAGGTATTAATGTCATTTTGTCAAGGGTTTTTCTATCATAGCGGCGCCTATGACAAAGATGATTCAGAAAGGAGTCTTATTTGTGTAAAAAAAGAAGAGGCAATAAAGTTTTAAATAGTTAAAGGCTTATCTGATGGAAGCCCCAATTTTAATACAACCCGAACTAGGAAAAGATTATGCAGTTTTTAGCGATGCTTCATTGAATGGGCTTGGTTGTGTTCTCCTACAATAAGGTAAGGTGGTTGCTTACGCCTCGAGACAACTTAAGCCTCATAAGCGAAATTATCCCACGCATAATTTGTAGCTTGCGACAGTTATATTCGTATTAAAAATTTGGAGGCACTATCTTTATGAAGAGAAATGCTACATCTACACCGATCACATAAGCCTTAAGTTTATGCTCACCCAGAAAGAGTTGAATTTGAGACAAAAAAAGATGGATTGAACTACTTAAGGACTATGATTGCATCATCGAGTATCACCCTGGTAAAGCAACTATTGTGGTTGACGCTTTTAGTAAGAATTCTATGTCAAACTTAAGGGCATTGTTTGGCTGCTCAAGGATGATCGAAGATGGGGGCTTGTTAGCCGAGCTTCGTGTGGAGCCCACCTTGGTACAAGAGATCAAGAGAACTCAAGTGCTAGATGAAGAGTTGGTATCGAAGATAGAGTTGGAGTAGCAGGGTGAGATATCAAGCTTCAAGGTACGAGATGGTAGAGTCGAATACTTTAATAGTCGTTTGTGTGTTCTGGCCTTAGAGGATTTGTGAGATTGGATTCTCAGAGAGGCTCACTATAGCCCGTTTACTATACTTCTAGACAGTAACAAGATGTATCAAGACTTATGTCCTTTTTATTAGTGGCCTAGCATGAAAAGAGATGTGTCAGAATTTGTGACAATGTGCTTAGCTTGTTAGCAAGTTAAGAAGGAACATCAGGTTCCTTCAAGTTTTCTTCAACCCATCTGGACTCCACAGTGGAAGTAGGATCGGTTGACCATGGGTTTTGCAACAAGTTTATAGTTAACCAAAATGAGGCATGATGTCATTTTGGTGATTGTGGATTATTTGACCAAGTCTGCCCATTTCTTACCAGTACGTATAAATTTCATGCTTGAGAGGCTTGAACGATTGTACATTCAAGAGATAGTGACGTTACATAAAGTGCCTCCATCAATCATTTCAAATAGAGATATACGATTCACAGAAAGGTTATGGAAGAAGATACATAAAGCATTAGATACCATGTAGCATTTCAGCACTGTATTTTATCCTTAGACTAATGGTCAGTCTGAGAGAGTTATCCTAATTTTGAATGATATGCTCCGTTGTTCCATCATTGATTTCGAGGGTAGTGGGAGGAGCATCTTCTGCTAGTTGAATTTGCTTATAACAGCAGTTTCTAATCGAGCATTAAGATAGCTCTCTTTGAGGCTTTGTATGGGTTTAAGTATAGAACACCATTGTGTTAGACGAAACTCAATGAGAGGAGGATCATAGGATCTGATTTGATCAAGCAAACCGAAGAAAAGGTTCATATTATCAAGGAAAATTGCAAGCTGCCTTCAATCGTCAAAAAGCTTATGCAGACCAAAAGCACAAACACATTGAGTATAAGGTTGGTGACGAGGTGTTCCTCAAGGTTTCACCGTAGAAATGAGTAATCCACTTTGGGTGGAAGGAAAAGTTGAGCCCGAGGCATGTGAGGTGTTAGAGAGGTTGGACCCTTACTGTACTATTTAGCAATTCCTAAAGAGATGACACATATTCATAACGTCTTTCATGTTTCCATATTGAGGCATTATTGTTCTAATCCATTGCATGTTATCCCGCTAAAGGAGATTGAGATCAACACCTATTTGACCTATAAAAAAAAGCCAATAAGAGCCTTTGATAGTAGAGTTAAAGAGCTACGCAACAAGAGTATATCCTTGGTAAAGATGTTATGAAGGAACCACAAGGTTGAGAAAGCCACGTAGGAAGTCGAGGAGGATATGAGGTTGTTTTATTCGCATCTATTTCCATCAGGTAAATTTCGAGGATAAAATTTTCCTTAAGGATGGAAGAGTTGTAATGACCTAGATTTTGGGATCTATGAGTCATTTCACCCGAGCATTGGGCTTGGGTGTTGGATGGAGGTTATGGAACCTAAGTGGGCTTTCTTTTGTGTTGGGCTTGGATTTTTTAGGTTACCAAGTGAGTTGGGAAAGTGATAAAAGGGTAAAGGGGTAAATTACTCCAGTTTTGAAGAGGAAAAAATGGGTAAGCTTTAATTTTCTGCAGATTGTAAAAGTGTGAGATCACTCTTGTCCCCCCCATCATCCTCTTCATCTCTTTTCTTCTTCATTTCCTTAGGAGCGCAAAGACAAATATGAGATCTTTATCATTTTTAAGTGAGAATCTCGGATTTGTTGTTGAGGGTGGTGTAATCTATGTCAAGTGATCTATCTATCAAAGTAAAGATGGAAGGTTTTGGTGGTGAATGGAAAAATATGAGTTTTGGTAGGGGTTAAAGAGGAAGAACAGGAATGGAGGATTTAACTCTATTTCTTGTTGTAAAGTACTTTCTTTTGTATATTTTGACCTTCCAACAATGTTGTAACTCGTTTTACAACATCTCTTTGTAGTGAAAGAGGTTGGAGAATACTCTAAAGCTCAAGGCAAGGGGAAAGCTTGAGGACTTGTGACAAGAAGTCTCCTTTCCAACTTTTGGAGAAAAGTTAGTACACTTTCAACTCCTTTTGTTTCATGCACATCCTAAGGATGATGCCTTTTATGCTTGATTTGATGATTTGGGTGTAAATGCTTGAAAATGGGTGTTAATGGTAAATTGAGATTAAGTGTTAATAACATGTAAAAATGGTAGTAAACCACCATAAATTACTCTCATAAATTGTACGATCATCTTAAGGGGTTTTGAGGTTCGAGGTAGAGGCTTTAAAGATGATTTACTGAGCGTAGAAAGCTATTTCTGGGCTTCGGTACCGGTACATGGGGAGTCATACCGGTACCCTAGTGTTCTGGGCTTTAAGAACATTATTATATTGGGTCGAGTTTAGAAAAGGGTACTGGTACAGTGTTCAACTAGTACCGGTACGCCATGTAATCTCGTATCGGTATGGGTCAGCCTGTATCGGTACACCAAGGCTTAAGAAAATTTTAGTGAGCTATTTTGGTATTGGTACACTGTGAGTACCAATACCCAAGGGTACGTACCAGTACGCAAAGACCAATACCGATATCCACTAGGCATTCTGCCCGAAAATGTTGATTTTTGCCCGAAAGGCTGAAAAATTGTAACGTTCATTCCAATAGACCTCTAATGACCTGAAATAAGTAGTAAAACTAAAAAAATTGAGAAATTTCCATATACTCGAACATAAATCTTAAGAACTCGATAAATGACTTGTGTGACTTATATGTTGATAGCAACCATAGGGGGTATAGTTATATGATGATGTTGTATGCCCTGTGGGCTCTTGGTTGGTAGGATTCGGATACCCAGTGTGAGTGTTGCAACATCATGGTAAGATATTTTTGAATGTATATTCCTGACGTTGTATGGCCCCGGGTCCCATTCAAAGGTACTCGATGGGGTATTCCGAGTATAGAGCGTAAGTTCCCGATGCTGTGTGGCCTTAGGTCTGGCTCAGAGTGTACATTCCCAATGTTGTGTGGACTCAGGTCTCACTCTATGTTTGTGGTTATGATTGTTATGAGGTGTTTCATGATGTCATGCTATACGTGTATGATTTGTGGTAATGCCATACTTGTTTTTCACTATCATACCATCTTTTCTAGCTACATGCTTATGTTTATGATTTGCATGAAGCATGGTAGAGCAGAGATGTATCCACTGAGCTTTATGAGCTTAGCGTTCGGAATCGTTGTTTTCGTTTGCAGGTTTTTAGGTTGCAGCGTTGCATTGAAAGAGCCTCATCGGTGTAGGACTTCATCTCATTAATGAGATCAAGAGTGCAGTAGTTAGACTTGTTAGGCAATGTATTCATAAGACCCTTGATTTTATGCCTATAACTCTTATTTTGGATTTATTTGATCATGTCGAATGTTTTAATTATTTTTGTTTTAAATTGGTGTTCCCTTTGTAAACGGTTTAACTATTTTCTATCATTCTATATAAAACATTTTTGGTTTTATGAAAATTAATGGTGGTTTGGGCTAAACTAGGTTAAACGTTTTACTTGTGTGGTTGGGCTTGAGGCCCAAAGGGACGTTGGGTTTAGAGCATTACTTGTCTTTGGTACGTTTTACCATTTTATTGTTACATATAACTATGAGTATGTCCAAAACATAGGGTTTTATAGCCTAGTGTTGGTAGTTTTGACATACACACATTTGCCATCATGACAATATCTTAGTTTCAACCACTTTTTGAATGTATGAACTATCTTCATCGATAGTTTCTATATTTCAGTTCGTTGAACTTGAATCAAATTCCAATATCATATTCTTGTGAATCTCATGACTCTTTGATTTGTAAACAAGAAACCGACATGTGTTGTTATGATATACATAGCCAATAAAAATACAAGCCACCATTTTAACTTATTTTCATTTGCTTCAGTAATGAATTCATTACCTTTGGAAGATACCCCACATTTTTAAGTAGTTGTGGAAGGTTTTATGTCCTTCCATAACTTGTATGGTGTCTTGTCCTATATTTTGCCATGTAGGGTACCTTATTTAGAAGGTAATTAGTTGATAAAACAATTTTCTCTACTTTTCAGGCACATTTTTAAAGCTTTAGTTCTTTTCAAAAGTTATCTTCAAAATCAAAGTATCATTCCTTTGATATTAATTTGTAACATTGCCCATATAGAACTTTTCCTCGTCTTAATAATTTTATTAAGTTTGGGTTTCAACATCCAGCTTATAGAGAACAAATTTTCCATAGCTTCATCTTTGCTCTTAAATTCAATACACATAACACTATTTTTTGCTATTATCAATAAAGGTAATAAATTTATTCCCTCAAACTTTAAGTCACAAACAAAATTTTGTCATGTCAATTATTACGACAATATTTTACCACATTATTGACCTCCTTTGTTTTGACTTAATTTTGGAAGCATACAGTCCGAAGACATTTTCCTCATCTTATAAAGCACTTTATATGAAGTTTTGCTTCTTGAACACACCGGTCTTTTGATCCTAGAAAAGACTTAGTTTGTGATTTGTTTTCTTGAAATCTTTTTTTACTTTTATTATGTTTGCCTTGGCAACATTAGGATTAGCTGCTTCGTAAAGTTTTCTGGTCACACCTCTATTGCCTTCTTCAATATGTAGTCTGAAAATCAATTATTTCACTGTCATTTTATTTCTCTTTTGCTTAAGGTAGCTTTTGAAGTTGTTCCAAGCATACGGGTTAGCATTTCAAATGGCTACCACCTAAAAGGATTCACTTAACATCATTTTTTCTGCGAGAATATTGTAAATGATCAGTTTAAATTTTCAGTTCACAACAACTAAGAATTTTCTTAGTACAAGCATGGTCCAACGACCCTTACAATTTTGTAGCCATTTTTTTCCAGTATTGTATAGTTCATAACATGCATCAAATAAGGCTTTAAAATGTAATTACGTCATGAAAATCAAAGTGCTTCCACGTCTTTGTAATATTAAAGGTCGTAGCAACATTACCATGTTTTGCCAACGTTGAAGGATGTAGCAACATTTATCGCATCCTCTCTAACAATAAGAAGATCATCCATCATATATTTGGTCAGGTTCAACATGGCAAAGAAAATAACATCTTTTGTTGTCATGTTTTAAAATTCTCTCTAATAAATTTCACAAGCTTTTCATTGTGACTCATAGTCACTGGCAACGTTAGGCTCAGTGTCTGAGTTTGAGTACTGACTATAATACCAGACTAAGAACTATATGTGTTCTTAGATGTATTAGTCATCTTTCTGTTAACGTTTGGAATTTAGAAATAAGACCAGAATCAGGAAATTATGAATTTGTTAAACATCAGGAATTTAGTCAGAAACTAAAAACCAAAAACAGATACATAATTATCAACTTTGTTAGATGGCAGAAATTTAGTAAACTAAATGACAAAAGAAACTTTACACGGGCTAATTGAAAGCACAATAATAAATAGTGCACCATGTGGGTAACTCCGAAAGAGAGGTAGTGATACTATGCACGCTTAAATATCAGGTCTTTCAAAGAACCAATAATATACATGCATTCTCACATTGTCTTTTAAATCAGCCTTTTATAAATTTCCTGTATCTTTTATTAAGGTCATATACATCAGTAACAAGATGTAATCGTTAAAAAGTAAAAATTTATAAAACGGTATAATAAGTTTAAAGGCTGATGCTTTCTCACGGTATCACCACTTGCATCATGCTTTACCACGTTGTATTCATTATTACACTAAGAAACATAAACACATATTAAGTACCATAGGAAATTTATGTTGGATTAAAGTTTGCAATTGTGGGCACATATATAAAATATATGATGTTATTATAAAGTATGACACAAAATCAAGTGACCAATTATGTTAGGCGTGTCATAGGTATTAAAAAGTCATGAAAATAAAAGTGTAGATACCGTAAGATATATTTATAATTCAATGAGGGGCAGAGTTATAAATATTTAATAGTTGATTTAATAATCAACTATATGAAGAGGTAGTGGTCCTCAAGAAATAGGTTAACTTATATTACTCTTGCCCCCGTCAGAGAGTTTTTACGGCAATGACTAACCTATCTTCTTGGAAGATCACAACCAACTCTAGGCGATCTCCATCAAAGGATTCAAGGTTTTCAGTCCATCAATGATTTCAGGTACGCTTCCGCATTCAGTTTATTGTTCTTGATGATTTAACATGATAAATCCTGAGATTAGATTTCATATCTATTATGGTTTTGTTCTAACAATTGGCATCAGAGACTCGTCATATTGAATTATTGAGAATCAATTAGTTTATTTTTGGATTCGTTGCTAAATTTTTAAGGGTTTTACTTTCGATCTGATTTTTCGATTATAAACCTATGTTGAATGGATGCATGGTTTGCGCATATAGATTCATTTTTTATAGCTTTGGGCTATTACTTATGGTTTTGCGCACCACATATTTCAACATTATAGCAGAATTTTGTCAGAATACTTGTTTATTGCATGCCCTTAATTCAATATGAATTACTAAGTTACTCAAAACATTAAATAATTTGGTGCTTCAAGATTCTATTATTTATCGAAATTTGAGTTTTAATTTTAGCAAAAATTGATGTTTGAAATCAATTAAGGATATTAAGTTTCCTTTATCAATTTTTAGGGCTTATGACGTATGATATTAAAATTCTCATATACAGTTTTGGTATAATTCGTATATACTTTTATCGATTATAATTTTTCTGTTGTTTAATAACTCATGCTTACCTACACCAAAAGTCAAAAGTTCTATTCACAGTTTACAAAGAAAATTGGTTATTATATAATTAATTTGATTGAGATATATATCTGTCCATGTTTGACCATTTTGGGAGTTTGATTGGCATGCGGATTATTTTGCATTCAACACAGTGAAAGGCTTGGTTTCATGCCGAGCTATCGATTAGGTCAAACAACTAGAAAACTGGGACAATAAGGATCTTTGATTTCATGTTTCAATTTCTTTCAAATTAGTCTTTATACTCTTTCATTAATTATGTTTTGGCCTAAGTTATTTTATGGTTCTACAATTTAGTTCCAAAGTCAATTAGTCGTTATGCCATAAGACTTAAATTTTCGTCATGTTATGCTTAATACATCTATGGATTGGATTGATGTATATTTGGAATCATGACATAATGTTATAATAAGACTTTTGATTATGTATTTGATTTTGATCTTTGGCAAAAATATAGCGATATTAAAGCTTTTATGTGATTATTATATGAATGACTCATTTGTATGATACTTTTGATTTTGGCTTTTAGTTAAAGATTGGTTGTTTTGAATTCAAGTTTTATTTTGGGAAATGCATGCTTAAGGAATTTTTTGAGAAGCAGTCAAAGATTTTGGTTTTTTCGATTTCTGATAGCTACATATAGACAACCTTATTTCAGGTTATTTCAGAAACTCAAGTGTTATTGGAAATTTCAGTTTTGACACTTACAAAATTTTAAATTTGAATATCGATATATTTATATTATATATTTTAAGATAAATTAATTGAAGCATTAAGTCACCAAAGTGACCTCCATTGTAGAAATTATTTTATTTTAATATATAGAAGGTTTTGTGTATGTAAGTCGGATTATGTTAGTATTAATCGGCCCAAAGGAAGGTTAATAATTAACATTATTACATGTGCAATTGTGGTAGTAAACATGTGGTAATTATTCAGTTTTATATGTGAGCAATAAATCGGCCCAAAGGAAGATTTTTGTTTAGCATCTTCTTATTATTAATGTTTGATTACTGTACCACGATATCACTTGCAAGTTAATGTTTTGTCCAAAGATGAAATATTAATGGAGTGTCAGGTATCTTGATATGAGATTTACCTTTATTCAAATTTATTATTATTTTGGTTATCTTTTAATTTGATTGAAAGATAAAATTAAGAGAAATATTTTGAAACAATTAAATTCATATTTTGGCTTTGGATGTCTAATATTTTAATGGATTAATTGAAACATAATGTCACCAAAGTGACCGCTTTTGTGTAGATTAGTTTATTTAAAATATTAAGATAATTATGGGATTTTGTAATTCATGCGTTTATTAATTGGCCCAAAGGAAAGTTAATATTTGGCAGAATTACAACGACAACTATGGCAATAAATGTGTGACAATTATAAGGTATTTTATGTAAGCAATATGTTAGTCCAAAGATTAATCTATTGTTTGACATAGTTTATTGTCAATGTTTGATTGCTACAACAAGAGTACCGCTTATAGTTAATATTAATATCCAAAGACTTGATATTAATGTTTTGCTTGGTATCTTGAGGGGAACTAGCCATTATTTTGAATTTATTTGTTTACTTATGAATATTTATGTGAGCTTGTTTTTATTTTATTTTCTTATTTTTGTTCTATATTTAGGTAATTTATCTTTGCTGTCACAATATCTGTTAAATACATTTTACACTCATGTTTAGTGAAACTAGTTTCAAGGAATAGAAAAGACGCTTACATATAGTATTTGGTTGTATGAACATAAACTTTGCACTAAGGGAAGAATAACTTGCACCTCTCACCACAGTAAGCACCCATAAAAGGGATTTTGAGAGGTGAGATTGTTCAAATCGCACGAGTCTAATGATTATAATGAATAACATTCTATAAGTCTTTAGGAGTAAAAAAATCTAAAGAGATTACTCATATTAAGGGTTTCCTTGACGAAATTAAGAAATATTTTACCCAAAACATTAAGGTTGAGATGACATCACTTATGCCTTCTTTGATGTCTATGAAGTATAAGGGTCAAGGAAATGTGATGGAGTACATTATGAAAATGTTTAATATTGCTTCAAAATTTAAGGCACATAAGATCGAACTTTCTAACAATTGTTTGTTCTTATGGTTTTGGAACCGCTTTCTATACAGTTTAACCAATTCAAGTTACAATTGCCAAAGGGAGATATAAACTCTATTTGGGCCCATTTCTCATTGTGCTAAAGAGGAAGAAAAGTTGAAGTAGTATAAGTGTAAAAGTACTCATTTGATTAGTGCTTATTTAGTTAGTGTCTCTAAGAATAAAGGGAATAAAAGAAAATTTTAAAATAAAGCTGCTAAGGTCCAACTCAAAAGAAATAACAATAAGTTACAAACGGTTGATTTATTTTGTAACAAGTTAGGACACATGTAAAGTAATTAAACTTCAAAAGTGAGCAACTACTTCGGTTATTTTGAGTGATCCATGGGCTGTAAATTTTATGATCCCACAATTAAGATTATTTTAAGGATAGATTTATAAGTTTTTTAGGTTGTTGAGTTTGGAGGGGGAAATAAGGTTAGATGCATTGCTATTGAGGAGGAATTGGATTATAATTTAATTCCTACTATCACTTTTGACAATGTTTAGGTTTTCACACCTATCATTATCAATAAGTGAATCAAGTACCTCAGTAAAACAATGTTGAACAACTCTCATTCAAGATAAGATAATTGTTCCAATTGAACAAACTCAACAACCTCAAAAGAAAAAAAACAAGTGTCATTAAAGAGGTCCACGAGATGAAGGAGAAATACTATTCGAGATTATTATATTGTATTTCCCCAAGAAAATAAGGATAACAATGGAATGGTAGAAAGTGACTCAATTATTTTTATCAGACCACAAGAGTTCTAACTCTCGAACGTGGATTGATGCCATTCAAGAAGAGTATAATTTTATGCATGACAGTAAAGTTTCGGAACTTGTCTCATTACCTTAAGGTGCAAATCAATTGGTTGTAAATGGATATTTAAAACCAATAAGGATGGAAATGGTAACGTGGATAAGTATAAAGCACGTCATGTATCTAAAGGATATACTCTAAAAGAAAAACATTGACTTTGTAAAGACTTTCTCTCAAGTTCATTGAAAGACTCTTTCGGGATAATTATTACATTTGTTGCTCGTTTTAGTCTTAAGCTACATTAGATAGATGTTAAGCTTATTTTTTTTCAATGGCGACATTGAAGAAACTATTTATATGGTACAATCATAGATTTGTGTCTTATGATACAATATCAATGATATGTAAATTAAAGAAATCCATCTATGAGCTTGAGTAGGACTCTCATTAATGAAATTATAAATTTCATATTGATTATCTCATTCGATTTTGAGATAAATTAGGTTGACAATTATATATACTACAAGTTCAGTAGGAGTAAAACATGTGATACTTATATTGCTAAAGAAGAAAAATTTAGTCTTACTCAATGCCCTAAAAGAAACCTTGAAATTTAAAAAAAAAATACAAAAGATTCCATGTGCATAATCTATTGAGAATTTAATTCATGCTCAAGTATGTATGCGTTCGGATATTGCGTACATTGTTGGAATGTTAGAAAGATATTTAAGCAATTCTAGTTTGAACCATTGGATAGCAGCCAATAGGGTTATGAGATATGTTTGGAGAACAAAAAATTACATGCTCACATATCGGTGTTCTGGTAAGTTAGAGATCATCAAGTTTACGGACTTCGATTCTATTAGAATATTGATGCAAAAGAATTTTGTCACATGGGCTGCTAATTATAGATTGAATAAAAAGACCACTTCGATTATTTTGTGACAATAGATATGCATTCATTTATTCTATAAACAATAGGAACACTTCAAATTTGAATCACATAAATATTAAGTTCCTAGTTGTTAAAGAAAATTCAGAGTGGTTGTATGTCTATAGAGCATACTGGTACAAACTTCATAATTGCGCGCTTATTAAGAAATTATCACCCTAGGTCTTTCATGAGCACATTACTCATGTGGGTGTAATGTTATTTAAGGATATTCGGTTTTAGTGGGAGTTTGTAATTTTAAAAAAAAATGCTCATTTGGTATAGACACAATTTCGATTACTTCCGTTTATAGTTATTTTAAGATTATTTTCAGCAGAAATAAAGTTCTTTTGGTTTATGCACACTCTGAATTAAGTAAAATTTGATCTCAGTAAGGTTTAGGAGAACCAGTTGGAAATAGACATGTTCGGTTCACATTTCATGTAATTTTCCATGCTACACATCCATGATTGATCTATGACATTTTATTATATTTGTATACTTGACCATTGATAGGTCTAGTCATGATTGATATGGCAAAGGTTGCTTTGATCCTATATGGATATAGTTGATGTACGAGATTGTTATAGAATACCTATTATGTAATAGAAAATTTTTGAGCTCATAAGGTTGTACATTTATCAGGAAACATATGTTGCCCAAGTGGGAGATTGTTGGATTAAAATCCGCAATTGTGGGCACATATGTAAAATGTATGATGCTATTATAAAGTATGACACAAAATCAAGTGACCAATTATGTTAGGCGTGTCATAGATATTAAAGTGTCATGAAAATAAAAGTGTAGATACCGTAAGATATATTTATAATTCAATGAGGGGTAGAGTTATAAATATTTGATAATTGATTTAATAATCAACTATATAAAGAGGTAGTGGTCCCCAAGAAATAGGTTAACTTGTATTACTCTTGTCCCCATCAAAGAGTTTTTATGGCAAAGGCTAACCTATCTTCTTGGAAGATCACAACCAACTTCTAGGCGATCTCCATCAAAAAATGCAAGGTTTTCAGTCCATCAATGAATTTAGGTATGCTTCCGCATTCAGTTTATTGTTCTTAATGATTTGACATGATAGATCATGGGTTTAGATTTCATATCTATTATGGTTTGGTTCTAACAAACTATTTAAAAATAATGGTTATAATTAACATTCAAACATTAATGCTTTACCACAATCAAAGTTTAAATGCATATCTTAATGTGATAATGCATAACATTAATGCAAGCTTTAAACGTTTCCATCTAATACAAAATGTTTATACCGTCACAAATTTGAGTACTAACCGTATAGATACCAAAGAGTATGGCATTTTAAATTCTTATCATTAACTATATATTTAATGATGAAGTAATAAGAAAAACAATATATCTATTAATACCCTTTATTCATTGCTTATATTTAATATTTACAACCAAAAATTAAAGCCAAAATGTGATTGAACAATATTTCAAATAAAAAATATTAAGCTATTTGAGCTATTAAACGAACTATTTGCACCATCAGAACCATTGGGTGTTTTAGTTCCATATTTCAAATATGGTATGAAATAGTGAGGAAACACTCGCCTTCACCTTATGTAATTGTTTGCCAAAGGATTGGTAGTATAGACCCGATTGAGCTTTATAAGGTTGATGTAGGCTCCCACAAACTTATTTTCATGAAGTAAAATTTCCCTCATAAAAATATTGTGGTTCAACTATCGCAAGAAAACAAACACATTAAAAATGATTCATAACTCATAAAGTTAAGAAATAATTCATAAACGTCCACACCATGACTATTGTTCATCATACCTCATAAAATTCAAACTAAAGATAACCATAAGCTAAGAGTATACTTTTTAATTAAGAATGTATTTAATTCGTTATTTTGGTTTCCTAGTTTTCTAATTCTAAAGATAATGGAAAAGGTGTTCAAAAAATTTAAAAAAAAAAATTAGTTTTCTCCTATTTTTGATGATTGGTTTTTGATAAAGATAAATAGAACTTCAATTTTGAGGACCATCCTAATATTGGTTTCGAAAAGTGTAGTAAAAAAATACTTCTAAATTATTTGATTTGAAATTTGAGTGTTTATTGTTTTTGTCAAAAAAAAGTGATTTTGAAGAATATATATGTTTATTTTAGACATGATATTATAAGTTAGAAAATATATATTTAAATGATCTTTAAATTCTTTAATGTTATAATATATGAAATATATTAACTTATATTATGATAAAAATATTTTTATTAATTTGTGGTAAATATGTTATAAATATTGTTTAGTCTAGTGGCTAAACTACCTGCTTATTCTCTAAAGGATGCAGGTTCAATTCCACGCTCTCCCTCAAATCCAATTTATCTTTTTTTGTTGAGGTAGTGATAAGTGTGTCACCACCGTATTAGTCTGAATACAACTTTCAAAAATAATATGGAGAGAGAAATAATAAAATATATTAAAAAAATTAACGTCAACATCAATAGTTGGTGTTTTAGGCAGGTGACTAAAACGGAAAAGGAAGGTAACGTTAGTGACCATTCTGACAAAAAAATTAGTTGGGTGATCAAAACAAAAAGAGTAATAGTTGAGTGGCCACCCGTGTAATTTTCCCAACTAAGTAAATAGTACTTTTTATCAGTAAATAAACTGAATTAACCCATGTTAGAATATCCTTGTCCAAGCGCAACCCATGATCGTGCAGGATAGGTAGCCCAATCAAGTCCGACTATCGGATAGAGACGAATCTCTAATTCCCCTGTGAATATATATGCATACACACATATATGATGATGCTCCTGAACGTAAAAGACAACATATATAGTAATCTATGTACGGATAATTATCAAAGGATTTATATCAAATAATTATCCATAAGAGGAATAGCATAAACTACAGTAATAATTTGCCCGAGTACCTGGAATCAAAACAATGATTGAAACCATAATGCATTAAAACAAAGTAGCCATTGTTATTGGTATATATGCAAACACTGCTCCATACAAAATCATTGCAATGTAGGCTATTTATATCATTAAATAAGCTATTTTCTGCAGAAAACATGAACTACGGAATCCTCTATAGCATAACAGAAGCCAGAATATAGGAAACCAGGGAAAAGGTATGTTTCATTAGCTCAAGCAGATTCCAGGTCGCTAAGAGGATTACCTTGTGAAGATTTTATTGGTGTTAATCAAGTAACTAAGCCGTGCTTTTCTTGCTTCTGAAGTTTTCCTCGAGTAATGCAAATTTTTTCTTGCATTGATTTACGGTCTTCCCCGGAACAGCAGTGGCCACTCGTTCCCAACGCTGAGGGGTTTCCTTCGGGAATGTCTTCAAAGCCTGAACTAGTGCTCTTTCTAGTACAGCTGACCATCCATCTTGTTCTGAACTCGATGAAACACCATTGCTTGAAGCTACATCAACAGGAGTACTTGCAGTTTTACCCGAGTCCTCAGGGCTGCTTGTCTTGACAGCTGTGTTTCCAGTCTTTGAAGGTGTTGAAACCCCTACTACTTCCTCCCTAGTGGAAAGCGGAGATGCAATAGACACTGCTGGTTTCCTCTTCTCGAGAAAAGAATCAAATGCTTTGGTAGCATCAGGCTTCTGGAGGAGGACTGTTTTGGTAGCTTTCAGAATTTCTTCCACAGATCGACCTGTACCAATGAACTCTGAAATAACCTCCCACCTACGAGATGTCCCTTTTGGATATTTCTGGGTTCCTTTTCTCAAAAGCTCAATCTCTTCTTTGGTCCAAGGTTTCTCCTTCTCAAAGCTGCTTGATAGGATACTTCCATTCGACTCCACAGAACCATTCCGCTGTGACTTGTTTGTCTCGTCTATTTTTTCCTCATTTGCATTGCTATTGTATCCATGAGCATCTCTAATTATTTTAGCCTGCTCAAGTGCTTCTTTGTTATCCATTTTATCACATAAACTTCTCAGCTGCTCAATGCCAAGGGTCATACATAGGCTTTCCACATCATCCTCAGAAAGATCCAGCAAATGTTGCGATATAGAAGGAGCAGAAAGTGATCGAAGGCGAGTTCGCTCTTTCCGGAGGAGCTTCTTCTCTTTCTCCTTCGTTCTCTTATGCTGCAAAGCAGCTTCAGCAGCTTGTTTCTCATCCGCCTCTTTCCAGCGTCTCTCCTCTTCAGCAGCCCTAGCAGCTTCTTTCTCCTGCAACTGTTTTGCACGAACCTTAGCTTCTTTTTTCCTCTGTTTTTTCAGCTTTCTCTTCTTCCTTTCTCCTAAGTATTCGCGGGTCTCTTTTATAGGCATTGTCAACAAGTGTCCGTATCCGACCATATTCCTCCCTCCTAGCCTTCTCAGATAGTTTTGCATTCTGCCTCTCCATCCACCTTCTATGATCACGAGACTCACAGCTTGCTCAAGGTCATACTCATCTGCATGTGGGAATTCCCTCCAGCTTTTAAAACTATACCAAAAATTATAGAAATTGTCGACATCTTTTAGCAGGGTACTGCCATCTCCTAAAGGTGGGATAGGCTGGGTCACCGACCATCGGCCATTCCTCATGAAAGCTGGACCAAACACCTTGAAGAAGTCTTGTGGGGCACATTCGGTAGGAATTTCATCATCAAACTCGTCAGTGGAGATTCTTCTCTTTACAGGATCGATCAAAATCTCATATGCTTCTTGGATGGACTTGAAGTGATTCTCTATTTCATCCTTCTTTGCCTGTTTTGCAGCCTCAGTCTCCTCCGCAAGAAGAAAATTCGCGAGTTTGTCGGGATGATGTCTCAAGGCAGCTTCAAGGTAACTTTTCCTTATTTGATCCTCGGTGGCAAGATATCTCAAATGGCTCAACCCAAGCAACGCATAGTGATCTTGCTGCTTTCCATCAGCACCTGATTTCTTTTTCCCTTTGCTGCTATATGAGTCAGATGATGGCATATATACATTCTCCTTATCATTACTGACTTTCTGATCATCAACTTCTGCAGTATCATCCTCCTCGCAACCAAGGAGTAGGAACAGAATAAAGGGAGACTAAAGAAGAGAAATATCAGAGGAAGACAAAAACATTTCCATTAATTTCATCGATAAAACAACCCTAAAACATTTTGGGATTTTAACCCAATTCTAAACACAAAAACGACGCAGTTTCAACTAAAGTTTAATATAATAAAACTACCCGTTTTATTTATGTATAATTGGGCTTGCATCAAAACTCCCCTGTTCGAGCAATCCTTGTCCTCAAGGATTAAAGCAAGAACCTGTAATTACAACTTAGAAGAACGACCAACCATGTTTTTCTTCTTATGATTTGACCAAATATATCCCAAAGCTCTTTTCGGCATATCCAGAAACAACACTTGAACTGACAGTAGTGATAAGTGTCCCCCGAGATCAAAAATCATCCTAAGTGGTACAAATTTAACACCAACTCCTAATCCGACACTGTCAAAAAGATGTACCATGTATACATAATGGTCTTTTGCAACCATCTCATCAAAAGTGTTAAGAGCTTCTTCAGCTTGACCATTTTGTGCACCTTCCAATATCATTGTTGTCCATGAAACAATAGAATTATCGCCAATTACTTTAAAAACACCCCAAGCACCATCCATGGAACCCATTTTTTCATACATGTCAATCAATGCATTATCCACACAAATATCAAACACAAGATTCAAGTTCAATTGGGCTTGCATCCAAACTTCCCTGCTCGAGAAATCCTTGTCCTCAAGGATTAAAGAAGACAAGCATGAAGTAAAACCAATAAGAACAGAAGCTAAATCAATAGAATCTTTTAAATGGCTGGATCAAATATCAGTCATTGTCCTCTTTAGCTTGATCACATTTGGCATAAGAGTCAAAGATGGCTTCATAAAAACATTGGCAAACCAGTATCCTTCGGGGTCAAAATTTTTCCTAACCTACTCATCCATGTTCGAAATATGATATGAACACAATTCATCTGACTCCCAAAATCTATTCTCAGGAATAATGACAACCAGAGACTTAAAAACTTTTGGTGCAAATGAACTCCTTGCCCCTTTTGCTACATTGAACATAGTCTTATATTCTATAAGTGCACTATTAAACATTATTGGAAAAGATGCTAAACCGTATTTAACAACAAAAAACCTTCCCTGAACATTGTCTCGAGAAAACACAGCCTGCAATTATCGTGAAGGTATACAAAAATCATGGCCAATATAAACTCTCAACTATCTAGATGCATCAACCTTTTTCCTATCCAAATCCCTAAACTGATAATCACTCAAACTTGCATGGTTCTTAATCAGTTCAACACTACTTGAGTTCCTAAATTTCATATTCAGTTTCACATTGCTATCGGGTTTTAAATTCAATTTGTCTATCCAAATACCCGTAATTGGGTCAATAATATCCTCTAAATTCGAATTCGGTTTCCTAATAACCCTAGGCACAATATTCAGATTCAGATTTGAAGTACCTATCAGAGGTCTCGGAGCTATAACCTTAGGCGTCAGATTATCCGAACTATTGGCCATCAATGTTTCCACCACATATGACATCAGAAGTTCCCGAGAATCATCAATCTCGCTCAAAGCTATCGAATTTTGAAATTCATTCAAACCTCCACACACCACATCGATATGCTTATCAACTTTTACCTCATCATCTCTTGTAGGCATTTCATGAAACACCTTCTCCGCAGGCATAGCGTCCTTCTCCAAGTTAATTTTCAATGTAGCAGTAGCTGTCCGTTCAGGTAGCTCAAGATTCAAGCCCTTTCTCGGCGTCGCACCCGATATACCTTTTGATGCACTTGTTCTGCCCAAAACAGCTTCCAGCAAAGCCTTCACCTCCTCCATCTCTTGACGAGCTCCACTGACTTCCAATCGGATGTCATGAAGCTTATTAGGCAAGGTTTTCTCAATTTTATCTTCGAGCTCCTTCTCCAATTCCTTGAAAGTTGTCTGTAATTTAGTCATATCCTGTTGCGATTGGAAAGTTTGATACGCTCTGAGTAGTAGGAAGAATAGAAGAATCGGATAAATTGAGAGTGAAATCAATAGAAATTAAAGGAATTTCAGAAAAGTAAGAAAGATTTAATGGGAAAAAATTGGCCAGGAAAGATGGCTCTGATGCCTTTGATGCAACTCAAATCAAAGAAGAAGAATTATAAAGGGGAAGAAATCAGATAGAGCAAAGGGAAACAAAGAACAGAGAATTTGGAGAAAGAGAGAGAAACAATTTTCATTCCAATTTGATCGATAAAACAACCCTAAAACATTGAAGGAGGTGGAAAAGAAACCCTAAATAATATATAGTGATATTTTGTAAATATGTTAAATAATATATATATAATAGTACTTTTTTTAAATATCCCGGAGCGGGGCGGATCACCTCTAAGTCGGACCATCTTGCCCCAAAATCAGATATAAAAAAAAAGCTTGATCCTGTCATATCGGGCCAGAACATGTCAGATTCAAGTATTTTTATCATCCCTAGTAACAATATATATATATATACACAATAAAGTGACGCAACGAGCAGATTATTCCATAATATAGCCTGGTGACAAGCAATATAGGGTTGACTAAAATGCTCTTCATTAGATCTAGGAATGTATGATTAAAATAAAATAAACTAGATAAACCTAAATTATACACGTAGATGCTAGATTTTCTTAATATTTATCTATTCATCAACAATGCCCCTAGCTCGATCCTTTCTAAAATAGAAGTGTACACATCATTCTTTTTTGTTAACTGAAAAAGTCTATACCCAAAAATAATTTCAACAGAGAGAGGAACAAAGACACTTGACCCCGACATGTCTTTTATGAACAAACATATAGCCAGGCATCAAAGGTTTACAACTCAAAAAAAGTCCTGACCTAATGGGTTACAAGGAGGCTTTTTGTCTTGAGTTAACAAGTAGTGCTAAGCGAATTTAAACAGAATCTCAAAACTCATTTACTAAAGAAGACCAGCTTAAACAGTGAATAAGCACACAGGAGAAGGAAATGGAATGGAACTGACCATCACTAAAGAAAACCCAATTTGTCAACTTTCAAGACAAGAGAAAAAACTCTTCAATCAAAATCATATATACAGATATAGCTAGGCATCAAAGGTTTATAATTCAGTAAAATTCTTGACCGAACATATTACAAGGATGATTTTATAGATATTCATCAAGCTATTCGATCGATTAACTTGACAAGTCACAAGACTCGAATTCAAACAGATTTCTAAAATTAATTTACTAAAGCCATGTTTGAACAATGAATAAGCTCGCATAGCCTATGGCTATGGGGGTTGAAATGAAACTGACTATTACTCCTTTTCTTTCTTTCTTTTTTCCAAATAAGATAAATAAATAGCTTTTAATTAATAATGAATGACTAGGCATCAAAGGTTTGCAAATCAGTAAATACCTAATGGATTAGGAGGAGGTTTTTTATTTATTACCTATTCTTCATCTAACAACTTGTTCAATTAGCTAAGAAAGTTGCACGAAATGAATTCGAGCAGAATCATAAAATTAATAAAAACAGCGAACATGCTTATATAGCTCCATTTCCCTCAAAAACCCATTTTTTCCTTTTTTTCCAAACAAAGAAAAAAATGCTATTAATCAATTATGAACAAAGATACAGCTAGGCATCAAAGGTTTACAATTCAGTATAAGTTCTTCACATAATGGATTACATGAGTTTCTTCTTAAAATTATTGATTGGTTATATTCGTTTCATCAACTTAGCAACTTGCAAGAATCAAATTCAAACAGAATCTTAAACCTAATTAACTAAAGAAGCCAAGATTAAACGGTGAATAAGTTCCTACGGAGAAGGAAAAGGGAGTGAAACAGACCCATCATTCCCTTTCCCTTCAGAAACCCAGTTTTCCATCCTTCCAAACAAGAAAAATAAAAAATATTTTAACCAAGTACGATTAACATTTCACAACGAATCACAAACCAAACAAAACCTGTATTCTCATTTAATAAATTTATATATAATTTTTACCTTTCCTTTTCATTTTTTTTTCCTATACTCAAACCAATTCTTATCCTATTCCTTACAATCTAAGTTTCAAATTTCAAAAAATTGTTCCATTACAGCTCTTCCTTCTTCATTCAAGTTTGAACACCAAAAAAATCGTAAAAATCAAAATAAATGAAGCAAAGGGGAATTAAGGGGAAAACGGATACCTTGGATTTGCGAGGCCTAGAGGAAAAGAGTAAAATTGGCGACGCGGGATTATTGATCTGATGAAACTTAGGTAGTATAAATATATGAGTCGGCTCTCGCCCGAGTACGAAACGAAAACCAGAGCGGGCAGTTGGGACTCTTGGGCTACGCAGTGCAAAGCCCAAATCTTTAAGCTTTGTTCAATATTAACCATAATTACTAAAATTAATGGCCCAATTTGTTTACTACTTACAACCACCACTATTATTATTATTATTATTATTATTATTATTATTATTATTATTATTATTGTTGTTGTTGTATTGGATAAATATACAGTTTGGTACCTGAATTGGCTTTAATATTCAATATGATACTTCATTTTTTTAATTAGGTACATAAATTTACTTTTTTGCTTTCAATTGGTACTAGAATCTAGCTCTTTGGTCCAAAATGGTACTTGATGTTTTTTTTTAACTAGTTTGAACCATTAAATCAAGTCCATGTACTATTTGAACCGAAAAATAAAATTTGAGTGCTTATTGTACCAAAAAACACTATATTGAACCTTAAAACCTAATTCATTTATGAACAAATAAAAATACCCAAACAACGAGAGAATTCAACCCTAATTATAATATTATTTGTCGAGACAAAATAACATCAAGAGTATACAAGGATTGTCCACCCTCCACTCTTCACCAGCCAATAGAAGCCCAAATTGGAAAGCATTAAGGCGTTAACCATTTTAATCTAAACCCAAATCATATAGATATATTGGGTGAAAGTGGAAAATTAAAGAGAAACTAATTAACCACATTTAGTTGGTTGGCTAAACTGTTCATCTTTATTTTTTTATATTTTCTTACGTTATGGGTTTTATACTTACTAGAAACACTCGTTTTTTTTTTTAAGTCTCTTCTTCCTTTCTCATCTAGATACGATTAAAATTTGTTAAAAAAATTAGAAGAAACTTATGCAGGGTTTTTTTATGACTACCGCCCTAAAAAAACGTACATATGCGCATTGGACGTGCGCTCGATCAAATGGACCTGAAAGGATTGAGACACTTTTTCTCGAAAAGTCCTTTGAGAATGTTTCTTTGTAGCATTTTTTTATTTTTTAAATATCTAATCTCGAATTACTTTTATTTTCTCGATGATGAAGTATCTTTTTCTAAATCTAACGGTGGGGATAGAAAAGAAGAAAATAATATGTATATCTTGATTTCAGATTGATCAGACGATGAAAATTGTAGACCATAGTGATTTGAGATGTGCGATTTTTAAGTTTTGGATTGAATTTCTCCATTTTTAAAGGAATTTTGGAAAAAACTGAATTGATAGCATGATAGAAGACGATAAAGTAAGTTTGTCGATGTCTTGTGTGGTCGAAGAAAATATCGGAGAATAGTAATTATAATATCAGCGTGAAACAAAGATGAAATTATAAAATAAAATAAAAATTAATGTTGGTAACACGTGGCTGTCATGTAAACAAAAAGCAATCCATATTAACACGTGGCTGTCATGTAATTCATTTATTTTTGATTTAACACTCGAGTGTTCAAAATAAGAATAATTTAAAAATTCAATAATTAAATTAAAAGTTTTTAGTTTTAATGATCAAAACAAAAATCAAAATATTCTAAATGCAAAGTCTTATTCATCACAACTTTGAAGGTACCTTTGTTATTCCGCATCCAAATTGCATTAATAATAGTAGATAGAAAAAAAGACGTTATAAGACAAATTGAAACATAGTTTTACTTTCATTCATTAGTCATAACATATCCGAATACATAAGAGAGACTTGCATATAGAACTAGTAAAATACTTGACTCTTCACTATATCTATACACACACACCAGCCAACCATGGCTGCAACAGTCAAACCCTGATCAGGATTTGTTTGTGCCAAACCAAATAACCCATGCCATGGATGCTTTATTCTAGTAAAAACTAACTCCCAATACATTCTAAATACTATTTGCTGAAATATCTGTTTCTAGGAAGTATGGAAATCAATTTCATTTATAGTTGCAGGGATTGCAAGTGCAATTATCTCCACATTTGCAGCCGTTCTCAGCCCCACTCTCCATCTCGGCCCCCTCAAAGTGCCTGCATGCATTAAAAACTAGGGTTCAAAACCTTTTACTATAAAAGACCCAAGTTTTACAATGAAATCCTCTCTGCTATTTGTCCTTTAGATACTTACAGTACTTTCTCGGCTGTCACTGCCACGGCGAGAACAAGGCTCTCCGTTGTGGTCTGCTCGGTAAAGTTCATCTCGAGGGTACATCTTGCATCTACAAGACAAGACAAAGAAAACAAGCTAAGAAACAAAAATAAACGATTCTGAAGAACAAAAACAATATAATCGATTTTGAAGACACCCTTTGATGAAAAAGAGATTCAAACGAAGGAAAAAAATAAGGAAAATTTTCAATGGAATTGTTTAACTACCCTCCACAGCCATTGCCGCACTTGCAACCACAGCCACAGCCGCAGTTTCCTCCACAACAAGACATTTTCTTCACTTAAACGAATAACAAACTGAAGTGATTTCTTATGCAAATCAAGCAAATTTAAAGACTACAAAAAATGCAACACTGGAATGAGTTTTCATTGTAGTTCAAGGCCTCTGATATTTATAGAACTGGGAGACGAGGGAATTTGAATATCAACCATTCACGTGTCAGGATCTTAGATAAATGTTATCATTTTATTAGCCCAAAACAGCAGGTTGTTACAAGAAAACACAATCACCTATACATCTATACATGTATACCTCGATTGACACACAATTGTGAATTAGTACTATCAGACATATCTATACATCTCTTTCAGAGTTTTATACAAACAATATCTTTGATGTTGTTAACTGTCTTTAGGCCTAAAAAATCTATGGTTCCTCTCTTCTTAGATGCTATAGATGTAGGCATTCCAAGCCAGCTTTAGAATAAGAAAAACAAGAGATCTCCCCTTTAGACTGGTAACAGCCCATTGAACCTCAGCGTCCCATTGCATAACAGGTCTATGCACATTAGAGGCACGCAAGACAATCTCTCAAATACTAGCTGCATATGAGCATTCAAAAAATAAATGATTCTTGCTCTCCAGATCATCACAGAATAAACAAGCCTCTCGAGATATCCTCATTTGAATCAACCTATCTCTCGTGGAAAGTTTGTTCAAGATAGTCATCCAAGACACAATTGAATGATTAGGCACATGAGAAGATAACCACACAATTTTTGTCATTCAACCTTAGCTTCTCGATCTCTAACCCTCTCCCATATCCACTTTGTAGTAACTCCAATCACGTTAGTCATCCCACCAAAGATATTTGCTGCATCCACTCTTAACTTTAGGAACTTCTTAACCACCCAATTAAAGTGGGGCTTGCTATTCACTATCCAAAAATTTTCTCTCTTGAGCACAAAGGCATTCAACCAAGCAACCCAGAGCGATCCTTCCCTAGCAAGAATAGTCCTGACTAAGTATAGAAGACAGGTCTTATTCCAACAATGAATACTCTTCAACCCCAGGCCTCCCTCGGATCTCAAGTAGCAAACTTGCTGCCAACTCACTCTTGCCCCTTAAGCTGGAGTATTATCTCTTTTCCAGAAAAAACGCATACATAATTGCTCAATTTTGGATATGACAGATTTAGGTAAAATTAATTGTCGATACCAATAATTGGCAACAATAAAAATGACTGCATGAATGAGATGTAACCTTCCCCCATAGCTAAGTTTTCTGTTAGCCCAGCGACTCAATTTGTCCTTAATTTCCCCCAACAATGCTTGGCAATCCGTCTCACTGAGCTTTCTTGGGACCAAAAGAACCCCATGTATCTCACTGACATTTTTCCAGGCTTAAAACTAGTAACATTCTGAATCTCCAACAGCTGCGCATCACTAACTCCACAGACAAAAAACTCAGTCTAAGCCACATTTAGCTTTAGGCCAGACATATTGTAAAATTGCTCCAGCACAGCCAAAACTCCCACTACTGAATCAGTGTTCCCTTTGCAGAAGAGAAGCAGATCATCTGCAAAGCTCAGGTGAGTCAAAAATATTTACTTGCACTTTGGATGGTGCTTAAAGAGCTTATTTTCTACAGCAAGATTCAAAATACAAGATAGAACATTCATCATCATGACAAAAAGGTAAGGAGAAAGAGGATCTTCCTGTCGAATTCCTCTTTTCCCTTGAAAAATCTCACCAAGCTGCCATTAAAGCACACTGAAAAACAAAAAGTAGTGATACAAGCTCTTACCCAGCCTATAAACACCAAAGGCAAGCCCATAGCCTCAAGAACAATCAACAAGAACTCCCAATTAATAGAGTCAAAGGCATTTTGAAGGTCAATCTTCAAGGCATATCTGGGGGATAAGGACTTGCGAGAATATCCCTTAACCAGTTCTTGTGCAAATAATGTATTATCTATAATACTTCTTTCTTTGACAAAAACAGACTGATTGGGCAAGATCATCTCAGAAAAGTAAGTAGTAATCCTATTCACCAAAATGCTGGTAACGGTCTTATAAAAACAGTGCAACATGAAATAGGTCTAAACTCTTTGGCCCTTCAGGAATTAGGGAGTTTAGGTACCAGAGTGATGCATGTAGCATTAAAAGCAGGCAAGATGGAAGAAGTGTTGAAAAAAATGCTTCACCTCTACAACAAAGTCAACCTTCACAATGTCCCAAGAATATTTAAAGAACCAAGCAGTATATCCATCAGGCCCAGGGCTCTTCTCGTTACCCTATCTAAATAGAGCATCCTTAATCTCTTGTAAAGTCACTACTTTACCCAATGCATTACTGACCCTATCAGGTAAGGAGGCATGAAGTATCTCTTTTAGGATATCCACATGGCATCCCATTACATTAGAGTATTGTTCCTATGAGATTCGTAAAGAATAACACCATTTCATTGGACATCAACTCAAAACTATCCAACCTATTACCCTCATCATCAAAGAGTAACCTAATAGTATTTTTCTTCTTCTTGGCAGCCACAGTAGAGTGAAAAAATTTAATGCCAAGATCGCCTTATTCAAGCCACTGCACTTTAGCTTTCTGCTTATAGAATAAGGTCTCAGACTGCTCAAGTTCATGAAGCTAAGACAAAAGAGCCCTCTCCCTTTCAAGATCCCTCATCCCACCAAGACTCAGATTATGTACCTGTTTCTCTTCAAGTTGAGCTCTCTTAGCTGCCACACTTCCTGAAATAGTATCATACTGAGATCTGTTGAGAGCTTTAAGCTTTGTATTTAATCTTTTAAGCTTAAGAAATAGTATCCTCATAGGATCACCAATAATTGCCTCTTGCCAAGACTCATTCACAATAAACTTATATGAAGAATGTGAAGTCCAAAAGTTGAAGAACTTGAATGACTTGGGATGAGTAGCAGTGGTATCCTTAGCAAGCAAAACAAGTCCTGTGCAGTGGTCAGATTCACCTTTTGCTAGGAATTCCACAAAAGAATAAGCTAAAGTCTGGATCCATGCATGATTAACCAATACCTTGTCCAGCTTCCCAACCAAGAAACCTTCATCCTGATTATTAGATCAAGTGTATAGAGGGCCAGTAAAAGGATGATCCATAACATTCAACTCATCCATACATGTTTGCAACTCTTCTATATCAGAAGTCATATAAGGACCCAGAGTCTAAACATCAGAGATTTCATTTGCATTTACAAAGATGTTGAAATCCTCACCAATCAACCACGGGATGAATTCAATAGAACTCTCAACATCCTTCAGCTGAGTCTAAAGGGATCTTCTATAAATCCCATTATTACTCTCATACACTACTGTGATAATAATATCCTGATTGTGCAACATCCCCTTCAAAGATACAGTTTGATCAGCAACATGAATGATAGTAAAATGTAAATCTTTCCTCCAGAAGACCTAAATACAACCATGATTTATGAGGTCACAAATGAAATAGAGAGCCCAGTCCTTAAAAAAATTAGAAGCAATACTGTCAGTATTATTACATCTAATTCTAGATTCCAACAAACAAAGAACCTCTACAGGCAGTTTATCAAGTTTAACCATCACTCTCCTGTACTTTAAGAGGGTTATTAAACCCGTTTACATTCCAAAAACAAACTGTCAAATGGAAAAGATAACCAGCCCACCTCCACCTACAGTAACAGAATGGACCTCATTGTTGACTTTAGACTTGTCAAATGCTCATTCTTCTTACCTCTCATTTCCTGAAGAAGATTAGCAACTCTATGGGATGCCACCTTAGGTTGCCTCCCAACCTCTCCAGCAATAGAAGAGTTCTCAGCAAGAGCATCAATCTCATTTGATTCAACAATGGCTTGCTCTGAGGGATCCAACGGCTTTTCATCCTGTTCAACAGACCCCAAGGCAATCTACTTCACAGGTTCAACGTCTCCAGTTCCTTTTGTCTCTTCCCCTATTACTTCAACCTCAACGGGTTCAGTGTCAGTAGCTTTGGTAGAAGATTCTCCAGTCTCATTATAGGAAGTAACGACATCTTTAATTCTTCAAACTTGAGCAGGTTTATCAATTGGCTTAGCTATCTCTGTGTATGCCTTATCAGAATGCCCAAATGAATTGCATCCAGTACAGCTTGGTGGCATCTAGGGAATTACAACTTTAACAGTAACAATAGATACATTCCTCATAATCACATTCACAGTCTTAGGAACCTTCTTACCAACCTCAACTTCAATGCATACCTTAGCAAATTCCAACCTCTCCTTGGAAGCAGTGATTGAATTCATGTAAAGAAGCAGGCTTAAGGCACTCGCAATATAGCTCAAACCTTTCCTAGAGTAAAGCTCTAATGGTACATTACAGAGTTGAACCCAGACAAGCATTTTACACAAATCAAATTCAAGTTTTTTCATGTTTGGTTCCCACTTCCCAAGCACCAGTGATTTATTTTGGATGTGCCACGGTCCATTCTCTAATATCCAGTCTCTAGCTGTAGCATTGGTGAAAGAAAAAACATAAAGATTTGAGCCCGCAAAACTAACCTTAACTGTCGAACTTTTCCCCCACAAAAGCTCAATGATCCTCTGTAAGGATGAGAAGTTTAGCGCATTTCCAATGAATTTCCCAACCAGTGCGTACTTTCAGTCCAAAACCCCTTCCTCGAACACCGCAGACGAAAGCTGAACAGCCGGCGTATCCTTCGAAATCTCTGACGAGAAGAACTCCAATTTATATTCCTTTGCGCCAGCAAAAAGTTATTTTCAGTCCACAATCCTCGATTTAGATATGAAATAGAGATAAAATCAAGAACAGAATCAAAGAAATCGATCAGAAAACCCAGAAGCAACAACAATTTCCTTAGGATGCATTAGGCCCGCTAACATACACCCAAAGAAAACTGTAAACGTGAGCCATTTCGGTTAAAATGTGTACGCTATCAATATGTTAAATACAACCTCAATGGATAAATACATATTTGTATGCCTAGTTAATGATATGTTAATATATTTGGTAAGTAATTATATATTATATCTAAAATTATAGGCAATTAATTTACAGAACTGAGAATAATATTAGCACATTATAAAGGAATAAATCAACCTTTAACCCTTGAACTTGGTATTTTTTCAATTTGGTCCCTAAACTTGGTATTATAAAGGGATAATATTAGCATACTATAAAGATATGAGTCGGGTTTAATCGGGTTTTTTATTAAAATTTTAAGGTCAGGTCAGAGTCAGGTAATACTTTTATTATAAATATATTAAACTCGGGTCGGGTAGGTCAAAATTTTAAAATTTTGAATCGGGTTCGGGGCAACCAAAAATCTGTCTCGTCCCATTGTCATCCCTATTTTTTCAATCAAATTAAAAAAATATCATATATGAATCATGAAAACTTATGAGATTAAGCTTTGTCTCACCTCAATTTTTATGAAAACGCAACCCCTTAAACTTATTGATTTTGTTCATCTACTATCGGTTACGATTGAAATGATAGACTTTAATTATTTTCTTAAATTTTTTATCTCTATTACCTTTTCATGTTTCTCGAATTCTTATGATACTATAAGAGAACCATTTCTCTTAAAATTTAAATCAATTAAAATTATTTTTTTTGGGTAAAACTCGAATCATTTTGAATGAACTGATAGAAAAAGATTGCAGTACACTGCGTTGGAGCATAGACGAACTTATTTAGTCCAATACGACCCACACAACACTCGGTATCCTTTAAAATGTTAGACAACACTATGCCCCGTCATTGAGAAATATAGGACCAAAAGCAATTCATAGTAAAACATTTTTAGGGATACGATCGTAAGAAACTCTGAACCCTTGCCAAAACCTTCCATTTCTGTAAGTTCAGGATCGTCATGCATTAATCAGTAAATAAGAAAGTTTTTTTTAACAGAGAAGGTACCAGCTTGATCGTGGATCCAATTAATCCGGTCCTCCATCTCTTGAACAAGTTTTTTTAGGGATATTGAGTGTTTTTTAATTTAAATTGATTTAGTTAAATTTTGTTTTTTGTATTAAAATGAAATTATATTCCATGTGTAAACTTTTATCGAAAATTTAACTCTTTGACTTTGATCTTTTTAACATATCGAACTTGAAAATTTATTTTTTTTCAATACAGATATATTATAATTCGTAAATATTCGATATGGGTACTTTTGCAACATTTAGAAATTCTTCATTTTGGTCTATAATTTTAATTGCTTTTCAATCGAGTCCTTGTAATTTTACCGCATAACCAAAATGAAATATTTTAGAATGTAGTAAGATTACACAGTTTCATAATGCAGTATTATTACACAATTATAGTAAATTTGTGTCAATTTTTGAAAATTTTATTTTAGTCCTCTAATTTTAATACTTTTCATTTTAGTCTAAAAAATGCCAATTTTTTTTTCATATGCACCAATTTTCATTTAAAACTAATAATGTTTTTCCCAAATAAGTCTCTTTTTAGTAGGGGTGTTCAAAATACCCGACTGACCCGACCCGACTACCCGAACATAAATAACCAGGTATTTACTCATAATTTTTTTACCCGAGTCGGGTACCTGGCCCGCTAAAAATATACATTTTCTTGGGTTAGGCCCTGGCCGCAAGAATACCTATTATCAGGTACTCGGTGACCCAATGACCATGTTCCCTAATTTTTTATTTTTTATTTTAAATATAATTATTATTTAAACAAAATATCCTTATATTCACTATATTCCCAAATCAAACAACCTAATTATGCATGTAATTTCTAAGAATTATGAAATTTATATTCTAAAATTGTTTGGGTTTGATACTTTAGATCTTAAACTCTATGATGAGATTATGCAATTCGAACTTTTATTAATTATGAGTTTTTTAAAATAAAATTAAATAATTTTTAAAAAAATAAAAATATGAATACACGTTACCCGAACTTTCGAGTATTCGAATTTTGATGATACCCGATTAAAGTGTAATGACCCGTTTAGACCCAAAACCCTAAACTAAACCGACCCAGATCTAAGGCCAAACCCAAAACCCGACCCGAATCAAAACCTTAATTTATAAAACCCTAGCCGCCGCCGTTAGCCTTGCCGCCGCACCGCTCACCTTCCGGCCATCAACTCCGGTAACCCCTGTCAACCCCGATATAATCCCAAAACCCTAAATCTAACCCTAAAAGTAAAAATAACCAAAAATCAAACCTAAACCTGGCAGCCGTCCATTACCCATTCCCCTACTCTGCCAACCCGTACCATATCTCACCAAAAACCCATAAAATCAGCTGCATCCAGATCTGCATATCGGATTAAAAAATGGAGTTGTTATTTGTTTGTAGATGAGGGTTTATAAAACCCGAATCATGTCTGTAAAAGGGGGTTTTTTAGTTCGAAAAAAGGGGAAAGATAAAAAATTCAGAGTTTTAGTTCAAAAAATTTTGTAAGTGCTGATTAAAATAAGAAAATTTTCAGATTGACGTTTCAATCTTCTTCTTTCGCTTCCTTAAGCTTTTAAATCGAAACCCAAAAATAGTTTTTTTTTTTAGTTTCAAAAATCAAAACAATTTTTTATATTTTCAGTTAAAAAAAGAGAGAGAGGTTTAAACTCTTACCTGGTTGCTGTGCTATCTCCGCCGTGAGGCATTTGCCGATGAACGACGTCGGGTGGAGAATGAAGCCTGGCGGCCGCCATTTCAGATGAGAGAAAGGGAAGAAGAGGGGAACCATATTTAAGGTTCTATTTTTTTATTTTCAAACTAATTCGAACAAAAAATTTACCTAAACCAGTTTTAAACCAATCCCTCTGAAACGACGTCGTATGGAGTGATCCGACCCGCGGTGACCCGAATACCCATGGAGGATCCGCGTGTTTTCTAAGTGGTATAATTGCACGATAGGTCCTCTTATTCTCTCTCGTCTTCATTTCTATTTACGGGATAATCACTCTTTTGACCCTCCTTTTTTTGCGCGTTTTAGTATAGTTCTTTTCTTTTTTTTAGCTCTTCGTTTCTGTTTTACTTTAGATTTAGTCACTGTTTCTTTTATATTAAATTTCCAGTTTATTATTTCTGTTAGATTAATATTTATGCATGTTTTAGAGTAGTGTTTTTTTTTATGTTAGAATGCATTTTTATGTGTTAGATTAATATTTATGTATGTTGGATTAGTAGGTTATGATGTTAGTATTTTTTATCGCATTATATTTATTTATGTTTATGTTTGCTATGATCTAAGATTGCATTTCGGAAATATATTTTGTCAATGCGAGTGCCCTTTTATCTGAGCGTAAACGGGGCCAGTATCAAGCCTAGTGATGGTGGTTGGGCGTTTACTCTCGGACAACGAGGCTTTTAAAATTCACTCGCACTTATAACCAATTTTTAATTTAATCGTCACTTTAATCTGAAAAGTTTAATATTAATAAAGCGGTAATTATTAAAGTACCAAATTTGGGCGGTGTGGGGGTGCTAATCCTTTCCCACCCGTAATCGACTCCCGAACCCGATATTTTAAAATCTCTGGTTTTTACGGTGTCCGGTCCACCTTGAGTGGCCAGTGGCGACTCCATTTTTAAATAAAACATGGGTTTATAAAACCCCCACGCGGAAGACATTATTTTCAAAATAAAGTAAAACAAAATAAAAAACTACCTTTTTAGCAAGAGGGACATCGCTGCAGATAGCGACTCCGTCGGGGACATTTTTTGGTTTTCAAAAATAAAAGAGAGTCGAGCTTTTTAAATAATTATCGCTTTACTAATATTAGAAATTCCGGATTAAAGTGACTATTAAAGTAACATTCGGTTATAATTACGCGTTTATTTTAACGCATTTAAAATTTGGCATATAAACTCATCATTTTAAGTGGGGGAAAACGCTAATGCTTTCGTGGGGATATCGTTCCTCCGTGTAAGCCTAGCAAGTACCTTCGGGGCTCGAGTACCTTATGCTTTCGTAAGGATATCGTTCCTTCATGCAGGCATAAGCGAATGGATCCCCCTGAATTGAACCCGGTTGAAAGGAGCTTATAATGGGTGATGATCGGGGGCCTTGCTACTCTTAGTAGAGGACAACAAGGACAATTCGGGTACCTCTTAGCACCAAAACTGCATATAGTAAGCCGTAGGAGCCAACCTTTTAGAGCCATGTCGGTACTCTGCCCGCTAGTGGTCACCCTATTTAGGCTCTGGTGCCTTATTTCTTGTTCATGAATAGTTTTAATTGCTTTATTTTGTTTACCATTTGTTTTATTTAATAATTTTATTCGATACTACCTCATTTCATTTTCATTTTCATCATATCAATTTCATTTGCATCATTACACAATCATCACAATCTTAATTTTGCATTGCGTTCACATAAATCATTTTGCATTTAAGACACATTTTGCATATAGATGCATCAATTTTAAAATCGTTCCTCGGGATGTCCCGCGTCATTAATACCAGAAAAAACAAAGTCGGCCAATTCAGCACCATTACCAAACCTCCACAAGAACTCAGTTTGAGGGCATCTCTCGACAAGTGCCAAATTCCAACACTCGCCCTTCACTCTCCATCACCGAAATTAACCCACCACCTTTCATCCTTCAGAAATCATTCACGCTCACAATTTCCAACCGAAAACACAATAAAGTTTTTTCCATCCCCACTACCATCGCTACCCATCGACCAAAATACTCGAACAGAGAACCCCTCATTTCACTGCTGAACCCTTAAGTTTGAGTCCTTTTGAACTCTTGACTTACCATCACCCGACAACCAAGCCCTTCAACTCTACCATTCTACCCAAAGTCATTCAAAAAAACTGAAAGCCGAGCAAACCTTTGCTACCCTTCTGTTGGAATCATACTTCCATATCCCAAATGTTAAACATCAATCGCCATCTATAGCGGTCCACCTAATCCGAAAGTGATAAGCGGCCAGGAACCAACATGACAAATCATAAACCCAACTTAAGAGGCAACACAACGCGTTCACGAGAGCACTGAAAGTCATCCAAAAAGGCGACAATGCAACTCAAAGTTGAAACATGCTACAAAGGCATTCCCAGAACAATATGTAAAAGTTTGGGGGCATCCAAACAGGAAAATGAGTCCAAAGAAGATGTTCGAAGCCGAAAGAGGTTGGGGCACCGCCACACAAAGGACCAAGATCCCGACATGACCAGTCGAGAGTCAAGGGCATCCCTTTGAAGACAAAAAAATCAAATCATGTCGCATTCATACATTTAGTTGCATTCATCTTGCATTGAATCATTCTTGCATACATCATACATTTAGATTAGGTGCATACATTTAAGCCGTCATACATTTAGGATAGACACATACATTTAAGCATAAAATTAGATGCATTCATGCATTTTTGCTTGTACATAACAGGTCTACGAAAGGGATCGAAGAGCCTCAGCCATGTGGGCAACAACACGACGGCTAACCTTAGTCTTAGAGGAGGCCAAACACAAAGAGGATGCTGAAACATCAATAAAAAGTAACAGTGACAAATTTTGTGAACATTTACTGATTAATATTTTTTTTCATTTTCAGGTCATACCTCTCTGCCAGTAGAGCAGCAGAAGTAACCTTTTTCAGATCTTGCCTTCGTCATTGTTGATAGGCCAACATTTCCAGATTTTGTTTTACCGCTGATAGTGCAGCAGTATAGACATCCTGAAGATCTCGTTTCTCCGTTGATGGTGTAACAGATCCAAAACTTTCCTCAAGCAGATCAAATTTCTATTCAGGTCTTGTTTCTCCGCTGACGGTGCAGCCAGACCTAATTTTTTCTCGAGTTTTACTTCTTTGTACAATTTAAGAAAAAAGAAAAAAAATCATCAAAAAAAGAATTGAAAGTTTCGAAAAAAAGAGAGAAGAATTCAAAGAAAAATTAAAAAAATCAAAAAAGAAAGAAAAAAATCAAAAATAAAAAAATCAAAAATGAAAAAATCAAAAGAAATTTATCAACTTTCATCGCCCGATCTAGTCTCTCCGCTGATAGAGTGGCTAGGTACAAGCTATCGTCGTCCTCAGATCCTGCTCTCCGTTGGTGGTGTAGCCGGTTCTAGGCCGTCATTATCTGATCCAGTCCTCCGCTGATGGAGTGGCCGGGTCTAAGTTGTCGTCATCCTCAGATCCTGCTCTCCGCTGATGGTGTAGCCGGTTTCAGGCCGTCATTATCCGATCCAGTTTTCTGCTGATGGAGTGGCTAGGTCTAAGCTCTCGTCGTCCTTAGATCCTACTCTCCGCTGATGGTGTAGCCGATTTCAGGTCGTCATTATCCGATCCAGTCCTCCGCTGATGGAGTGGCTAGGTACAAGCTATCGTCGTCCTCAGATCCTGCTCTCCGCTGATGGTGTAGCTGGTTCCAGGCCGTCATTATTCGATCCAGTCCTCCGCTGATAGAGTGGCTAGGTCCAAGCTATCGTCGTCATTAGATCCCCCTCTCCGTTAATGGTGTAGCCGGTTCCAGGCTGTCATTAACCGATCCAGTCCCTCGCTGATGGAGTGGCTAGGTCCAAGCTATCGTCGTCCTTAGATCTCGCTCTCCGCTAATGGTGTAGCCGATTTCAGGTCGTCATTATCCGATCTAGTCCTTCGCTGATGGAGCGGCCAGGTGCAAGCTATCGTCGTCCTCAGACCATACTCTGCACTGATGGTATAGCCAGTTTCAGGCCATCATTATCCGATCCAGTCCCTCCGCTGATGGAGTGGCTAGGTCCAAGTTACCGCTATCCCGCTTCTCCGCTGATGGTGTAGTAGGGTTCCAATTAATGTTCTGCTTCTTCGTTGATGGCGAGGTAGAATCCAAGTTACAATTTGATCTTACCCCTTCGATGATGGTGTGGTTAAATCCAAATTTACTGACTTTCAAATTCCCTTTATTAAAGTTGCAGCTAAAAAAAACAAAACAACAAGAAAAAATTGAAAAATCAAAGAAAAAATTCAAAAAAAGAGAGAAGAAAAAAGAAAAAGAAAAAATTGAAAAATTCAAAAGCAAAAGAGAAAAAAGAAAAAAAAGAATGAAAAAGAAGATAAAAGAAAAGAATGGAAAAAAGATGAAAAAAGAGAAAAAATCAAAATGAGCTTTCAATCATTTGATCCTGCCTCTTCGTCAGAGTTGTAGCTGGATCAGACATCAGAACTTCAGTCCATCGATCCTGCCTCTTCGTTAGTGTTGCAGCTGGATCAAGTTTTGAAGACCATGCCTCTTCGTCGATGTCGCAGCTGGGTCAAGTTTTCTTCGGAATCACATCGTCGTCAATAATGTAGTGAGTCACACTCATTTTGCTTCCCCAACAGACAACCACCTATTCTGAATATTTTGCTTCCCAAGAGTGACCAGGAGGATCAACCAAGTCAAGAATGAAGACATGCATCAAGAGGGGATGACCAACAGGACCAAACAAAACGAGTCATTTTTAGTCTTTGCTCTATTGCTGTTACACAACAATGAGCAAAGAGGGGCAACTGTAATGACCTGTTTAGACCCAAAACCCTAAACTAAATCGACCCAGATCTAAGGCCAAACCCAAAACCCGACCCGAATCAAAACCTTAATAACAAACCCTAATCTATAAAACCCTAGCCGCCACCGTTAGCCTTGCCGTCACACCGCTCACCTTCTGGCCATCAACTCCGGTAACCCCTATCAACCCCGATATAATCACAAAATCCTAAATCTAACCCTAAAAGTAAAAATAACCAAAAATCAAACATAAACCTGACAGCCGTCCTACTCTGCCAACCCATACCATATCTCACCAAAACCTACAAAATCCGCTGCATCCAGATCTGCACATCAGATTAAAAAATGGAGTTGTTATTTGTTTGTAGATGAGGGTTTATAAAACCCGAATCATGTCTGTAAAAGGGGTTTTTTTTAGTTCGAAAAAGGGGGAAAGATAAAAAAATTAGAGTTTTAGTTCAAAAAATTTTGTAAGTGTTGATTAAAATAAGAAAAATTTCAAATTGACGTTTCAATCTTCTTCTTTCGCTTCCTTAAGCTTTTAAATCGAAACCCAAAAATAGTTTTTTTTTAGTTTCAAAAATCAAAACAGTTTTTTTATATTTTCAGTTTAAAAAGAGAGAAAGAGAGGTTTAAACTCTTACCTGGTTGCCGTGCTATCTCCGCCGTGAGGCATTTACCGATGAACGGCGTCGAGTGGAGAATGAAGCCTGGCAGCCGCCGTTTCAGTTGAGAGAAAGGGAAGAAGAGGGGAACCATATTTAGGGTTCTATTTTTTTTATTTTCAAACCAATTCGAACAAAAAACTTAAACTAAACCCGTTTTAAACCAATCCTTCTGAAACTACGTCGTATGGAGTGATCCGACCCGCGGTGACTCGAATACCCGGGGAGTATCTGCGTGTTTTCTAAGTGGTATAATTGCACGATAGGTCCTCTTATTCTCTCCCGTCTTCATTTCTATTTACGGGATAATCACTCTTTTGACCCTCATTTTTTTCGCGCGTTTAGTATAGTTCTTTTCTTTTTTTAGGTCTTCGTTTCTGTTTTACTTTAGATTTAGTCACTGTTTCTTTTATATTAAATTTCCAGTTTATTATTTCTGTTAGATTAATATTTATGCATGTTTTAGAGTAGTTTTTTTATGTTAGAATGCATTTTTATGTGTTAGATTAATATTTATGTATGTTGGATTAGTAGGTTATGATGTTAGTATTTTTTATTGCATTATATTTATTTATGTTTATGTTTGTTATGATCTAAGATTGCATTTCGAAAATATATTTTGTCAATGCGATGCCCTTTTATCTGAGCGTAAACGGGGCCAGTATCAGCCGTAGTGATGGTGGTTAGGTGTTTACTCTCGGATAACGAGGTTTTAAAATTCACCCGCACTTATAACCAAATTTTAATTTAATCGTCACTTTAATCCGGAAAGTCTAATATTAATAAAGTGATAATTATTAAAGTACCAATTTTGGGCGGTGTGGGGGTGCTAATCCTTCCCTATTCGTAACCGACTCCCGAACCCGACATTTTGAAATCTATGGTTTTTACGGTGTCCGGTCCACCTTGAGTTGCCGATGGCGACTCCATTTTTAAATAAAACACGGGTTTTATAAAACTCCCACGCGGAAGACATTATTTTCAAAATAAAGTAAAACAAAATAAAAAAATCACATTTTTTATTGAGAGTGACATCGCTACATAAAGTAGATCAGAACACGGGCCAAGGAATCTAGTACCCTAAATGTCGAGTACCCAAAGTATCGAATACCTAAAAATCCGGGTACTCAATAATGAACACCCATACTTTTTAGTCTAGTGTTTTTTCTTCACTTTCAAAGTTTTTGAAACAAAAATATAATTTAATCTATACTTTTTTTTTACATGAGCTGATTTCAGACGACATTCATATAGCTGTCATTTATCCTCCTGACACCTAAACCCCTGGTCTAGAAGAAGGTGCCTTACTCTCTCTGCTTTTTATTTCACTGCTAATCTGCTATGCCCAAAATCTATTTTTTAAAAGCTTATATTATAAATAAGTATTTAAAGTATATTAGTTTTTTTTTATTTAGGTATTTAAAGTATTTTTTGATTAAAATAAATATTTAAAGTATACTTTTTTGTTAAATTAAGTAATTAAAGTATATATTTTTGGTCAAAGTAGGTACCAAAAGTATTTTTTTGGTCAAAGTAAGTATCTAAAGTATATTTTTTTGGTCAAAATAGGCGCCTAAAGTATTTTTTGGCTCAAAATAGGTACTTAAGGTATACATGTTTTTTCATGTAGATTCCTAAAAGTTGTCACATGACATTGATTAAAAAATACATGAGTACATATTTTAAAAAAACTTTATGTACCTATTTTGACCAAAAAGTATACTTTAGGTACTTATTTTGACCAAAAAATACTTTAGGTACCTAAATGAAAAAGTTAGCATACTTTAAGTACTTATTTGTGTTATAAGCCTTTTTTTTAAACCTAGATTAATGGTTTTATATTCAATTTATCTCTACTATCAGTTTTTTTAGATTTAGTATATAAACTTTCTTTTATCTGCTTTGATACTTCGATTATTTTTTTTCTCAAATTACTCGCTGTAATCACTAGTTTTTTTTTCGGGGGTTAACCCAAATTATTTTTGATATTTGGGCATTGGATATTGATGTCACCCTTTTCATATTATAATATACATAAAACACAAAAAATATTATTATGGATATATATTAGTTATTACCTCGTTTATTATTATAATATGATATTAATATTCGGTTTATTATGTTATATTATTATAATATATTATATTATATTAGTATATTATTAACTAAAAAAACAAAAACAAAAACAGATTAAATAAATAAAAAGCCCAATAAATAAATGAAAAGCCCAAAGTTTTAATTAACAGTCCATTTACATTATTAAAATCCAAAAATAAATAAAAATATTACATGGCCCGTTTAATGCCCGAAATAATTAAAACCGTAAGCCCGGTAACAAAAAAAACCTAATCTCTTTTGTTTCTTTGCGCAGCCCATCTACAGCCGTTAGATCCAGATCAGATCTAACGGTCCACGATCAAGGCAGAATCTCACGCGCCGCACGCGCGCCCACTCAGCTACCTTCACGCGCGCGTATGCTACACGCCCGACCCTTCTGGATCCCCACGCGCCTGACGCCCGGGCTCCTCTGACTCCTCGGCTGCCGAAACCAAGAGCTTCTCTCTGGTCCCCGTCCCTCTCGCGCGGCCACATCACCATGCAAAAAAAAGAGAGCAAACATTAGCCAAAGAACGTAGAGGCAGATCGAACAAAAAATAACAAATTTACAGAGGATATCGGCGGATTTCAAAGCAAGATACAACAACAAGGATTTTTCTTTTCTTTTTTCTTTATTATCATGTAACAATTTAGGTTATATAAGACCAGACCAAAAAACATTGTAAAGAGTTTTTTGGAGAAATACAAGAAAGCCAGAACCTTTAGAGGTATATGCTTCATTACTTACATGCTTAACACAAAAAGGGGATAAAATAAAGAGTTTTACCCTTGGAGTCTAGAGCCGACTGTTTGACGACCGCTCGTCGACGACAAGCCCACAACCTTTGGCCAAAAGGGGTGAGCAAGGCAACGAGTCTGATGGGGCGTTTCTTTGCTTCTCTTAACCGGTGACGAACCCTAGGCCTTCGACTAGTAGAGGTGAACCGGTAAGAGAGCCAGAGACTCTTCTTTTCTTGGACGTAACCTAGATCTAAAGAGGTGTCAGCTTTGGTAGATCTAGACCGATTGAGTCTAGATCTTGGAAATCCGGGCTAGGTTTCGAGTTCAGAGAGGTGAGGAGAGTTTTTTGGTTTCGCTGGCGAGCAGCGGCTGACACGACGGAAGGTGATCGGTTTTTGGGTTTTTAGCCCGATGAACGATGGCGTTCATCCGATCTTGAGAGAGAGAGAGAGGACAAAGCGTTTTGGTCTGGTTTTTGAAAAAATGAACTAAAGCTTTCTATTTTCAGCAAAAATTGTGATTTATACTTGTTTTTTTTAAAAGTAAACGAGTTATTTCGCTTTTAAAACCTTCCGTCCTTTCATATTTACAACCCAAGCCATTTCGTCTTTTAAAACTACACCCCAGGTCCCTCATGTTTCCTTAAAATTTTAATTTCATCCTTAATTTCCGCCCACTCTGTTTTTCAAAAATGGTTTTATTACCAAACAATCCCTCAGTGTTTTCAAACTCTTTTTTAAACCCTTCCGCCTTTTGAAATTCCTTCCGTGGTCCTTGAATATTTTTAAAAGTTCTCAATTTTGTCCTTTTTTAGTTTAATTTGTTTTCAAATGGGTTTAATCTCCAGTTTGGTCCTCCCAGCTTTAGGTTTTGTTCGATTAAGTCCTAAATTCAGTGTGAAATCCCCGTTTTACCCCCTTTGCATACATTGTTTAATATTTGTTATTTTGTTAGATTAATGTGTATATAGTGTAGTTGGCCTATATTATGTAGTTTTTTTTATAAAGTATATAGCATATAATATCTTTTATATATGTGTAGTATATAATGTATGATATATATACTTTATATTATTTATATATATTATATATTTTTCATATATTGTATAGTTTAAATGTTTTAATACATATAAAAATTTATATTGTATAATACAATGTTTATGGGAATTCAAGGTTACAATTTAGTGACCAAAATGATAAGTTTTTAAAACTTGGGTGGTACAAGTTGAAATATGAAAAGTTGAAGGATCAAAGTTGTAATTTCCCAAAAGTTAGGTGTTTTATTTCATAAATAGATAGAGCACCCATTGGTGTGGATCGAATGAGGAATTATGGGTTTGATCCGATATTTCGATTATTGGGAAATCGCAGTCAAAGTTTAAGTGGAATTTGGACACCCAGATCGAACTGAAAAATGATGAAATTTTACCATATGATAGAGAAAGGTTATAAAAGTCATTTCCAAGTGTTGGAAATATTTTAGTTCAATTCAGGATGAATCCTATAATTATTTTGATTAAGGAATTTAATTAGTAAACGATAAAATTCTCGGCATTTATCGGTAAATCGGATCAAGCTAAAATTTCAGAGATGATTCCATAGACTTTGGAAGAGTTATAACATATTATTTTATGAATATTTGGAGAACTTATCAGTAATTATTTTATCCTGCACATAGATTAAACAGATCATGGAGAAAAATCTAATGTAGATCCCGGGAATAAAAATGCAGTATAAGATATCGAATTTCGATTGAACTGCAAAGTTAAGCGTGCTCAAGGTATAGAATGGGTGACCTATTGGGAAGGTCTTATGGCAGTACTTGAGACTGATAAAAAGTAATCGGTTTCGAGTTAATATTATTCGTATGGATACCTGATAAATAATTATTAAGAGAATTTTTATCCAATAATGATTTCAGGTAAAATTATCAGTATATTGGATAGAGTCAAAATTTTAAGTTTGACTTCATACATATACAATATTTTATTTGATAATATTATTTATTTTTCAGATATGGAAATAAGGAATTTTTAGAATTTATTTGATAGCCCAGTGAAAGAGAATAGCAGAAGTAGTAAGTAAATATCGGGAAATCGGATCGAATCAAAATTTCAGAGGCTGCACCATAAGTCACGAAAAATTCATAAAATATTACTTTATGAATAAATTATTAATTGGTGGATTGTGATCTAACTAGAATAGTTGGATTTTTACAAAATGGCAAAATTAGTGATTTAAGTGACTAGTTTTGGTAATTTGGCCACAATGGTAATTTTGAAATATTTTGAAAGTGTCATGGGTAATATGGTAATTTCCCATGTGAAAGCATTACTCTAGTTTGGTTAGAGTTGAATGGAATTTGGTTGGAATTGAACTAGAATGGTAACTTGTAAATTATGATTCTGTTGGAGGTTAATTTTGGAAAAAGGACTAAATTGAATAAAAAATTCAATTTATTATTACATGTGGCATAAATTAAAAAAATGAACAAAAATTTTCATCTTCCTTCTCTTCAATTCGAAATAATAGAGAAAATGGGGGGGGGAATACACAAAAAAATTTCCTAGGCATTTGAAGGCTCCCGAACAAGATTCAATGTATGTTTTTGATAGAAAGTTGATCTATTTTCAATTCTCTTTTATTTGATAGTAATTTTATCCAGAGTTATGAAGATTTGATTATGTTCTTGAAGAGAGAGAAAATAGGGTTTCATGTTCCATGTTTAGATTGAAGCTTGAACTATGCAAATTTAGTGTTGTAGAGATGAAATTAAGCTCAGATTGTGATTAATTTCATGTTTAAGGATTAAAACCCCTAACCCTAGAATTTGAGATTTTATTTAGGGTTTTGAAATTGATGCTGAAAATGAAAGATTGATGATATTAGAAGCTTGATTTTAATGCTAGAATGAAAAATCCTCAACTAGTCATTTAAGTGACTATTCTGGCATGCTTGGTAAATTAGGGAAAATATTGTGAAAATTATCCTAGTGATGGATTTGAAGATATTATGAATTTAGAAGCTTGATTATGGCATTTGGACTAAAATAAAGTCCGTGAAAAGTTTAGACACCCAAATTTGGCAAGTAGGAATAAATTGGTGATTTAAATGTTAATTCTTGAAAATGAAAAATATATGTTGGAAAATTTATTTAAGCATGTTAGAATGTTGTTTGGATGAAAAATGAGCCTAGATAAGCCAAGTGACCAATTCGGCCACATGGAAGAATAATGGGAAAATTTTATGAAAATTATGATTATGAGATTTTATGAATCGAATATGTTGTATGAAGTTAGAATTAAAATTAGAATACATAGGGACCAATTCGGCAAGCTTCAAAGTTAAGGGACCGAATCTAAATTTTATGAAATTGGAGTGTATTTATGTAATTAATGATGTTGGAGATGTGAAATTGATGTTAGAATGCTAAACTGATGTTGAATCGAATTAGTGACCATTTTGACAATTGTCAAAATCAAGTGACCAAATAGGAAAATGAATTCTTGGATGGGGATTAAATCTGATTTTTTAGATAAAATAATAGAATTAAGGTAGTAATGTTGATTTGAGGACTAAATTGTAAAGTTAAGAAGTTAGAATCCTTACCTTTGCGTTTTAGTGACTATTTTGGCAAAGAAAGAAAATTAGAGAGAATTATTTTGAATAACTATTTGATGAAGAAGATGATGAATTGGTGGTTTGAAGTAAGTAATGGGACTAAATTGACAAGTAGAAAAATAAGAAGAAGTTAGTATAAATTAGAAGTTAATTATGGAAATTTTTTATGTTAAATGATTAGATAGCTTGATTAAAATTTTGTTAGAAATGAATCTAACAAATGTTTGTTTATATTTACATGGATAATGAAATCAAATACGAATCAAAGAAGATTCGAGGTACTATAAAGGAAAGGATCGAGTAGAATTTAGTGAGGCATGCTAATAAATGGCCCAGGTGAGTGTAATTTTTATTTATTTATTATATATGCGAGATGAATGAATGTATTTTTATTTGTTTATATATATATGATGTGAAGAAGACTTGCAATCAGCCAACTTTGATAATAATGAAAATGTATGTTGATCAAAGAAATATTAAATAGCATATGTGATACATGGATTTAGCATAATAATTTATTTGAGATAAATTGGATTACAGATTTTGGGTATGAAATGTTTATTATCGAATTATGGTTGATAGTATTGATGAATTGGATATTGAAGGTGAAAGCATTATATTGTTATGCCCAAGTACTAATGAGACAATGTAGGCACTACGGTGCTGAGACAATGTAGGCACTACGGTGCTGAGACAATGTAGGCACTACGGTGCTGAGATAGACACTAAGGTGTTGTGCGAGGAACAAAGGGCGTCTTCAAGTATGTACTCATCTCAATCGCTTCGACGATGCAGATGCTACGGTGTTGTAGACACTACGGTGTCGTGATGACTCGCGTACTATGGCATCACATGATTTTGTACTTTGGACTATATTAGAGAATATGATATGCAAATGATTGCATGATGAAAGTATGACTATATTAGAGAATATGATACGCGAATGATTGCGTAATGAAAGCACGACTACTTGATGATCATGAACCATTAATATCAGGATTCTTAAGATAGTCATGATATATGATTATTCATGCATTACAGATGGCATAATTTTATTCTTTGGCTGTAATACTTGAAATGCAGGTATGCAATTAGTTAAGCTAAAAAGCTTAATGTACACAAGACTGATAAGATAGATGGAATCCTATGATTTGAATATTATATTGGTTAAATAAATTATACATGCAAGGTAGTTCTATACATGTTTAAAATGTTATCAGCTGCAATTGAAAATCGCTTGCCAATCTGCAGAGCTATGTTATTATAATCATTGTTTTACATTATTATGATTATGACTCATTAAGTTATATTTAACATGTGTTTCGTATCACACGTAGGTACTTTGGAATAGATAGCAGAGGAGGAGCATCACATCATTGGATCAAGTTAGTCGGTATTATCAGTAAGTATCACCACATCCTAGTATAGTGGGGGCATGTATAGATGTAAAATACGTAGCTATTTTGTATGATTTAGAAGCATGACTTAGTTTGAGGAATTAAGAATATTACAAAAGATACTTCAAATAATTTTAAACTTAGTTGGTTGATTATCGCGTAGCGATTTTAAAATCAAGAAAGGGTCCAGAAAGCACACATAGTTTTCACCCTGAATTATGTTTTCATTTTAATATCTGCTTAAAGTACTTTATAAACCAATTCAGGGTCGAAACTAGGTGACTCTAGACATATTTGTAATTTAATGAAAACCATGAAATGATTGTTTAATCAAATTAGTTTTGCATATAAATAAATAAATAAAATTTTACAAGTCTGAAAATCAGTGTAAAATCAATTAGTAACATCTTTAATGTGTATTCGAATATCGAATGTACGTTAAGGGTGTTACATAATGATTATTATTATGAGCTAATGAAAAGATTTTAGTTTAAATTTGATACACAAGCTGTGTAAATACATAAGCGTGCTTATTTCTAATATAAATCAAAATTAAACCTAAACCCTAAATTTTAAACAATAACCTTAAATTCTAAACCTTACAACCCAAACTCCTAAAACTAAAAGTTTTGCGTATTAAAGTTATTCTCAAAGATTTTTCAATAAAAATCATTTTGTGTTAATCGAAGCTGGTCCATTGTCCTTTTTTAATGACCCACACACTCACGGAAAAAGAATGAGGTCAGAAGAAAAACGCCCACCGTGGGGTACCGACTGAGCTAAACGGGCTTGATTGATAATTTTCAACTAGTGATACAAAACATACTTTCTTCAGATTGAAACGGTCCATTCTATTCAGTTTCTCTGTCCATGATTTACGAAAATATGAAACCTAAAAATTAGAGCCAGTAGAATGAAATACTAAGGCATGCTTAATCAGAGGGAGAATCCATTCACACAGCAGCAAACAAGGGACAATCTGACATCAAGGAAAACTAATACTGGAGATGTTGTCCATTAAGCTCCATGTTATAGCAAGTGGGATTGCATGGATAAGGGCAGTCAATCTGTTTCGATACTTCACGATTGAAGTACCAATCACCCACGGACTCGGCAATGGTCTGTTCAAAATAATTAAAACTCCAAGTGAAGAGCAAATATGAATCCAAGCATAAGTAGTACACAATGACAAGCCAGACCAGACTGAAGCCTATAAATGCCAACATTCATAGATTCAGATTCAGGAGCCCTATAAACCAATCGTTTTTATGTCTTAATTCTGCCTCGCTTGCAACCATAGTTTTCGATCATGAAAATAATGGCAGATCCAGAACACTATCATTTTCGTCTTCATAATACGGTACATGCTAAACCATTCCTTAATCCTTACCTTATTGTTGATTCTTGGAGAATTGGGTGAATGCCATATCTCGTCCATCACTGTCTGGCAATGAACAAAGCAAGAATTTATAAACATACCCCCTTCTTTGTTTTTTTGAAACGTACTTAATGCCTCCAGCATAGAATCACGGAAACCTATATGCCAGAAGGAACAAGAAAATCAGGCCACAACATTAGAGCTACATCAGCGCTTAGAAATACTAACACCAAGTCATATATCCATTTTTGTGTCCTAAACACTTGGATTGCCAGAAAAAGAAAGTAGATTGGGCACATAATACGTATTAGGTCAAATTATGGTTTTGCTCCCTCTACTATACTCAAATTTGGAACTAAGTCTTTGTGCTTTAATTTAGCATAATTTCATCCCTCCAAATTTTATAATATCACTAGTTAAGTCAAATTGTTCTCCCCATTTACTATTCCAGTTAACACTGATGTGGATTTTTTTTCCAAAAGAACACCCCTTCCAACACAAAACAATCCATGCTAGCATGATGAGTTAAAAAAGCTTTTTTTTCTTAAAAAAATCCAAATCAGTATTTTTACGGGTATAGTTAACGATGTCAGCTATTTGAACCAAGTAATGATATTATATAGATAGACCAAATTATGCCAAATTAAAGTACAGGTACTAGATCCCACATTTGAGCATAGTAGAATTGATCATTCCATATCCACCTACCTTGGAGTCTTTTAATCTGCGTAGAATCACACTTCTGAATGCTCAGTCTGCAACTGCTCCAGTAGCCCTGAGGATCTGATGCAACAGGGACTAAAATATTTTGTATCTAAAAGGTTATGTCAGTGTTACAACATGTAAAAAGGAAAGGAAAATAGCACTAAAAAAATAGGAAATAGTTTGGGTTGAACGAGTTACCTGCCAAGAATCATAAGCTGGGTTGACAATGAAAAATGGGGTCCTTACATTTTTGATAATTTCTTGAGGAAAGATGCACTGCAATAGCAGTTCCACAAAAGATCATGACAGCACCATGTTGTAAATTTGTTGAACATCAAAGGAGAAAAAAAGAAGAGATAAAAGGCAAAAACCCGCCTTAAACGGTTCCATTATTCCGACACAATTCTTGTGCAAACTTTTTGCTACGCCCTGACATGACAGGCAGACGAGAAATCAGCGAGTTTCACGGAAGGAGTAAGGACCAAAACCAAAAGGTATAACTTCTTAAGGACTAAGGACGAATAACTCCAGGTAAGAAACTAAATAACTATGATTATATGGATGTTGAAGAACCACCTGAAGGTTGACAACATCACGATAGAAAGCAAGCATGGTGCGATTTCCAAGTACATCTGGCCTGCATTGCAATGGAGCAAATACAAATTGACGAATTTTCAACATTATGATGCATGAAATATTGCATGGATAAACGAAGCACTACTTAATCTAGACGGTTTTAATTCTATTGTAATGCATGCTTGCATACATAGAAGCGTACATAATTCTATTATTTAAAGTTCAAACATGTATATAGAGCAGTATGATTTAAGTATCAGCTTAAAGAATTGAATTGTACCGAAAAGAACATACTCGTCAAGGAAAAAACCTGCATCTGAAAGACACTTCACAGTAGCATCCTTTGGCAGATGATCTCGAAAGTCATCGCAATGTATAAAAGTTGCCAACCCCCCAGCAGAGCATCCTGAAAGAAGTGCCTGCAACGTCATCAAAGACATCACCTTTCAACAAAACAATCGAGAAAATTGAAAGCAAAGTAGCAATTAACAATTTCACCATTAAATAACATATGAATCTTTCATACCTGTTTCGCCTTCGACAAGCCAAGCGATAAGAGTTCCTTCATAATTGCTTCCCAAATTAGTTGGCCTCTGAAGAAAAGTTCTGTTCCATTCTATTAAAAATAACAGCAAAACAAAGAATAATGGAAATGTAAGCTTATTATCTCTTCTTTGATGGGAAAGACAAAAGGAAAGAGAAATCTTAATTCATAAATAACTAACTAGCAAGTTTTACCTTGAACTCACTTTCAGGGTGGCCAGCGAAGGATGCACCGTCACAATAACGTATCTTAACTCTGTTCCAATTATAAAAATCTAAAAAAGAAAGCGAGAGAAAAAAAAAAGGTTTACTCGTCTTGAAACCAGTAAACAACATAAATTCAGCAAAATAAATAAAAAAATAAAAATAAAAACCAGGATTTTGAGAAGGGTGACTGCTTAAAATCCCATCAAATTGAACTACTCGGCCCATGTACTTTGAGGAACCTAAAGCTGTTCCTTTCCGAGCATTACACGTTTTTATTGAATTACACCAACCTCCACCCTGCACTCCATAAAACGAAAAATTTGGAAACAAAAAGTCAAATTATTAGTTAATTTGACGATCACTCTCGGATTCAAATAGGGCAATTTTGAGTTGCTAACTTTTCTTTTAAGTAAAAGTCAAACAATGGGGTTGCTCTCTCTACTATGCTCAAATTTGAGCCGGTAAAATAAATTGGTACGGTAGTTTTATAATCTTATTAGTTAATCCAAATAATTAAACATTATTAATGTTCCAATTAAAATACTACACGATGCTAATATGTTTTTTTAAGTGTCAACAATTTGTATAGCAAGTGGTTTGAAGCAATTGACACCTCCTCTCCTCTAAGTTCCCATTAGGAGCAAATTTCTTCTATCCCTTCCTAGGAATTGTTAAAAAAAATTATGGTTTTTTTAAGTTAAAACGAATTGTTTTAAGAAAAATCCATAAAGTCAACAATCTAACCTCCGCCTAGGAATTGTTCAAAAATTAATTTTAACATTTTTAATATATGCACTAACTGATGATATTGTAAAAAAATGTGGAATAAAAGTATAAAATTATTTTGAATGGTTTAAAGGTGATTATAAGGTAGTATCTTTAAAGATATTCTTAACCCTTGACAAGAGTCATACACCTTATAGACAAAGCTATTTGAACTCGTGTCTTTTAGAACGAACATCGTCAATTTCTTGTTGGGTTCAATAAAAGTATAAGATTAAATCTAAATTTGAGCTTGTTAGAGCAACCAAAAACATGATATTTTTACTTTATAGTGAAATAGAGTTAAAACTTAGAATTTGGATGGAGTAGAAATAAAGAAATTACCTCAATGTGGAGAAGCCAATTGGAAGAGCCAGATCCAAAGCCCTCCTGGAAATGGTATCCAGGTAAACTTCCGTCTAAGCAAACTGAAACATACAAATACAATTATTTGAAAACCGATTAACTAAATTTCATATCACCATAAAACAATGGGAAACAATTTGGAGAAGGTGGGTTGGGATCGGGTACGGGCGCCTGTAGCTTGGGCTCTCTGGAGCAAAGTCAACGGAACGAGATCGCCGGTGGACTGGAGATCAGAGGTAGAAGAGCAAGTATTGCAGTTGCGATAATCGGCAACGAAGATGATGATGATGATGATGGTGAATCCGACGGTTGCGCTGCCACAATACCTTTTCGCGCCCTTTCTCCACCAACTCAAAGCGCGAAGCCAAAGTTCTGGATTTGTTGCCATTGAAAACTTTTTTTCTTCTTTTATTTTTCTCACCAAATTCAAAGCTGAATTGTTTTTCTTATAAACTCGAACAGATTACCGAATACCAAACACAGACGACAAGCTTCACGCGACATCATTTAGTTTTAAATATTTTATTTTCTCTTTCCTTCCAAGTAATTTCATATGTTTCCTTTAAAGGTTGAATTTGGTACCTGGACTCCGCTTATTAGTTAAATTTGATGTCTGGTCCAAAGTGGTATGATGGTAGACCAGAGTGTTCAAACAGTTTTGGTTCGGTTAATAATCAAACCAAACTACTTAAAATTGAATTAATTGAATTCTTAAAATTTTTAATAGTTAATCGAATCAATTTCTTCTTTAATCATTAACAGAACCACACTAATTTAGTTAATTCAGTTAGTTTGAATGAACCGAATTTTTTTAGTTTTAATCCAAAATAACAATTTAGGTAGGAAAAAAATGAAAATGGTCCTTTTATGTTTTTTTTTTAATTTTTAGACTTAATTTTTATTCCTTTTGGATTGAATTTAATATTGGGATTAAAATATAAATATTGAGTTTTAAATATTATGGGCCATTGATGGAATTTGAGCTTAAAAATATATCAAATATATTTTAAAATTCCAATTAATTCGGTTAATTAATCAATTTTGAACTAAATTATCTAATAAACGAACTTCAAAAAATCTTTAATTGTTAACCGGCCGATTAATCAAACTAAATTTTGGTTCAGTTGGCTAATCCTGTTTTAACCGAACAATGAACACCTCTACCGGTAAAATGACTTTTTTGAACCATGAAATTATGTTCATGTACCAATTTGAACCAATCGCCAACTTCATATGCCAAATTAAACAAATAAAAACTTAGGTACTAAATTGAAACCTTGAAGCCAAATTCAAATACCAAAATTTATATTTACTCTAAAAATTTTAACGAAATTTATAATTTGGAGTAACTTATATAACAAAATCCAAGTTTAGGTAATTAACGGACCAAAACATTATAGAATCAAATTAAAACAACAAGTCAAGTTTATGTACTTAAATTTATATTTACCTTTTCTTTAAAATTATTTTTAAATAAAAGTAATATAGTAAATTTTTTAATATAGTAATATTTTAATACCCTTTAAATATGGAATTAATAATTCTTACTTTAATGTCTTATTTTTATAATATATTTCATTTAAAGTCTAATTATGCTCCTTGTTCTTATACTTTTAAATTTTAGTTTCCTTACTTTTTAATTTTAGGAAGTTAGCTCCTTTATTTGTTTAATTTAAAAATTAAAATCTAATTGATAACTTTGTTAATAGAATTTCGTTAAATTCCAAGCTATTGCTTTAATTTCAAAATGAGAGATTCTCTGATTTTGATTTTGAAATGGGTATTGGGTCCAACAATGTTGCAAAAGTAAAAGAATAGAGAACCAAAAATACTTTACTTTTTATGCGGGCCGGTCTGAATTAGTCAGTGCGAAACCTTTAAAATCGAAAGGGCAACAAAAAAATATAGTTTGTAACACCCTCGACCCGGATGTCACATTTGGGCCTCAAGCCCAAACCATTACCATGAAATTTTGACCTAGTTTAGCCCAATCCACAAATCTATTATGAAAATCCATTTAATTACAACCCAATAAAACATACTAAATATTTGAAAGCATATACAGTGGAACTCCTTTTAAAAGTACATTATAAACCTTTGACTCGATCGTTTAAAAATCCAAATACGAATTACAAAATACAATAGGCTCCTACGAATACATAGTCCAAGGATCTAAATACTGTACTCTGATGAGACGAAACGCTGGAATCTTTCCTTGATGGTGCTCCTCCAAGAACAAGCCAAACCTACTAACCTGCGAACGGAAACTACGATTTCGAACGCTGAGCTAACAAAGCTCAGTAGATACACCGCCACTGAGCTTATACTTTTAAATGTGAAATTAATAATTCTTACTTTAATGTCTTATTTTTATAATATATTTCATTTAAAGTCTAATTATGCTCCTTGTTCTTGTACTTTTAAATTTTAGTTTCCTTACTTTTTAATTTTAGGAAGTTAGCTCCTTTATTTGTTTAATTTAAAAATTAAAATCTAATTGAAAACTTTGTTAATAGAATTTCGTTAAATTCCAAGCTATTGCTTTAATTTCAAAATGAGAGATTCTCTGATTTTGATTTTGAAATGGGTATTGGGTCCAACAATGTTGCAAAAGTAAAAGAATAGAGAACCAAAAATACTTTACTTTTTATGCGGGCGGTCTGAATTAGTCAGTGCGAAACCCTTAAAATCGAAAGGGCAACAAAAAAATATAGTTTGTAACACCCTCGACCCGGATGTCACATTTGGGCCTCAAGCCCAAACCATTACCATGAAATTTTGACCTAGTTTAGCCCAATCCACAAATCTATTATGAAAATCCATTTAATTACAACCTAATAAAACATACTAAATATTTGAAAGCATATACAGTGGAACTCCTTTTAAAAGTACATTATAAACCTTTGACTCGATCGTTTAAAAATCCAAATACGAATTACAAAATACAATAGGCTCCTACGAATACATAGTCCAAGGACTTAAATACTGTACTCTGATGAGACGAAACGCTGGAATCTTTCCTTGATGGTGCTCCTCCAAGAACAAGCCAAACCTACTAACCTGCGAACGGAAACTACGATTTCGAACGCTGAGCTAACAAAGCTCAGTGGATACACCGCCACTGAGCTTATACTTTTAAATGTGAAATTAATAATTCTTACTTTAATGTCTTATTTTTATAATATATTTCATTTAAAGTCTAATTATGCTCCTTGTTCTTATACTTTTAAATTTTAGTTTCCTTACTTTTTAATTTTAGGAAGTTAGCTCCTTTATTTGTTTAATTTAAAAATTAAAATCTATTGATAACTTTGTTAATAGAATTTCGTTAAATTCCAAGCTATTGCTTTAATTTCAAAATGAGAGATTCTCTGATTTTGATTTTGAAATGGGTATTGGGTCCAACAATGTTGCAAAAGTAAAAGAATAGAGAACCAAAAATACTTTACTTTTTATGCGGGCCGGTCTGAATTAGTCGATCTGAAAACCCTTAAAATCGAAAATTAACAAAAAATATAGTTTGTAACACCCTCGACCCGGATGTCACATTTGGGCCTCAAGCCCAAATCATTACCATGAAATTTTGACATAGTTTAGCCCAATCCACAAATCTATTATGAAAATCCATTTAATTACAACCCAATAAAACATACTAAATATTTGAAAGCATATACAGTGGAACTCCTTTTAAAAGTACATTATAAACCTTTGACTCGATCGTTTAAAAATCCAAATACGAATTACAAAATACAATAGGCTCCTACGAATACATAGTCCAAGGACCTAAATATTGTACTCTGATGAGACGAAACGCTGGAATCTTTCCTTGATGGTGCTCCTCCAAGAACAAGCCAAACTTACTAACCTGCGAACGGAAACTACGATTTCGAACGCTGAGCTAACAAAGCTCAGTGGATACACCGCCACTCAACCATACTTCATGAAAATCATAAATAAAGCAATGCAACATGAATGACATCATGGCAAGATAACGATGGCGCTACCATATCCGACTAAACACATAGCATTATAAATGTATGATTACGCACACAGCGCACACAGCTCATACAAGAACCTTATGCACTTACATAGCATCGGGATCCAGCATTCAGAAATCTTCAAGGTGTTGCAACACACTTAGGGTATCCAATCCCAACAACAAGGGATGACTCGATTACCTAGGCATCCCTCAGCACACAGCAAGGACCCTAATAACCACACAGCTCTAAACCTCAACACAAGGGTTTTACCCCACGCAACTCTAACACCTTTACCATAACCCTATGGTTTTCTTTTTATTAATTACATCATCCTGTTGAATTGTCTATTCATTAGTATACTTATAAAGGTACACCTTAGTTGTTCTCATTATTTTATCTTATTATCTGATTAGACTCAACCTTATAGGCGCCTCTTTCACACACAACAAGGGCCTGGATTTCCATACAGCATCCACGATCCACCTGGGATCCCTATGGGTTACTACCTCTCACAGTTCACCCAATGTTTACCAAGTTATTAGCCCATTATTCTCATACGGGGTTAAAATCCCCATTTCTCAGTTTTAGTATTCATTTTACACCTTAAAAGACCCTCAAGGCCCTTTGCCTCGAATTATAGAACCCCCGAACGTAAACTCGAATTTCTTGGGCAGAATGCCCAGTGAGTACCGATACTCCTATGTGGGTATCGATACTCCCCTATAGGTACCGATACTCGACCATGGGTACCGATACTCATTTTAGGTTTGAAAGATTTAAACCATCAAGCCGTACCGATACGCTCTATTGCGTACCGATACCCCCTTATCGGTACTAGGATCGCCCTGTACCGATCCATATCTGTACCGGTACACCTATCTATGCGTACCGATACGCTAGCCTCTTATAGGCAATGTAACAATACGTATCGATACGTTCCATTGCGTAACGGTACACTAAGACGTCACTGGAATTCTTGTTTGCAAGGGGTACCGATACACGATGAGGCGTACCGATACTCCCCTCACAAATCTTCCCCCATTACACTAAGAAGTACCGATACCTTAGCCCCAGTATCGGTACTCAAGCCCGATTTTCAAACCCTGGGTACGGGTTTCACCTAGAAACCCTGTTTAACCTAGACAGTTAAGCCCCAAGCCATCCTTACAAGTTATGATGATAGTATTAAGTGGGTTTCTACCAATTTTAAACCATAGCAACATCTATCACGTGATTTACCATTAACAACAACTCAAGGTATAACCAAGCCAAAAACACCAATGCATGCATCAAGCCTATTTTTATGAGTTGTAGGAAACAATAGGAGTTAGTAGTGTACTAACCTTGTATTAAAGCTGGTGAAGAAGCCCTCAAGAACTCATTCTCGTTCTTCATCTTCAAACTCAACATAACCTCTTCCATCACCGTTCTAAGCAAAGCTTACCTCAAAATAAAGATCCTCTAATGTTGAACAACTTTCTCTTCACACCCCATCCGAGATTCACTCTCAAAATTCTAAAGATTGGACCTTGAACTATTGAGATTTGAAGGAAGAAAATGAGGGTAAGAGAAATATGAGACAAGGGGACTAGAATGATCTCATCCTCCTCCTTTTTCTGCAGAAAATTAAACCCCCACCAGCTCTCCCTTGACTTAATTATGCTTTTACCCATTTGCCCCTCTTACCTTCACCTAGCCATAAACAAACCAACAACCCAAGCTCAAAACTTTCTTTCAAGACCAACAAGGCTCTCAAGGCCCAATATCTCAGCCCAAACGCGAAGCCCATGCCTCGGGTCAACCTGGCCCTCGAGTTTCGGAACCTGAGTCGTTACATAGTTTCAGCCTTCAAATCAAAGTCTTTTATAAACCATAGATTTATATACAAATCAACTTATTTTCTAGATTTAATTTATTTTTTACTTTGTAAGCAAATATTTGATTGATCTTTACTAATTCTGTAGATTAAAAATTCCATTCAAAAAAGAAAAAAAAGGAAAAATTATGAAAGTAACCTCAATAATCCTTGGATGATCAACAAGTGAGCAAATAAGTCCCTCTAAAGGAAAAAAGCAATAATATCCTTCACTTCAAAATGGAAGTAATTAAGTAAATTGGTAATATTTTTTTTGATAATGGCAACTGAATATTATTAAAAAAATCATGAAAGATATTACAAGTACAACGCATCAAGACGGGAGAATAATGTGAGTAATCCACCAAAATCTCATACAACCCAAAGGTGCAAAGAAAAGTAAATACTTCCATAGAATTAGCATACCGTCAAAATCCAGAAGCCTTCATGAATATCCTTGTCTCTATCCAAACGAGACGCTTTACAGGGTGAAAAATGAGTGGAGAGCGAACCAAACTATTAGAAAGATTGCTCCGCTACCCAGGTCTGATTACATTGGCAAACAACCATTAACCTAGTGTGGATCTATCTTTCTATGACCACCGGTAGAATCAAAATAAAAAACTAGCGCCGTGAAGATCTCGGTATGAGAATCAAACGACCGCTAAAGTATACTGAAATCATGCCAAAACGACAGATGAAATGAACCACAAAAACAAAGAAAAAGCGTGTCATAAAAACAGAGATAAGCGTGCCACAAAGGCAAAGATTCTTATTAAAAATATAAAAAAGAAAATAACGATCCCGATGGTCGACAACCAATACTAAGACTGATTATCGACTACTGGCCAAGAAAACAAACGAGAAAAAAGAAGAAGATTGCTTACTATGCATGATATGTGGCAGTTTGGTCAATGATGGTGTTCCATTGATTATGTTGACATGAACATGGAAAAATATTAATAACTTACTATGGCGTGGATTATTAAAAAAAATCATTGTGATGGGTTGTAATAATGACATGTTAAAAAATTAAGAAAAAAACTTTATTACTCATTACTTTTAAAAAAAGGACAATTTTACCTCATGCGTATGTATTCACATGTTAGTTATTTTTTATTTAATTAATTATATATTATTATTTCATGTAATAAAAACCATTTTATATTAATATATTCATTATCTATAAATTTTGATGAATGTCTTTTATTTTTGAATAATTTTTTTAATGATCTTGACATAACAAATTGCTTAAAGTGTTCAATCGTTTTAAATAAAATTTTAAGGTAGTTTTTTGAAATGGCTCGAAATACTTAAGCTGGCTAAAGCTTTCTATAAAATGACTTGATTAAAATTATCCTAAGTTCTCTAAGTCATTCATAAAAGTTTCAAATTGGTTTCCAACTTATAAAAAAACTTACAATAACAATTTTTTAAGTTGACAACCCGTATTGCTCTAGTGAGTACCGATACTACTTTTGACTAAAATTTATTTGGAAAGTTCAAAAGCCAAACCCGGTACTGGTATTAAACCCAGTACCGATACTCAGTCAAGCAATATCAGAAAGGCCTTACCAGAACCGATTATCAAGAATTTAAAATTGATTTTTCAATATTTTGAGAGTCATTTTAGTATTGGTACTACCATCAATACCGGTACTCGAGGCCTCGTACTGATACTCAACGATCGAGTACTGGTACCTATTTTATTTCACAACGGCTAGTATTTTGTATTTAATACAGGTATTGATAAGGCTTGACGAGTACCAATATCAAAAGATATAGAAGTACATTAGATACGAGCAAAGTTATCGTCCCAAGGATTTTTGAAAGAAGAGAAGAGAGAGTGAAAGTTCAGTTCATGTGCTTCTCGACAAGATGTGCATATGGCCTTAATATTTCGTAGCATTGACTATTAACTTTTATGCTAGCCCCCTTATTCTTTGAGAGGGAAGCAAGCAAGACGTTACCATCTCTTTAGTTTGTCTGCTTTGCATCTTTGGTATGATGTCCTTCCAATATGGATTCACGTAACACATCGCGCCACTATACGGACATGGTATATAAGATAAATATGAGGCCCAAAGTGAGAAGTCTTGCACCCTTTTAAATGAGTACATGTACATCACACCTCCTACGGTGGTTGCCAAAGCTCAAAGTAATCGGGGATGTAGTAGCCCAAGCATATACTAGGAGTCACCTCGTTTTCGCTCAGTGATGAAATCCTTGAATCCAATACATTATGGGTCTCCACAATAGGTTTGAATTATCTACTCTCTTCGAGCCTTCAACTGCTCTATTCAATTTCTCATCTACCCAAACGGCTAGAATTCAATAAGGTGGTATATGTTAAACCTATATTTAATTTTAATATAACAATGAATATTTTGTAAAAAAGAATACATTTTTAATACTCAAATGACTCACTAAATTGACAAGGATTCAAACTTAAAATAATTTCTAAGTTAAAACCTTAAACCCTAAAGTTTTTTAAGTGTTTTGGCACTCAAAATAGCCAATTTGGTACAAGAGTACCGATATAGCCCATGGCGTATCAGTACGAGTTTTCGCTACTGGAAAACTAATTTTTTCTTAATGGCTATAGGGTACCGATACGGATAGTCACGTATCAGTACGCCCTTTGAAACCTGTAAACCAAATTGCATCCGAGTATTAGTACAGCTTATAGCGTACCGATACGAGGGTTAAAGATTTTCCAAATCTTTGTATTTATTATTCGACCGTTGCCTTGTCAGTTTATTGGAACCATAACTTTGATAATCAGATAGCACATACCGATACCCTTAGAGGCGTATCAATACGAGTTTTTAACCAAAACTTCCAAGGATTTTAGTGAGCAAAATCGGTATCAATACGGTACTGCCCATACTGATACTCTTTGTAAAATATACACTCCGTATCGATATGACTTCTCGTATCAATACCTCTTTGTTGCAATGGCTATTTTCTCTTATGGCATGTACCAATACGGCTGTTCACGTACTAATACCAGTGTTGCCAGATAGCATTTATTACAGGAAAAATGCCGCCCAACGGCTATAATCAATATCCCAACTACCCAAACGGCTAGAAATCAATGAGTGGTATACAATCAAGTCTCCAAATCTTCTTCAACAACTATTCAACAAGTCTAAAGTATTCAAGCACACATCCAACAATCTTTGAGCTTTTAGTGTCAAATCTTGTAAACCCACTTGAGTGATTTCAATTGTAATCTTTTTATTCAAGTGTTGGGGTTTTAGTGAGCCTAGAATTGTGCAAACACTTTACCTTGTGAGTATTTTTAGTTTGTTAAATTTGTATTTTTCCCCTTTGTGAGAGTTCTTAAGGTTTTGGGGTATAAACCTTAAGAGACCTTAAGAGAGTTGTAAGGTTATCTCTGTGAGCCTCAAAAGGAAAGCAAATCTAGTAGATTTGAGAAATTCTTAGTGTGGATAGCTAAGGTAGTGGATGTCAACCTTATTGAGAAGGTTAAACTACTCTAAATTCTTATGTCTTTATCTTTCTGCTTCCACCAATTTTTTAAATTGCCAATTCACCCTCTCTTGGCCATCTTGCATTGATTGTTCATCCTAGCAATTGGTATCAGAGTTATACTCATTGGAAGGCTTTACATTATCTTGAGTCTATCCTAAGGTGTTCAGTCAATCCACAAGTCAAGCCTTGACCTCTACTTCTGGTAACCTCTTTGCAGAGTCACAACCCATCACAAACCTCCTCATTTCAATGGGGTAAACTACCCCTATTGGAATAATAGAATGAGGCTCTTCATAAAATCCAATGACTATCTCCTTTAGGATGTAGTGGAACATGGGCCATTCATTCCGATAAAGGAAGAAGGAGACTGGCGCATCCCCAAGACAAGGCAAGAGTATACAAATAAATATCGGAGAAAGATACAAATAAATGACAAAGCCATGCACGTTATCTTTTGTGCTCTTAGACCGGATGAATACACCAAGATGTCTTCTTACACAAGTATGAAGGAGGTATGGGACAAGCTTGAAGTTACTTATGAGGGCACAAATAAAGTGAAAGAGATCGAGATTGGACTCCTCAATCTAAGCTATAAGAACTTTAAGATGGAACCAGATGAAAACATCACCGAGATGTTCGATAGATTCTCTATCATCATCAATGGACTTAAAGGATATGGAGAAGTCATCTCGGAAGACAAGCTTGTTTGAAAGCTTATCTATTCTCTTCCTGAGTTATGAGATTCAAAGAAGACCACCATCATTGAAGACAAGGATCTCAATACCTTGAAGCTTGATGCACTTTTTGGGTTGTCGCAACCATTTTTGAAATCGGGTGTGTAAAAATAGCCAGACGATAGATCTTTTAAAAAATAAGGTTTTATAACCATTTTTAATTTAATCTTGAAAATTTAAGGTTTTTCGTATTAAATTAGATTTTTCTTTATTTATCCTTAAAAACATTTTGGAGTCGCCACCGATCACTTCGAGGTAGACCGGACACCGAAAAACAAACCAGAGATTCTATCTTTAAAATTGGGTTCGGAAGTCGATTATGTGTAGGGAAGGATTAGCACCCCTACAAACGCCCGTTATCGGTACCTTTAATTTTGCGTGGCATTTTGAATAATTATTTGAATTTAAATTTTCCCATAATTATTAATTAATTTTAAATTCTAAATCCAGATATCCTTTTATAAGGAAATTTATTTTGTTCGAATATGAGATTAAAAGCACCCCGTTAGGTGGCACCCCTATTCATATTTAAAAATGAATTTCCAACATAAAAGGTTTTAAATGAATGATCTTTTATTGTCTTGTTGATTTTAAGTATTATCCTAAAAAGACTCTAATTAATTAGTTATTTTAAACTATGAATATCAATTAATTTAATAGCTTTTATGAGAAAATGCCAATTGCTTGAACATCTTCTATATATCTAAAGCCCTTAAATTAATCATATTCCTAATTAATTAATCCTTCTAATTAATTAAAGTTCTAGTTCTAATTAAGGCTTTAATCGATTAATTAAATCAATATTATAGGTGAAAATGTATATTAAATATTCACCTTTTAAAACCAATGTTGAGATAACACACCATTGTAAACAATGGAACACCATCCAAATTTGGGTCCCAAAGGTTCAATTTAATATACATTTAATTATCTACAATGTATTTTAATTAATTATTTAATTTTTAATTATAGATATAAATTAATGTTCAATTTTAAGTGAATTATGTATATGAAATATAATTTATTAAAATCCATATTGTGATAACATCCCATTGTGAACAATGGAACACCATCCAAATTTAGATTCAAAAATTATATTTTATATACATCTAATTACTACAATCATCTATTCTATTTAATTATTGAATCTTAATTAAAGAAACCTAAGCTAAAGGCTTTAACAATTAATTAAACTAAATGGTTTAATTATCTAATATACAAAACTACATGCTCAATTTAGAATGTGCATCAAACATATAAATTAATTTTGCATTTAATTAAATAAAATAAATAATGACTAAATTGAAAACAATTGAATATAAGGCTCAATTTATTATTAAAGGACCGAATTGAAACAATTACAAAACCCTAAGCCTAAATACAAAGCAATGGTGATCCAATTGAAAGAAACTACAAATTAAGGGGAACAATTACAAGACATAGGGGACCGAATTGAATTAATTACGAAACCTAGGAGACAAATTTGAGGGAAATTGGACTAAAATGAGAGAAATCAAAGGTTTGGGCAAAAACCAAAGGGGATCCGAATGGAAATGAGCGGATCCTGGGTTGACCCGGATACAACGCGCGAATCTTTCTTTTGACCCGGCACCAAAAAGGTGTCGTGTCGACTCAACTATAAATGGCCCAAAACCAGGCCAACTCGGCCATAACCCACATGCTCTCTCTATCCCCCCTCTCACCAAGTTCTCTCAACTCAAACGCTAAAACCCAAAAAAATCAAACTTCTTTCGATCAAAACTCTCATATTCAACCCCGTTCTTCCCCTTGTTCATCCAAAAACCTCACTTCGATCCACCTCAAACACCAAAACAACCTATCTTCATGTTTTTCATCGATCAAACCCATTTTTTATCTCGAGTTCTTCCTTAGTTCTTCACCATTCCCCTATTCGATCCTTAAAAACACGAAAACAACTCTCCAACTATGTTTCCCAAGATCTAAAAGCCTAAAAATCCAATTAAGCTCTTAGATGTTCTTCCCCAAACTTCACAAACCCTAGAACTCTGACCTAGCTCCGCTTTAGCCACCACCTCTAGATCTAGGACCACCGCCCCTTAACCTTTCCGACATGTTTGTCGGCAGCCAGAGGCGATGCCAGCCACCTCCGATCATCGTCTCCGGTCAACCCTAATCTACTCCGACCACCTCTGCAACTCTGATCACCCCTAACCTAACTCTGGCCACCGTCCTCCACCGTGAGGTAATTTTTGGCTGCCTTGCCGGAACCTTAAAATACCCAAAAACCTCCATTTTTTCTCGATTTTTCACCTAAGCTACCCGATTCGACAGGATCTCCCGACTTCCCCCTAAATCTACCCAAAAACCTAACCATTTCTATCATTTTTTTACTCCAACCGCAACCTAACTTCACTCTGGCAATCACTTGAATCAGATCTCAGACGAACTAAAAATAAACTTCGATGTCTTTATTATTTTCATTACTGTTTTTAGTTTTTTTTAAAAACCTGGATTTAACATTTTATGTTGTTTTTGCTACAGAAATAAAGATTCGAACAGAAAGCTACCTTTTAATATCAGCGGCATAAGTTCGGCGATGACCTTGCTTCGGTGACGAATCGTCTTTTTCGACCGCTTCTAGACTCCCAGGTATCTCTTCAGTTCCCTCTCTCTTCAATTAATCAAGTAATGATTGAGTAATTATTTCCGTCATTATTGAATGTTCTCTCTTTCCCAGGGTATTTATAGTAGGGGTAAATGTTGATGTCAGGGCTAGTAAGCTGTTGACAGTTGTCTCCATCATGGCTTGATCTGGGTGAAATATGGACAGGCCAATGGCAGCATGCCACGTGGCTAGTTTAGGCGGGGAAAAAAGCACAAGTGTACTAGTTTGGGCTTTTTATCTAATAATATGTACTTGGGCAAGAATTTGGTTGTAAATGGGCCTTATATCTGTAATTTGGTTTTGAGTTATTTAGGCTTTGTATATGGACTATTTTTTAGACTTTTATTTATTCGGGCATTTGTAATATTGTATTTATTTATTTATGTATTATTTATATTTATTTAATTATTAAACCCAGTCAAAATTTAGGTATTAAAGTTGCCCCTCTTTGTTATTGCTGTAGAACATGGATAGAGCAAAGACTGAAAATACATGAATTTTGCTTGGATTCACAAGCTATCCTCTTAACAACCAGAGTTTGAAGTTGTTCTTTTGATTATGAAATTCTTCAATCTTCTACCGAATCGTAGAGTTTGAAGCTGTTCTTCTCATTATGAAATTCTTCATCTTCTAAGGTCTAGCATTGGCCTTTGAAATTCTTTATTTTCTGAGGTTTAAAGCTGTTCTTCTCATTATGAAATTCTTCATTCCTCACTCTTTGCTGATCCACCTTTCTGTAAGGCATTGAATAAGCAAGCTCCTCTTATTAGGAACTTCCTCATTCTTCAAAAGGACGATATCTTCTCATTAGGAGCTCTTCTTTCTTCACTGGGTGAGTTCTTCTCATTAGGAACTCTGGGATGAACTCTTCTCGTTAGGAATTTTTCATTCTTTGCTGGACGAATTCTTCTCATTAGGAATTCTGGAACGAACTCTTCTCATTAGGACTCCTTCATTTTTTGCTGGATGAAATATTCTCATTTGGAATTCTGGAACAGACTCTTATCATTAGGAGCTCTTCATTCTTGATAAATTCTTGGAAAAACAGATTAAAATGCTTTGATGGGGTTAGTATGACCCTAATTTCTATATGATGCATGGACAATGATCCATTAAGAACCGAAAAGCACTTTCTGGGTAACCAATCTGACTCCACTTAATTGTGTTTCTTCACTAATCCTCGACCTACTCTGACACTTCATATCATATTCCGGACTAGCCTTCAAACCCTCTTTCTGCATTTTTGGCCCAGTTCTCTAAAGCGCCCTTTTGGGTTTTCACTTTAGGTTGCTTTTCTTAAAGCGCCATTTCCGGTTTTCACTTTGGCTCTTTTTAGGTGCCCTTTCAGGTTTTCACCTTATTTTTCTCTTGTTTCTTTTCTTTTTTTCCTTTTCCTTTTTTTTCTTTTCTTTTATTTTTTCCTTTTTCTTTTTTCTTTTTTTGAATCTTCGGTGCCCTTTTAGGTTTTCACCTTATCTTCATATTTCCTCTTATTCTTTTTCTGTAACCCAACTTATTCAACTGTTGATTGATTCAGGCGTTTCTTTATTTTTCATCTCTATTTTTGCTTGCGCAGCATTCCACTCAATCTTCTCTCTATACACTTCTCTTCCATAACCTGGAGTGCAAAGGTTCACCTACATTCTTCAAAACACAGTAATACCAAGAAATCATCTATTTTTATGAATTATGCTAATCTTCTTTCATGATTCTTTAGAAATAATAACAAAAGCTCGGAAGAGAATTCATGAATTTTATTGAAGCTTATCAATAGGAATACAATAGATTTTGAAAAAGTCATGGTAAATTGAAACAACAAAAACGAGAAACAAGGTCAAATCTTTGGGTATCCATAGTATGAAGGATTCAGCCACCCTTTTCGACCAAATGTAGCTTTGAACTTGAGCCCTTGTCCAGCAGACTTCAACGTTGTCGAGATGTTTACAGATGTGAAATCCCTTCCAAAATACTGGGTATCTGAGAGGTCTTAATTGTCGGATGCCTAATTACAATCCATCTAAGCTGCCCTTTACGGGTTTTCAACTCATATCCTCATTTGGTTTCAAGTCGTTCTTTGCTAGTTTTCATCTTGAATCCCCATTTTCTTTTTTCCTTTTTTTTGAATCTTCGGTGCCCTTTTCAGGTTTTCACCCAAGATATTCTATTTTGTGAAGCGCCCTTTTCGGGTTTTCACTCTACTTTTTCTTTTCTCTTTTCTTTTTTATTCTTCAGACGTAATATTTCTTAACTGAATCAGAGTTCACTGGCTTGTGTAACTCCTCACCATCTATTTCAGTTAAGATCAGCGCTCCTCCGGAGAAGGCCTTTTTGACAATATAAGCTCCTTCCCAATTAGGCATCCATTTCCCACGAAAATCTTTGTGTATTGGCAGGATCTTTTTAGCACTAGATCACCCTATCGAAATTCTCTGGGCTAAACTTTCTTATCATAAGCCTGCATCATTCTCTTCTGGTACATTTGACTATGACATATGGCTTTCAACCTCTTTTTTTGATAAGATTTAACTGATCATACCGAGTCTGTACCCATTCTGTTTCATCCAATTTTACTTTAGACAAAACTCGAAGAGACGGAATTTCAACCTCAATTGGTAATACTGCCTCCATTTTGTAAACCAGAGAATACGGTGTTGCCCCAGTAGAAGTTCGCACTGAAGTTTGATATGCAAACAATGCAAAGGGAAACTTTTCAAGTATCTGTCATCTTCACTATGATTTTCTTAAGATTCTTATTTGCTACCTCCACTGCACCATTCATCTTTGGACGGTAAGCTACAAAATTGTGATGTAGAATTTTGAATTGCTCACATGCCTCCTTCACCACCTTATTATTGAAATTAGTGGCGTTATTAGTAATAATTCTTTCAGGTAATCTATAGCGACAAGTGATCTTTTTCTTCAAGAACTTGTAGACTGCTGATATGGTAATATCGGCATAGGAGGCTGTTTCTACCCACTTGGTAAAGTAATCAATGGCCACAAGGATAAAATGATGTCCGTTAGAAGCTTTGGGATAAATCTGACCAATGGCATCCATGCCCCAGACTACAAAAGGCCATGGTGAATTCATTATGTAAAGAGGTACTAGAGGAGAATTGATTTTGTCTGTATATATCTGGTACTTGTGACATTTCTTGGCATACTCAATGCAATCCCCTTCTATGGTTGACCAATAATACCCATATCTCATAATTTTTTAGGCTATTGCAAAACCATTGGCACGTGTCCCACATATTCCATCATGCACTTCAGCCAAGATACTTCTACCTTCCCGAGCATCAACTCATCTTAATAATATATGATCTTTGCTTCTTTTATACATGATTTCACCATCAAGCACATATCTTGCAGCCATTCTCCTGATTGTCCTTTTATCAGTATCATTCACCCCCTGGGATAAGTCTGGAATTTGATATACTGCAGAATGTCATAATACCACGGGTTTCCATCTGCTTCTTCTTCTATGCTGTAACAATGAGCATAGGTTTCACAACTCTGCATCTGAAGAGTCACCATATCTTCTGGTTTGTTTGCTAAAAATACTGAAGCCAGTGTAGCTAAGGCATCTGCCATTTGATTATCTTCTCTGGGGAGGTAAATAAAAGTGATTTCTTTGAACTCTTTCATCAACTCAATGATCAATTTTTGATACTCAACCAACTTTGCATCCCGTGTTTCATATTCTCCACGAAGTTGGTAAATCACCAATGCAGAGTCTTCATATGCTTTCAAAATCTCTATTTTCCTTTCAATAGCAGCTCACAAACCCATAACACAAGCTTCATATTCTACCATTTTGTTAGTGCACAGAAATTCTAGTTTACTTGTGAAAGGATAATGTGTATTATCTGGGGAAATCAACACTGCTCCAATTCCACGTCCCAGGGCATTAACTGCTCTATCAAAATATAATTTCCAACATCATTCTCTGTACTTCCACTTTCTTCCATAGAGATGTTCATCACATCCTCATCTGGAAAGTCAAAGTTTAGGGACTCATAATCTTCAGAAGCGTGACTAGCCAAGAAATCTACTATTGCACTTCCCTTTATTGCTTTCTGATTTATATACACAATGTCAAATTCTAATAACAATATTTGCCATCGAGCCAATCTTCCAGTCAAAGCTGGTGCTTCCATCAAGAACTTCAATGGATCAAGACGGGATATCAACCAAGTAGTGTGGTATAACATGTATTTTCTTAGTCTACGAGTTACCCAGACCATGGCACAACATAACTTTTGAATTGGCGGGTACCGTACTTCACACTCTGTGAACTTTTTGCTCAAGTAATAGATGGTTCTTTCTTTTCTTCATGTATCATCATGTTGCCCTAGCACACACCCCATCAAATTCTCGTGAACAGTCAAGTAGATAGTAAGTGGTCTGTTTGGAACCGATGCTACCAGAATTAGAGCATTTATCAGATATTTCTTTATCTTGTCAAATGTTTCCTGACATTCTTCATCCCATTCACTTGGATTGTTCTTTGGAAGCATCTTGAAAATTGAATCACATTTATCAGTCAATTGAGAAATAAACCGAGAAATATAATTCAATCTTCCTAGGAATCCTCGAACGTCTTTTTGCGAACATGGAGGCAGCAAGTTCTGAATCGCTTTCACCTTGTTTGGATCACTTTCGATTCCTCTTCTGCTAACCACAAAACCTAGGAGTTTGCCAGATGTAACTCTAAAAGTGCACTTATTCGAATTGAGCTTTAACTGGTACTTTCTCAATCTTTGAAACAATTTCCTCAAATTCTAAATATGCTCATCTTCAGTTTGGGACTTGGCAATCATATCATCTACATACACTTTAATTTCCTTGTGCATCATGTCATGGAAAAGAGTCACCATGGCTCGCTGGTATGTTGCCCTAGCATTCTTTAGTCCAAAAGGCATTACCTTGTAACAATATGTTCCCCAAAATGTTATGAATGTCATTTTGTCCATGTCTCCTGGGTCCATCTTTATCTGATTATATCCCGAAAAACCATCCATGAAAGAAAACCATGAATGTCCTAATGTATTGTCTACCAAAATATGTATGTAAGGTAGAGGGAAATTATCTTTTGGACTCGCTCTGTTCAAATCTCTATAATCAACACACATGCACACTTTTCTATCTTTCTTCGGTATATGGACTATATTAGCCACCCATTCTGGATATTGTGCCACTTTTAGGAAACCATCATCAATCTGCTTTTGTACCTCCTCTTTGATTTTCAACACCATTTCCGGTCTCAATCTTCTAAGCTTTTGCTGAACCGGCTTACATTTTGGTCTTATCGGCAATTTATGCACCTGTAATCACTCATTTTTTACCTATAAATACATATTAGTGTTGCATGTATATTTATTATATTATATGTTTATTGCTTGCATGAGTATTACTAATATATATATAAGGTATGGTGTGCATGTATATTATAAGCTATATATGTATACATATTAATGATATATGTGTGTCGCGTATGTATCTAGAGTACGAGCGTATTTGTTTAGTGTATATAGATGTTATGTTAATTATGTGTAGGATTATATATACGTATGCCAATATGTTATACTTGTATAAGTATATGTTTGTATCATGTATGTGTATTGCTGTTATAATTATATTATTATTAATATTATTGGGCTGATATGAAATGAAATCCAAAAAATTACATATATTAAATAAATAATTACAGTCCAAGTCCAATTACAAGTAATTACAAGGCCCAGTTGGCCCAAACCCAAACCTTATCTAATTACAACTGTGTGTGCAGGTAACTGTGGGCCGTTGGATCAAGATCTGATCCAACGACCACGATCCAACCAAGAAGTCAAAAATATCTGCCAGCCGCGTGTTCCACACGTATGGACCGTTCGAGTGCCACGCGCGGACGCTTTGATATCCCACGCGCGCGTAAGATCCACGCGTTCTGACTCCTCGACTGCGGAGCTCCACGTGGCAAGATCTGGAGCCGTCTCATCTAATCGAGGCTTCATCCAGGCCGTTCGTCCTTCAAGCCATCTCGACCGTTAGATCAGATCTGATATAACGGCCGAGAACACGTCTGGCCGCTGGCAGAACACCCATACCGCCACCATGCCGATCTTCAACCACCGTGCTCAGAACATGCCAAATACAACAAGCAACAAGTTGTCAGTCCAGATCTGAAAAAGTAATATGCAACTTGTACAAAACAAAGAAGCATATATATGAAACGGGTATTTTTTGTAACAAGAGGGTGGTAACAAGGGGAAAAAAGAACGGAGAGTTGTAACAGAGGGGTGGTAACAAAAAAAACAGAGAGTGTATTGTAACAAGTTTTTTCAGAAATACAAAAAAGAGGCAACGCAAGTCCAGTGGTACATTTCTTGTTAATTTTATCGCATGCATACAAAAGATACGTAGTAAAAAAAGAGAAAGAGAGTTAGAGGTCGTTACCGTCGCCGTTTGTGGGTCTCCCCTCCTCAGTGATAAGCCTTTCGGCTTCCCCAAGCCGGATATGGTGAACTGGAGGAAGGGGAAGGCCCCCTTTGTAGTTTTATTTTTGGTTAAAAGTTTTTTTTGGTTCGTATTTCCTAGATCTAGGGCAAATAAGGGTGTATCATCTGAATCCAACCACAGATTCATGTCGAGGATGAAACGAGGGTCATTTCAGTGTGTTTTGGAAGCTCGCCGACGCCGGTTAGCGGCGGTCGGCGGCCGGCCGCCGGATTCTGGGTTTCATGGGGGAAAGTTGAGAGAAAACGAAGAACAGATGGTTATTGCAAAACCGAAAAATGAAACGAAATGGGGGAAAATTGGATTCGGCCTAAAAGAAGGGTTTATATAGTTATTATTATTTCGTTAAATGGGAAAATCACACACTTAATCCCCCGCGTTTCCAATATTTTCATTTTTGTCTTGCCGCATGGGTTAATCACGATTTCAGTCCTTTTTCTTTTCCATTTTATTTGGATTTGATCACTAAATTAGTTGAATTCAGATTTTAAATGGTAAAATTACCCCCTTAACCATCCCGCGTTTTTGAATTTTTTATTTTGGGTCTGCCCCTTGGTCTAATTACAGTTTTGATCCTTTTAGGTTCTGTTTACTTCGCATTTTAGTCCTTAAATTGCCTATTACTGTTCTTTAATTTCTGCCACTGATTTTTATTTTTCTTTCATTTCAGTCCTATTTCTTTGTAAATACTCATGTTCGTATTATAATCGTATATGTTGATGTATTCTATTGTTTTATTTTATGTCCCTCGTATATGCCTCGTATTTTATGTTTACATGTATATGTGTATTAAGATTATAATAATCATGCGTCTTTTTATCCGGTTATTCATATTAAGCATGTTATGTTTTAGTTGATTCGTACATGGCATATTTTGTATTTTTATATGTGTGTATGTTTTCTTGTTTTTTTAGGGTTACATGTTAGTGTATTTACCCTTTTTGTACGATATGTTGTCCCATATATGTTGAAATATGTTTTATTACTAGTATGCATGTCTTTTTGAAATATTTGTTCGTCTATACGTACTTATTCCTACCTTGTTATTCTGACTTGTTAAAGTTGTTTTTATCTATTATTTAGATTAATATGTATATATGCATGTTTTAGTCTAGTATATTATTTATGTTAGATTAGTATTTTGTTATGTCAATATTCATTGCATTTAAATATTTTGCCATGTTTTATATTTTTGCCACTAAGATTGCATATGATATATAAATTGTTAATGCGGTGCCCTTTTATCCGAGCGTAAACGGGGCCAGTATTAGGCGTAGTGATAGTGGTTGGGCGTTTATTCTCGGATAACGGGGCCCTTAAAATTAATTCGCAATTATAACCGAATTTTAAAATAATCGTCACTTTAATCCGGAAAATCCAATATTAATAAAGCGGTAATTATTAAAGTACCAGTTTTGGGCGGTATGGGGGTGCTAATCCTTCCCCATCCGTAACCGACTCCCGAACCCAATCTTTTTGAATCTCTGGTTTTATGGTGTCCGACCTACCTAAGTGGCCGGTGGCGACTCCATTTTTTTTAATGCGGTTTCTTTTAAAACCCCATGGAATAAACGTTTTATATCCAAAAGAATCACAAACACCTTTCAAAAACACTTCGAAAAAGCCACGTTTTTATTTAGCGATGAAAGACATCGCTACAGATGGCGACTCCGCTGGGGACAATTTTTGTTTTTTAAAAAAAAACAAACAAGAGAGTCGAGCTTTTTGAAATAATTACCGTTTTAATAATATTAGAAGTTCCGGATTAAAGTGGCTATTAAATTAATATTCGGTTATAATTGCGCGTTTATTTTAATGCATTTAAAATTTGGCATATAAACCCGTTTTTTAAGTGGAGGGAAAACGCTAATGCTTTCGTGGAGATATCGTTCTCCCGTATGGGCCTGGCAAGTACCTTCGGGGCTCGAGTACCTTATGCTTTCGTAAGGATATCGTTCCTTCGTACGGGAATAAGCGAATGGGTCCCCCTGAATTGAACCCGGTTGAAAGGAGCCTATAATGGGTGATGACCGGGGGCCTTGCTACTCTTAGTAGAGGACAGCGAGGACAATTCGGGTACCTCCTAGAACCAAAACTGCATGTAGAGAACACGTAGAAAACCCACCCTGTTAGAGCCATGCGGATAACCTAGGTGTCTTAAATGGAATGTAAATAGGATTGCCTTGTTTGCTTATCGCATTTAATTTGCCCTTTTATTACGTACTTATCATTTTTGTCCGGTACTGAGAGGCACAATCTTAGCATGAAATCAAAGAATGTACAAGACGAGTACCAGAAGCTGCACTTTGAATTCAAGAGTTTCGGTCTGGGTGACACCGCAGAAGAGTGGGTCAATGGTATGATTCAGCTAAGGAACGGTTCAGAACACTGGAAGCAGAAATGCAAGAATAGTAAGAATAAAGTCAGATCATTATCAAAGAAGCTGGAAGAAGCTGAGGGCCAACGCGACTTTCTCCAAAATGAGTTGGAAAGCGATCAGCCATGGAAGATATCCTCAAATCAAGTCCGCACCAGAAAGGAATGAATCACAAGCCTTTCAAATGGAAAACGCAGCACTCAAAGAATGTATAGTGAGGCTCGAGACTGCTTTACATACCAAATGAGATCCGTCTTTGGGGCAATGACCGTTAAGCTACAAAAGGCCGAGCAAACAATACGGGAGAAAGACCGGGACATGAAGATGGTTACGACTCAAGCCCGACAAGTAGCTCAACAGGTAGCAGATTTAGCCGATGCAGCAGCACCAATAAGCCAGAATATGGATCCGGCATTGGACCGCGAAGGAAAACTGACGGGACTATTGAATGAGGTCAAGACATTAGGTGCCAGGGCTCACCGCTATCTGTAAAACCCTAATACCGGATGTAATAAAACCTTTTGGTCTGAATGAAAGATGTCCTATAGGGACAAATCACTTGCGGAATCAATGCTTTATTGCATTCATGCATTGCATTTGCATCACGTTCTTTGCATTGTTTTATCATCGCATGGCACTTCATCATTTAATACCTGGGGTTCGATGGCAGAATTAATCGGAAAATGGAACGAATTGAAGAGTCGAGGCTTGACCAGTTAGAAGAAAGAATTGAGAAAGAACTTAGGAAGAAAGAGAAGATAAATGTTTTCAATACGAGGAAACTCTGCCTAGTCCCTGATTTGGTCATTCCTCCAGATTTCAAGGTTCCTGGATTTGCGCAGTATGACGGAACCAGCTGCCCGAAGATTCACTTAACCATGTTTTGTAGAAAAATGGAAGGATACATGAAGAACGAAGAATTGTTGATCCACCATTTCCATGATAGCTTTGACGGGACCAGCAAAGCAGGTGTGGTATAACCGTTTGAACAGAAACCAAGTTAGGTCATGGGGTGACCTCGCTAATGCCTTTTGGATCAATACAAATATGCTTTAGATTTAGCACCACAATCGATGATTTTCTTGAAATGAGAAAATGAGGCCAAATGAAAGCTTCAGGAATATGCATTAAGGTGGCGATGTCTCAGCGACCCAAGTCCAACCCCTATAGCGGAAGAAGAGTTGACTCCCTATTTCATGCAACGCTTTCCCTCTCCCTTCTTCGATGTGATGTTAGAAAAATCGAGAAACGGATTCAAGATTTCATGACGATTGGAGAAAGAATAGAATACGCAAATAAAGAAGGAAAATTGGGGTCTAAGTCTAAGGACCAATCAAGATAAGATAGATAAAGATGGAGAGGTAAATGAGTGTCATCTCCAAGGTTCGCGTGGCCGTAAAAAAGGAGAGACAGACTGACAAATCGGGGTCATCAAGGAAAATTCCTCGGACGAGCGTAAATTTGGAAGTGTTTGGAACATCTATCTCAGACATTTGGCCTCATCTGGTAGGAGGTCATTATCTTGTTCCTAGGCCGATGAAGAGTGCACCTGATCTGTATGCCCATAGTTTTGACTCGAGTAGCACATGCGAATTCCATATGGGGGCACCGAGGCATCCCACCAGAAAATGTAGACCTTTACTGGAGGAAATCAAGAAGCTGGTCAATGATGGAACCCTGACGCAAGAGCTGATCAAGCAGTGGAAGACCAAGGATGAGAAGCAAATCTACATAGTGCTGAAGAAGCCATAGATGTCTCTACATTAAAATACCTTCCTGAAGTAATACAAGGAATCAACTCTAGGTGGCCCCCATGTGGCAAAGATCTTTTGTGATGGGGCATGTTTGTTGATTTTATTTTCAATAAAGAACACATTTCGCTTAACATATAATGTTTTTGAAAGCACATAGATATTTTCTCGCCGTTGTAGGACGCTGGATATCAATTGCAAGATGTGACATTAGATAGATGTCGTGACAACGATGATGTGTGATCTTCCCCACCAGACTCTGGTCAGCAAAGCGAGATTATTACTCTTTCGATGATATTCAAGGACGAAAAAGCTCTAAATGTCAACCATGTAGAGTTGCTTGAAATTGAAACTCTAGGCATAATCTTCTAGGTAGTAAAATAAAAATAAACAAAAAAGGAAGAGAAAAAGAGAAGAAAGAAAAAAGAAATGAAAATAAAGAAATGAAAATAATAATAAAAAGTACTCCTATGTTCGAAACCTGGTAATAGGCTTGTTCGGATAAGAGTATGGAAATTTTGGGGCACTCCGCTGAAGCGATGGGGTGGAGATACATCATCCAATTCAAAGAAACCTTAGCTTCATGAGTGATGGTAATATTTTCAAATCGTGACTATGCCGAGTAACTTGGGGCAGTGTTGTTTGCTCCATCGTTGTCCTCAAGACAAAGGACTGTGACGAATTGATTTCCTCAAATAATGATAAAAACAAAAACAAAAAAACAAAAAAGAAAAAAAGAAAATAGGCGATATCATGGAAAAATTAAGACTCGCACCACCCAGAACTCTATTCCTAGAGTAATATTTCTGCGCTCAAGTGGTTATACAAGCCTACCCTTTTGGGGGCGGAGTAGATAATGAGAATTGAGAAAGAGTAGCACTCTGCAGCAACGCGGTAATCACGAGGATGAACCGAGTCACCAGGGAAGACTTCACATCTTTGAATTACCAAGTGGTTGAATCTAAGCTACTCTTGCACATGATATCCAGAGCTCCTATGTTGTTTTCAAAATCTTGTATGTTAATCTAAATGATACCCTTCAGTGGAACACCAATCAGCAAATTGACAAGTTAAAGCAACAAAAATTTCCATGTATTACTTCAGGGGTAAGATCCAGAACACAAGGTTGCAGATACTATTGAAGCCCCTAACCAGAAATGACCTCACAATGCATAGAATGAAGATGATAACAGAGGTATAGGTGTCAGACAGCTCAAGAACAAGAAGCGAATTCCAGCCACGATGCCTTGTTTGGTTCAAGAAAATGAAGGACGAAACAGGACAAGAATGAGCTTACAAAGTGAGGGGACGGTAAAAAGTAAAGATTGAGTCTCCAAAGAATTAAAGCACAGAGATCGATGAATGGTGTCCGTCAAGAGGCAACAAGAAGATTGAGGTTAAGAAGCATTTCGCTCACCCCGATGATGAAATTAACAAATACTAGAATGTTGGGTCAAAAGAACTGGAAGATAGCCGAGCACGATCGAATGGGGCAATGCAGAACAGAAAGAATAGTAAGAATCTCTGCACACGCATGATATAATGTTTGTTGGTGAAGCGCATGAGACCCCAAGAAGAAAGGCGGGTGCTCGTGCAAAAGAACAAGAGCAGATGCCCATTGAGCAAAATTTGACAGAAATGAAGATCAAAATTGAGCATACCGCAAAAGGAAAGGAAATAGAGAAATCAGAAGAATGACTTTTCAAGACATAAGATTAACAATAAAAAGAAAAAAAGGGAGAAAAAGAAACAAAGAAAAAAGAAAAAGAGGAGAAAGAAAGCACAACATTACATGCATCATATAGATAGGGGCATGTCAATTTTACTTGTTCCTAAACAGGTATTTGAAGAATTATCGAAGAATTTACCAAAGTCTCGAAAGAACCACAGCCATGGCGGCGTGATATCCAGATGTTAAATCCTTCGGGTCATCGGTAAGTCCTTCGGGCACGATGTTAAATCCTTCGGGCCACCAATAAGTCTTTTGAGCATGGTGATAAGTCCTTCGGGCCATCAGTAAGTCCTTCGGGCATGAGGCGGCAGCATATCAGCGTGAGTCCCCATAAAACAATAGCCATATCGGCGTCAGATCCAGATGTTAAATCCTTCGGGTCATCGATAATTCCTTCGGGCACGATGTTAAGTCCTTCGGGCCATCAGTAAGTCTTTCGAGCATGGTGATAAGTCCTTCGGGCCATCAGTAAGTCCTTCAGGCATGATGCGGCAACATATCAGCGTGAGTCCCCATAGAACAATAGCCATATCGGCATCAGATCCAGATGTTAAATCCTTCGGGTCATCGGTAAGTCCTTCGAGCACGATGTTAAGTCCTTCGGGCCACCAATAAGTCTTTTGAGCATGGTGATAAGTCCTTCGGGCCATCAGTAAGTCCTTCGGGCATGATGCGGCAGCATATCAGCGTGAGTCCCCATAGAACAATAGCCATATCGGTGTTGCATGTATATTTATTATATTATATGTTTATTGCTTGCATGAGTATTACTAATATATATATAAGGTATGGTGTGCATGTATATTATAAGCTATATATGTATACATATTAATGATATATGTGTGTCGCGTATGTATCTAGAGTACGAGCGTATTTGTTTAGTGTATATAGATGTTATGTTAATTATGTGTAGGATTATATATACGTATGCCAATATGTTATACTTGTATAAGTATATGTTTGTATCATGTATGTGTATTGCTGTTATAATTATATTATTATTAATATTATTGGGCTGATATGAAATGAAATCCAAAAAATTATATATATTAAATAAATAATTACAGTCCAATTACAAGTAATTACAAGGCCCAATTGGCCCAAACCCAAACCTTATCTAATTACAACTGTGTGTGCAGGTAACTGTGGGCCGTTGGATCAAGATCTGATCCAACGGCCACGATCCAACCAAGAAGTCAAAAATATCTGCCACCCGCGTGTTCCACACGTATGGACCGTTCGAGTGCCACGCGCGGACGCTTTGATATCCCACGCGCGCGTAAGATCCACGCATTCTGACTCCTCAACTGCGGAGCTCCACGTGGTAAGATCTGGAGCCGTCTCATCAAATCGAGGCTTCATCCAGGCCGTTCGTCCTTCAAGCCATCTCGACTGTTAGATCAGATCTGATCTAACGGCCGAGAACGCGTCTGGCCGCTGGCAGAACACCCATACCGCCACCATGCCGATCTTCAACCACCGTGCTCAGAACATGCCAAATACAACAAGCAACAAGTTGTCAGTCCAGATCTGAAAAAGTAATAAGCAACTTGTACAAAACAAAGAAGCATATATATGAAACGGGTATTTTTTGTAACAAGAGGTTGGTAACAAGGGGAAAAAAGAACGGAGAGTTGTAACAGAGGGGTGGTAACAAAAAAAAACTGAGAGTGTATTGTAACAAGTTTTTTCAGAAATACAAAAAAGAGGCAACGTAAGTCCAGTGGTACATATCTTGTTAATTTTATCGCATGCATACAAAAGATACGTAGTAAAAAAAGAGAGAGAGAGTTAGAGGTCGTTACCGTCGCCGTTTGTGGGTCTCCCCTCCTCAGTGATAAGCCTTTCGGCTTCCCCAAGCCGGATATGGTGAACTGGAGGAAGGGGAAGGCCCCCTTTGTAGTTTTATTTTTGGTTAAAAGTTTTTTTTGGTTCGTATTTCCTAGATCTAGGGCAAATAAGGGTGTATCCTCTGAATCCAACCACAGATTCATGTCGAGGATGAAACGGGGGTCATTTCGGTGTGTTTTGGAAGCTCGCCGGTGCCGGTTAGCGGCGGCCGGCGGCGGAGAACACGGCGGTCGGCCGCCGGATTCTGGGTTTTATGGGGGAAAGTTGAGAGAAAACGAAGAACAGATGGTTATTGCAAAACCGAAAAATGAAACGAAATGGGGGAAAATTGGATTCAGCCTAAAAGAAGGGTTTATATAGTTATTATTATTTCGTTAAATGGGAAAATCACACACTTAATCCCCCCGCGTTTCCAATATTTTCATTTTTGTCTTGCCGCATGGGTTAATCACGATTTCGGTCCTTTTTCTTTTCCATTTTATTTCGATTTGATCACTAAATTAGTCGAATTCAGATTTTAAATGGTAAAATTACCCCCTTAACCATCCCGCGTTTTTGAATTTTTCATTTTGGGTCTGCCCCTTGGTCTAATTACAGTTTTGATCCTTTTAGGTTCTGTTTACTTCGCATTTTAGTCCTTAAATTGCCTATTACTGTTCTTTAATTTCTGCCACTGATTTTTATTTTTCTTTCATTTCAGTCATATTTCTTTGTAAATACTCATGTTCGTATTATAATCGTATATGTTGATGTATTCTATTGTTTTATTTTATGTCCCTCGTATATGCCTCGTATTTTATGTTTACATGTATATGTGTATTAAGATTATAATAATCATGCGTCTTTTTATCCAGTTATTCATATTAAGCATGTTATGTTTTAGTTGATTCGTACATGGCATATTTTGTATTTTTATATGTGTGTATGTTTTCTTGTTTTTTAGGGTTACATGTTAGTGTATTTACCCTTTTTGTACGATATGTTGTCCCATATATGTTGAAATATGTTTTATTACTAGTATGCATGTCTTTTTGAAATATTTGTTCGTCTATACGTACTTATTCCTGCCTTGTTATTCTGACTTGTTAAAGTTGTTTTTATCTATTATTTAGATTAATATGTATATATGCATGTTTTAGTCTAGTATATTATTTATGTTAGATTAGTATTCTGTTATGTCAATATTCATTGCATTTAAATATTTTGCCATGTTTTATATTTTTGCCACTAAGATTGCATATGATATATAAATTGTTAATGCGGTGCCCTTTTATCCGAGCGTAAACGGGGCCAGTATCAGGCGTAGTGATAGTGGTTGGGCGTTTATTCTCGGATAACGGGGCCCTTAAAATTAATTCATAATTATAACCGGATTTTAAAATAATCGTCACTTTAATCCGGAAAATCCAATATTAATAAAGCGGTCATTATTAAAGTACCAGTTTTGGGCGGTATGGGGGTGCTAATCCTTCCCCATCCGTAACCGACTCCCGAACCTAATCTTTTTGAATCTCTGGTTTTATGGTGTCCGGCCTACCTAAGTTGCCGGTGGCGACTCCATTTTTTTTAATGCGGTTTCTTTTAAAACCCCATGGAATAAACGTTTTATATCTAAAAGAATCACAAACACCTTTCAAAAACACTTCGAAAAAGCCACATTTTTATTTAGCGATGAAAGTCATCGCTACAGCACCACTATATCTGTATCCAATCCTGGAATATCTTGATAAGACCAGGCAAAAACGTCTTTAAACTCTCGCAACAAATCAACCAACTTTTGTTTTATCTCTGGCGAGAAGGCATCACTAATCTTCACCAACTTTTTAACTTCCTCTTTATCTATATTCAGAATATCTATCTCTTCTTTATGAGGAAATATATGCTTATCTTTCTTTTCACCAACCTCAGTAATTCGTCAGGGATTTTACATTCTGTCTCATCTTCGACCTCATTAACTTCCATTGAACACTTTGGCTGCTCAAAATCTAATTTAGGATCGGGTTCAGAATTATTCATACAATTAATAGTTGAAGACCTGTAAGAAAAATAATAATATATGTTTGGAAAGGAGGCGAAAAAACAAGAAACATGTTTGCCATTTGAGAATCACAATGAAAGCATCTTTATTGAAAGTAAACTTGCATAATAGCCCTTTACATATAATCCCTCATACTCGCGGGCAAAGGTATGAGGTGGTTCTTGACATTTTCTCTGTTTTATTCTTAAAGACTAGGGGAAAATCTTCGGAGGTCTAGTTGTTCAAGGCTTCACTAGGAAAGCATGGACGTATTCTTTCCAGAAACGTGCTAGGCTGGGATCCCTCAAATAAACCATTGATGCACAGCTTTCCCACGCTTTCACCAAAGATATCTTCTTTCTGAAGCCTCAGTGTCTCCTGGTTGTCTTTCTCCAATTGTTTCTCTACGTTGACGAACCCCCGTGACTTGAAGATGCTTGTCAAGTCTGGAAACACCATGGGCTCCCAAGTTGTTTCAGTTCCCAAAAAGCGGGCCCTTCTTCGATCCTCGTTCTTTTTAGAGCTTGCTTTTTCCGCTGAAGATTAGGCTTAAAACCAAGCCCAAAGCAATCTTTCTTCATCAAGACGAGCTTAAAATGTAGACATCCTTGTAAACCCTTTCCAAGTCCTTTTCTAGTCCTTGCACTCAGCCAAGTGTTTCACGAACCATCATCTTGGTGCAATTTGATAGCCTTGGGCAAGGCATCGGCTTTCCTTTAGCAACAAATATTGAATTTATGAATTCAAAAGCTCGAAACAATCACTCTAGAGCACTTCCATCAGTTTCAATATACGGAGCTTCAGTTGTCACATAACCAATAATGTCCTCTTCAGCTCCAATACTCACTAGCTTTCCTTCAAACACAAACTTCAACTTTTGGTGCAAGGATTATGGCACCGCGCCAGCAGAATGGATCCAAGGCCTTCCCAACAAGCAATTATAGGTTGGCTTTATATCCATGACGGAAAAATCAACATTGTAAAGCACGGGCCCAACTAATAGTGGCACCTCGATCTTTCCCAAAACTTCTCAAGTTGTACCATCGAAAGCTCTTACTGTATTCTTGTAGGTCTTCATATGGGAATCGTCAATTGGAACATTTGCAAAGTCGCCATTGGTAAAACGTTCAAAGCTGACCCATTATCAACCAATACTCCTAGAAAAAACATGCCCCTTACAGTAGGTTGTAATATTTAGGGCTTTGACAGACCCCATCCCCCCCTCCAGGATCTCATCATCATTAAAGGTATATAGTTATCATCAGCTATGTGATTCACAATCCTATCCAGCTTATATACCGATATATAATTTGGAACAAAATTCTGTTTGAGCACATTAATCAAAGCATTACGACGCCCTTCCGAACTCAGCAATAGTTCAAGGATAGAAATCCTAGCCTATTGTCTCTTTAACTACTCAACAATACGATACTCACCGTGTTTCAAAAACTTCAAGAATTTTTGGGATCGTTCCTCAGTAACAGACTCATTTTTTTCGGGGCTGGTTCTTCCCTAAATATTCTCTCTGGTACCACTGGAGCCTTTGCTTTCTATTTTTCTGACTCTTTAGAAACTTCTGGAAAATAACATTTCCCGCTTCTGGTGAAATGCCCAACTTCATTCACCATCTCTCCATCAAACTTTTCCATTTTTTCTGTTTCTTCCAACACCTTGACCTCCTACTGAGGCTTTGACTTTTCAGGCACTATCACATTAGCGGCGTAATTCCACGAGACCCTCCAAGTGTCATTGAATACAAATGGTGCCAAGGGAGAGATCACAACCTTAGGAGTTGCTACCCGTTTTACATTACTGGAAACACTTCCAACTTATGGTCTAGCAAAAATGATCAATGGACTGTTTACTCCATATTTACCTCCAGAACTTTAAGAAGTACACACCTCTACTTCTTTCCTCTCACCCATCTTCTCTAAGAACCCGATCTCCTTGTTATTCGCCATCTTCTGAATTAAACATCTAAACTCAGCACAATGCTGGATATCATGACCATCCTCTTAATGATATTCACAGTAGATGTCTGACTCCACTTCTTTCTCAACCTTCATATCGATCCATATCAGTCCAACATTATACAACTGTTCAAATAACCATTTCAAAGGTGATCTGATTTCAGATATATCAGTCTTTAGCCGCTTGGCTTCATCACCCTTCCCTATTAAGTACACACCTCTACTTCTTTCACCATGATTTGGCTAAGGATTCACTGCTATATTAGGCTCATCAAACTTCAACACACCAGTACTTACCAAATTCTGGACCACCTTTTTGAATGATGTGCAATTTTCAATTGTATGCCCCGGGATCACAGCATGATATTCACAATGTGCCTTCGTTCATACCATGGAGGGTATAGAGGTTACAGGGGATTCAAATAGTAGGGTCTTACCAGATCCGCATCAAACAACTGTGGATATAGCTTCATGTATAATATTGGTAGAGGTGTAAAGTTCACCTTGTCATTTCTCGGGCCATGAGAATCCTTCCTTTTTGAATTCTGGGAATTTCCTGATGCACCAGCTGATGAAATTGTAACATTCTTCAGGGCTTCATAAGCACTCATATTGTTAACTTCTTTTTCCTTTCTTTTAAAAGTCTTACGAAAACTTTCTCCACTTTCTAATCTTCCACTCTTAATTGCTGCTTCAATTAATTCACCAGTCATCACCATGTTAGCAAAGTTATGAGTAGCATTACCTATCAAATGCTCGAAAAGTGGCCCCCTCAGAGTATTTACAAATATGTGGTTAACCTTATTTTCCAACAACGCCGGTTACACCTGTGCTGCCAGTCCCCTCCACCTCTGTGCATACTGGCAGAAACTCTCGGTTGGTTTCTATTCTATAGCCTGCAACATGACTCGGCTAGGAACCATTTCAGATACATGTTTATACTACTCCTCGAAAGCACCAAAAAGGTATTTCCAAGACCTAATATTAACTTGACTTAATTGTGCATACCAGCGTGCTTATAAGCCCGTTAAACTATCCTAAAAGCAATGAATCAACAATTTCTCATCCTTCAAATTAGTGGCCATTTGCGACAGTACATAGTAAGATGTGCTTTTGAACAGGTCATCCCGTCATACTTTTCAAAGTCAGGATCTTTGAATTTGGGTAGAAGGATCAAATCAGCAACCAAACTCAAATCAGCAGCACTAGACCCTTGATTGTTCATTTTTACATCTCCAACAACCTGTCTTCCAATGCCTTACAACGTTCCTCATAGTTCCTCTCAATCTCAACACGAATCTTCTCAACTTCGTTGACCATATTCAGATCTAGGACTTCGTCGCCGCTTCTAAAATTTGCTCCAATGTGGACCGGGTGCCTAGCGGTTGCTCCAGCTAGATTAATTTAGACCTTCTTCACAGGAGGTTCTCCTTCAGGCTGTTCTTTCATATGAGATGTAGTGTCTATCTGCTCATTCACGTTGTCTGCGGTACCTCCTGTACCTTGTGTAATCACTCGTTTTTATCTGGGAAAGATTTTGTGTTATTTCACAAAGAATATGTAATTATTAATATTTATTACTAGTGCATGTATTCATATATTATATTATTATGTCATGTGTTCATTATGTGCATGGGAGTTACTAATATATATGTAATGTATGGGTGCGCATATGTATGTATGTTTATGTGATTGTATGAATATGTAATATGTATGTGTATTTTAATGTCTTACGTATATGTCCGTATGTTTGTATGTGTATGTATGTGCACGTATGTGTGTTTCATGTATGTATGTACACCTATGTATGATTGAGTGTGTGTATTATTATTATTAATATTATTATTATTAGTATTACATATGAATCTGAAAATAAAAACCACTTTTAAATTAGATGTCCAGTCCAATATTATTACATGACCCAAATACATATTACATATCCCAAAATTAAGTGTACATGGCCCAACTGGCCAAGCCCAAACCGGCTAAAGAGCTCTAACCCGCTTAATTAACTAAACCCTAATCCCCATCTTCTTTTACGCAGCTAATCAAGAGCTGTTGGATCAATTTTTGATCCAACGGTCGTGATTGAAGAAGAGCGTCCTTCTGCCTGCCGTGTGGGTACACGCTCAGGACTGTTTGCCTCCCACGCGCGCGTGTGTCATACGCACCTGACCCCTCATCTGCCACCTGCTACGCGTCATGATCTGATGCAGTCTTTCCAGCTTCAAGATTGAATCCCAGCCGTTCAAACTTTGAGAAATCCTGACCATTGGATCAAATCTGATCCAACGACCAGGGTTTAGTCTGGCACCACTCCACCTCCACCACGCCACCGCCATACCTCTCCATACCGGCTCCAACCACCGCGTCAATCATCAGAAAACACCAAAAATTTAGACTTGCAGTACCAAATCAGATTGAGATGTATTTTATATTTTGTTTTCTACCAAAAACTCAGGAGGATATGTATGAAACAGAATTTGTAAGAGGGATCAGTTTTTCAGGAACAAAAAAATATACAAGAAAGAAAAATTTCCAATGGTATTTTTCTTTCTCCCTTTTTTCCTCTCTATGCATGCATGAACCAAAATAAGAAAAGAGTAAAGAAAAGAAACGAAAGTGGTTACCTTGGGTCGATTCGCGTCTCACCGGCGATGAACCATTTGGTGAGCTGTTTAAAAGGATTTTTTGGGCAAAATGGGGTAGTCTAGATTTCTTAGGGTTTGAAATAGTGGCGTTTAGGGTTCTTCTAGTTTGGTTTTCGGAGGCCAGAAGGCATGGGTTAAGGAGGGCTAGAGGCGGCCGGACTGTCATGCCTCGCCTGAAACCTGCCAAGCATGGCGGCCGTGGTGATTTTCAGAGGGTCTTGGGGTTTGGATTTGAAAGGAGATAAGGAAGAGTGGGTGTTTATCTTAAGGCTTTTTAAAAAAAAATTTGTTAAGGTTTTAATTTCGGCCAGATAAATGGGTTTTAAAGAATTTTGATTTTGGTTAAAAGGGTCTAATTACTCATTAAATCCTCCCTTGCCCTTGACATTTTGAATTAAGCATGCTGCATGGTATATTTACAACCCCTGCCCTTTCCATATTTCAAAATCTTTCAATCTAGCCCCCAATTTTAACCGAATCAGTTTCAAATAGGTAAAATTACGCCCCAAGTCATCCCGCATTTTTGAGTTTTGCGTTTTGGGCTTGCCCCTTGGTCATTTTACATACATGGTCCTTTTAATTTTCGTTCAGTTTATAATCTCATCCCCAAATCGTGTTTCTAGTTGTTTTTAATTTCAGCTTCAGTTTTAATTCTATTTCATTTCAGTCTCATTTTGTATTTTAAGTATTCATGTCTCTCTTTATTTATTTATTTATTTATGTTTTCTGCATATTTACGTGGTTAATTATTTGTGTTTCGTTTATAGCGTATTTATTTATGTTTTTGAGTATGTTATCGTGATTTTACGTTCTAATTTAGTTTGATAGTATGCATGCCTATTTTATGTGTTTTGGTTTAATTTGTGTATCATGTCCACACGTTAGCATGCTTGTGTTTGTCTCGTTTTTGTGATATTATGTTTTTTGTCTTTTAATTCTTTTGCTCATCGTATATATGTTTATTTTAGGTGTTGTCCTTGTTTCTTAGCATGTAGCAAGTTTGTGTATGCTAACATAAATTTCCGTATACTTGTTGTTTTCTTTTAGGTTACATATTAGTGTGTTTTTTTATGATGTTTTTTATTTTATTTTGAAGTATGCAAATTTGTCATATGTTAAGTTTTTGATGTGTTACCATGACATTAGTGTTTTATTAATTAGGCACGTTTGTTTAGCTATTTATCATGTCTAGGCACGTTTGTTTAGCTATTTATCATGTCTAGTTAGTCTTTTGTGTTAACTTGTATATTATGTGTTGTTTTCTTCTGCACTATAGGTTGCTCTTTAAGGTGATCTGATTTATCATGTATGTCTTTTTATTTTAAATTGTGTCATATGTCAAATATTGTTTTTTTCGAAACATGTTGCTTAGATTTAAATAGTTTAATATCATGCTACCTGTATGTCATGCATTTGTGGCGTTTGTGATTATATAGGTTCAAGCATGTTAGGGTTAATTAATTTAGTCTTGAAAGTATGTTTTTTGTTCATGCTCATATTTTTGTTGTTATTACGATATGTTAGGTTTTATGTCCATGTATTTGATTTTTTTATTTATTTTGTAATATTCATATTTTATGTTTTAATATCATGTCAATGTAAATTGTATGTTTTATATTTTGCTTTTTAAGGTTGCATAATGAAATATAAATTGTCAATGCGGTGTCCTTTTATCCGAGCGTAAACGGGGCCAATATCAGGCGTAGTGATGGTGGTTGGGCATTTACTCTCGGGTGACGGGGCTTTTAAAATTTACTCGCACTTATGATCAAATTTTAATTTAATCGTCATTTTAATCCGGAAAGTCTAATATTAATAAAGCGACAATTATTAAAGTACCAATTTTGGGCGGTGTGGGGGTGCTAATCCTTCCCCATCCGTAACCGACTCCCGAACCCAAAGTTTACAAAATCTCTGGTTTTTTTATGGTGTCCGGACTACCTAAGTGGCCGGTGGCGACTCCTCTTTTTAAATAAAACACGTTTTAGAAAAACCCCCACAAAATAAACATTTTTATATTCGAAAGACAACAAATGCTTCGAAAATACTTTTTTAGCGTGAGGGACATCGCTACAGATGGCGACTCCGCTGGGGACAATTTTTTGTTTTTCAAAAACAAGAAGAGAGTCAAGCTTTTTAAAATAATTACCGTTTTATTAATATTAGAAATTCCGGGTTAAAGTGACTATTAAATTAACATTCGGTTATAATTGCGCGTTTATTTTAACGCATTTAAAATATGGCATATAAACCCATTTTTTAAGTGGGGGAAAATGCTAATGCTTTCGTGGAGATATCGTTCTCCCGTATGGGCCTAGCAAGTACCTTCGGGGCTCGAGTACCTTATGCTTTCGTAAGGATATCATTCCTTCGTACGGGCATAAGGGAATGGGTCCCCCTGAATTGAACCCGGTTGAAAGGAGCCTATAATGGGTGATGATCGGGGGCCTTGCTACTCTTAGTAGGGGACAGCAAGGACAATTCGGGTACCTCCTAGAACCAAGACTGCATGTAAAGAATACATAGAAACCCACCCCTTTAGAGCCATACGGATAACCTTAGGTTTTAGATGGGATAAATAGGGTTGTTTTGTGTGTTTATTCTATTTAATTTGTCATTTTATTTATATATTTATTAATTTTATCTGGTACTGACTTGTTTTCTTTTTCGCTTTTGTTTTTTTCATACATTATTGCATTTGCATTACATAAAGGTACTGGATCAAGTGGTTTACCCGATCAGAAAGTCTTTCACCATGGAAAAAAGGTATCTTAGGAAAGAAGAGCTTAACTTGTCAGTCAAGCATTGGTCAGAGGTCAATTAGAAGGCCCAAGGGGACAGTTCGCCGAGCGAGCGCGTAGTAGCAGGGTACACCTATGTGAGTCTCCAACAGAACAACCTATGGGATCTTCAAAGCATTTGGGAAGGATGGGACCGAAGACTACAGAACGTGTTCTGCGATAGTTATGGCGACATTGCACAACTGTTATATGTTCGGGTTAACCAGCCCCTGCTCCGAGCTATTTTTCAGTTCTGTAATCCTGCCTTTTGCTGCTTCACCTTCAATGTGCAGGACATGATGCCTATAGTAGAAGAATACACTGTCTTACTTAATCAGAATAACATTAAGGAAGATTGGATCTACGCGAAGCCTCCGAGGAATCAGAATTACACTTCGAAGCTCAAAACCTTTGCCGGAATGAGTGACGATTGGGTTAATGGCCTGATTCAACTCCGAGGAGACAGTACAGTTTTTGCATGAGAGAGTATTCGAGACATCATACCTGCACATCCAGACGAGGGGAAGAAGATAGACCTATTTGCCTTGGGAATATATGGTTTGGTGATCTTTCCGAGAGCTTTTGGGAACATTGATGTAGCCATTATGGACCTGTTTGAGCGTATGAAACGGAGAGCAAACCCAGTCCAGCGATATTGGCCGAGACCTTTATTTCTTTAAATGCCAGTCAGAAGCATGAGGAAGGACATTTTCGAGGATGTACGCAACTGTTACAGGTATGGATTCAGAGGCGTATGTGGAAGACACCGACGAGGGTCCTACCGGGGATATCCTTCCAAGGCTTTTCGCCATTGCATGAGTACTTAGCAAAAGAGTGGCGAGAAAACTTGAGGATGAAGAAATGGTCCAGTTTCTTCAGGAATATTCAAGATGAAGACATAGTCTGGAGAGTTCCGTGGCTCGGTAGAGTTAATTACTTCTTGTATAGTTGCGGTGATTACAACTGGTTGGTGATGTTGGGACTGCATGGCGGGATTGCTTGTGCTCCGCTTCTGGTGTCGCGATAGTTTAGATCACGACAGTTTGTTCCCAATACCGCCGGATTGAGCCAAAGCGAATTTCTTTTCAAAAGGGAGTTCAAAGAAAAACTTCAGACTATCATGAGGGCTTGGGACCATTGTTACCGGATCAGGGTGGAAGGAGACATCGAGCACATGACCACCCCAGACTATGATCTTTGGAGACGTTTAAGGGTTATAATGTGATTTCTGAATCCGATCAAGGACCAATTGTGTCGCTTGAGGAGCTTACAAGGGTGGTACCGTCTGAAACCGATATCTTATGGAATGAACTCAAAGAAATTAAGAGGAAAATGGACACCCAACAGACTCAACATGCGAGTGAGCTCTATAAAGCAAGCTTAGAGGTCGACGAACGGGATGGGATCATTAGACAGTTGAAGAAATTAAATGCGGATTTGAGCGATAAGAACGTTCTTTACCAAAAGGATACCCTCCTACTCCAAGCAAAAATATAGAAGGCCGGCCGAAGTCAGTTCATAGCCGTGGAAAAGGAAAGAATGAATGGTATCCGTTTAGTGGAAGAAGAACGAGAAATTAGCAATTGAGCAATCGAGAAGGAGATAGAAAGTTGCGGGTTGGCTATTGAGGAAGAAAGGTAGTCCTTCAAGAAGGCCATTGACCAAGAAAAGGAAAGAACTAGGCAAGAAATTAGCAAAGGAAAACAACCAGTCAACCACGAGAGAGAAAACGTTGCCGCATGGAAAAGAAGGTCCATGAGTAGCCGGAGTAGACTGTTAGAGATGCAAAGGTTGTACGACGACACTATCCAAAGTCTGGATCAGAGCTGAAGTCAGAATGTCGAGCTGGGAGAAAAGGTGGCAGAAGTAGAACACTCCGTTCGAACCTATTGTCAGAGGAATGGCTTCACTAAGCTACAAGAAAGAGAACGCAAAGTAGGCACATTACGAACCCGAATTAAGTCCCTTGAAGCAACTGTTGAGGATTATAAGGAAAGAATCAGTGTATTCGAAGAGGCTACAGTTGCAGGGGACATTTATTGGCAAAGGAGACTGCGTGACGCTGCCCGGATGGTGCAGGATATGGACCAATATTGTGCAAACCTGATGGTGGACATATAGCGAGTCGCTAGGCATGTGAATGATTTAGCCATCGAGGCTGAAACACTCAGACCTTTAGTAGTCCCAGAAATGGAAGAAGCTCCCAGGTTCATCAAGTTGCTCAGGGCTATTGGAAAATTAGGAGATAGAGCTAGGGCTTATCTGTAGGGCTCTGTATTGTAATAATTACTCTTTTGTATTAGGGACCTTCATTTTGTAATATGATATCTGTTGTAATTTAGACCCTTTAATTCCTGTGGAAGTAGTTCAAAAGGATGATTACCAGCGGAATCAGTACCTTTATCAGCATACATTCTTGCATTGCATCATGACATTCGCATCATTATACACGCATTTATTTTCCTTGCAACCATATTAATGTTATAAATTTTATGGCAGTGTGAAAATAGAAGTTAAGCCGCAATCATTCATCATCCATATCTTACCCGATTACGAAGCAAGCTCATGGAAGACAGGATAATCAGTCTAGAAAAGGGACAAAGAGAGCCCGAGGCAAGATTTGATGAGGCTCAAAGAAGCCTCAGTGACCAGATTGCTCAGTCACAAGCATCGATAGTATCCGACATAACCGCATTGTTGGCTAAGAGTCTCTGAAAGAGAGTTGAAGGAGAAACACTCAAGAGCCGGAAGGTACCCCAGTTTACAATAAGGTTCAACTGGCTGCGCTGAATTCGACTAGAAGGTTATATATCGACCCTGCAGGGATGTCAGCTAACTTCAGGTAGGGGCATCTGAGACTCAACCCCTTGACACTGAAGCACTCTTTGAAGAGGAGGTGCCAGACCTGAATTTGGTCGAAAGGATCAGGACAGAGGTAGAAAAAAAGTGGGAGGAAAGGTTTCGCCTCATGGAGGAAAGATTTAAAACTTTGCAAGCTATGGAAGAATCAGGAAATGATGCCAGTGACTTGAGTCTGGTATCCGACCTTGTCCTACCACCAAAATTTAAAACGCCAGAGTTCGAAAAATACGATGGAACCACGTGTCCTTCCGCGCACATAACGATGTACTGCCGGAAGATGGCGGCCTACCTTAAGGATGAGAAGCTACTGATTCACTTTTTCCAAGACAGCCTAACTGGGGCGGCGTTACGGTGGTATACCCAGTTGAGCAGGGTAAATGTTAAAACATGAAAATATCTTTCAAAAGCATTCGTCGAGCAATATAATCACGTAACAGATATGACCCCCAGTAGAATTATGTTGGAAAATATGGGGCAAAAGTCTAACGAAACTCTACGACAATATGATCAAAGGTGGCGGGAAGTGGCCGCCCAAATTCAGCCACCCCTCCCGGAACATGAAATTACGCCATTATTCGTTAATACTTTGAAGGGGCACTGTTCGATCGCCTCATTAATAACACAACACAGAGTTTTTCTGATTTGATTAGGACTAGGGAGTCCCTTGAATTGGCAATTAAGAGTGGTATAATTGATAGCGGGGAAGGATCTCGAAAGTACATGAAGAAGAATGAAGTAAACGCCGCCAGTACTTACACTGCCCCGAAAAATTTTACAGTCTTACAGCCACAAACACCTGTGGGAAAAGTGCAAAACTCGAATCAAAGAGAGGAGAGAACCTCGAGAAAATAGAAAGAGAGGCAAACTTTTACTCCACTACCCGTTCTGTACTTGGAGCTTTACTCTCAGTTGTATGAAGCAGACCTGGTCCGTCCATATTACGTTACTCCTTTCAAGCCGCCATTCCCGTCCTGGTATAACCCGAACACGCATTGCGACTATCACGGCGGTGCCCCTGGTCATCCCACCGAGAACTGCCTCGCTTTCAAAAAACTTGTGCAGAACTTAATTGATTATGGGATACTGAAGTTTGAAGAACCAAGTGTAGCTACTAACTCATTGCCTAATCATGGGAACATATGAGTAAATGTTATTGAGGAATGCTTTACCAGGAAGATTAAGGATGATGTGTCGAAATCAAATCTCCTTTGCGGTGGGTATTTCAACAATTGTGCATGGCCCATGTGATCGACAAAGGCATGGTAATAAGGCAGAAGGGATGTGAAGTGTATTGCAAATTCCATCCGGACGAAGGGCACGACATCCAAAAGTGCGACGAGTTTAAAAGATTGGTACAACAATCGATGAATGAAAAGCAAATAGAATTCTTCGAAGAGCCCACAGGAAAGAAGGGATCGGACGTACATATGACGGATAGCCCCAACGCTAGATACGGGAGAGATAGACCTCTTATCATCTCCTCCAGGCCGGGGAGTGCATGTGCCTCCCAAGGAGAAACCACTAAGATAAGTCCCAAGATCATTATCTCAGCACCATCCCCGTTCAAGGATATCCGGCAAACTCCCTGGAACTATGCTGTAAATGTGACCACGCCAGGAAAGCCAGAATCTGGTGAGGTAAAAGGGCTTACAATGAAAGACGAGCAAGGCAAGAATGATGTGGATGTCGGTGAGGTAGGCCATTTCACGAGGAGCGGCAGATGTTACTCCTCTGAGACCTTGAGGGCTGTTGAAATGGCCAAAGATAAAGGAAATGATACATCGGTTACCCCTGCACAAATATTCGGCGAAGAACCTCCTCCAAAGATAAATGAGCCAGTACCCGAGGCTCAGACCAAAGAATTTCTAAAGTTCCTGAGACATAGCGAGTACAGCGTAGTGGAACAACATGGGGCATGGACGTCATCAGGCAGATTCACCCGAAGGCTTCCAACGAACACCGTTTTATTCTGGTCGCCATAGACTATTTCACTAAATGGGTGGAGGCAGCGTCTTACGCCAACATCACAAGGACTACAGTATGTAAATTCCTAAAGAAGGAGATAATTTGTCGATACGGTTTGCCAGAAAGGGTCATCACCGAGAACTCTTCCAATCTAAATATAAAAATGATGATGGACATGTGCAACCAATTCAAGATAACACACCATAATTCCACAGTCTATCGTCCTAAAATGAATGGGGCGGTGGAAGCAGCAAACACGAACATAAAGAAGATCATAGTGAAGACTGCAGATACCTATAGGGATTGGCATGAAAAGCTGCCATATGCCCTTTTCGCCTATAGGACGTCCATTCGCACATCGACAAGGGCAACACCCTACTCCTTGGTGTATGGTACCGAAGCAGTACTCCCCATTGAGGTGGAGATTCTGTCGCTCCGGGTCTTAAATAAAGTAAAATTGGAAGAATCTGAATGGGTGCAAGCCAGACTCGACCAGCTAAATCTCATTGAAGAAAAGAGACTAAAGGCCATTTGCCATTGTCAAATGTACTAAAAAATGATGCGTGCATACAACAAAAAGGTGCGCCCAAGAGAATTCAGAGAAGAGGATTTGGTGCTCAAGAAGATCCTCCTGATTCAGAAAGATTCTCGAGGAAAGTGGATGCCCAACTGGGAAGGGCCATACGTGGTAAAAAAGGCATTCTTAGGAGGAGGCTTAATCTTAACTGAAATGGATGGAGACGAGCTGAAAAGCCCTGTAAATTCTGATGCTGTTAAGAAATACTACGTTTGAAAAAAACAAAAAAACAAACAAAAAACCAAAAAAAAAGAAAAATGGAGAGCTCAGGGCGAAAACCTGAAACAGGGCGTCGTGAAGCAAAGGAAAGGTCCGAGTCAAAAACTCGTAAAGGGCGGCTCGGATAAATTGAGAGGTTGGAAATCCGGAGAGAAGGGTCGTCCCTATGAACCCTGTGAAGAGGGAACTTCAGGCAAAGATTCTACGCCGGTTGACGGGATCATGTATCATTCATACTGAAGATACTGAGGGATCTTGTATTTCGTATTTGGCCTTTCCTTTTCCTCATGTGTGTCATGACTCTCTCAAAGTTGTTCCAAACCCTTAATCGTAATAAAATCATATTTTTGAGCATCCATTCCTTACCTTCTTGTTAATATCATGCAAATAAGCTAACATAGGCTTATGATAAACAAGAGGTTTCTGAGCATTACTGTGATATAACCTTAAAGATGCAGGCGATTAGAAAACGCTGTTAACCTTGCCTTCTAGCTGCCTACATAACGTCTGGTGACAGGGCAGACAGAAGGCTTCAAGCACCAGGGTAGGATGACCAATAGCGCACACCCTGCTTGTCTAGGAGAAAGCATTCGAGACAACAAGAGAGATCTCCCAGGTGAAAACCTGGAAGGGCACCTAAAAAAATAAGAAACCTCTAAAGTGAAAACCTGAAAGGGCACTTTAGAACCCCGAATAAAAAACTAGAAAAAAGAAAAGTTAGAATAGTTAAACCTGACGGTGAAATGGGGTATCACCGCCAGAAGAAAAAGGAGAAAGCAAGCAACGTAAGGTCAAGATTAACTGAGGACTAAAGCAGGCCCACCAAGATATTGACACTCATGCATCATGAATAGTTAGACATCCCTAGGATTAGGAGCATGTTAATTCATTTTTCATTGCATTTTGTCTTATTCTAGACAGGTATCTACAGATTCAAAGAAACATCGGTAGCCATCCTGGTGTGAATCCCAAATGTGAAGATAAAGGTTCGATATAGGAAGGGCCTATATTTTCAAGTGCCCGTAGCGAAAGGTCCTATATAGGAAGAATCTGCCGCTCCGAGGCTTCAGGAGCTGAAAGTTTTATATAGAAAGGGCTTGCAGCTCCAGGGTGAAGACTAGCAGTTCTATATAGGAAGAACTTCCAGTCAGAAGAATTCACCCATGACACAGAAGGTTTTATACAGGGAAAACCTGTTGTGTTAAAGGCGAAGAATCCTATATAGGGAGGACTCTGAGCTTTACTGTCTTAGAGTGAGAGGTTCTATATAGGAAGAACCCGTAACTCTGAGACTTCAGAAGCTAAAAGTTCTATATAAGAAGGACTGGCGGCTCCAGGGTTTAAAGACTAGCAATTTTATATAGAAGGAACTCTAGTCGAAAAATCCGTCTGTGACACAAAAGGTTTTATACAGGAAAAACCCGCGTTGAAGGCGAAGAGTTCTATATAGGAAGGGCTCCAAGCTTTATCGTCTTAGAGTGAAAGGTCCTATATAGGAATGACTCGTAACTCAAGACTTCAGGATGAAAGGTTCTATATAAGATAGACTTGTAGTTCCAAGATCAGAAAGAAGAGGTTCTATATAGGAAGAACTTGCGAGCCTGAAGATCCGGCCGAGGAAAAGTGGAGAGTTCCAGAAGAACACGTGATTCCAAAGCTACAAACATGGAAGTCAGATAAAAATGAGTGCTTATAACCTTTGCTTTGTTCTTGTTCCACGAGAACAAGCAAAGAGGGGCAATTGTAATCACTCATTTTTATCTGGGAAAGATTTTGTGTTAATTCACAAAGAATATGTAATTATTAATATTTATTACTAGTGCATGTATTCATATATTATATTATTATGTCATGTGTTCATTATGTGCATGGGAGTTACTAATATATATGTAATGTATGGGTGCGCATATATATGTATGTCTATGCGATTGTATGAATAGGTAATATGTATGTGTATTTTAATGTCTTACGTATATGTCCGTATGTTTGTATATGTATGTATGTGCACGTATGTGTGTTTGCATGATGTATGTACATCTATGTATGATTGAGTGTGTGTATTATTATTATTATTATTATTATTATTATTATTATTGTTACATATGAATCTGAAAATAAAAACCACTTTTAAATTAAATGTCTAGTCCAATATTACATGACCCAAATACATACTACATAGCCCAAAATTAAGTGTACATGGCCCAACTGGCCAAGCCCAAACCGGCTAAAGAGCCCTAACCCGCTTAATTAACTAAACCCTAATCTCTATCTTCTTTTACGCAGCTAATCAAGAGCTGTTGGATCAATTTTTGATCCAACGGTCGTGATTGAAGAAGAGCGTCCTTCTGCCTGCCGCGTGGGTACACGCTCGAGACTGTTTGCCTCCCACGCGGGCGTGTGTCACAAATACCTGACCCCTCATCTACCACCTGCCACGCGTCATGATCTGATGTAGTCTTTCCAGCTTCAAGATTTAATCCCGGCCGTTCAAACTTTGAGAAATCCTGACCATTGGATCAAATCTGATCCAACAACCAGGGTTCAGTCTGGCACCACTCCAACTCCACCATGCCACCACCACACCTCTCCATACCAGCTCCAACCACCGTGTCAATCATCAGAAAACACCAAAAATTTAGACTTGTCAGTACCAAATCAGATTGAGATGTATTTTATATTTTGTTTTCTACCAAAAACTCAGGAGGATATGTATGAAACGAAATTTGTAAGAGGGATCAGTTTTTCAGGAACAAAAAAATATACAAGAAAGAAAAATTTCCCAGTGGTATTTTTCTTTCTCCCTTTTTTCCTCTCTATGCATGCATGAACCAAAATAAGAAAAGAGTAAAGAAAAGAAACGAAAGTGGTTACCTTGGGTCGATTCGCGTCTCACCGGCGATGAACCATTTGGTGAGCCATTTAAAAGGATGTTTTTTGGGCAAAATAGGGTAGTCTAGATTTCTTAGGGTTTAAAATAGTGGCGTTTAGGGTTCTTCTGGTTTGGTTTTCGGAGGCCGGAAGGCATGGGTTAAGGAGGGCTAGAGGCGGTCGGGGTGATTTTCAGAGGGTCTTGGGGTTTCGATTTGAAAGGAGATAAGGAAGAGTGGGTGTTTATCTTAAGGCTTTTTAAAAAAAAATTGTTAAGGTTTTAATTTCGGCCAGATAAATGGGTTTTAAAGAATTTTGATTTTGGTTAAAAAGGGTCTAATTACTCATTAAATCCTCCCTTGCCCTTGACATTTTCGAATTAAGCATGATGCAGGTATATTTACAACCCATGCCCTTTCCATTTTTCAAAATCTTTCAATCTAGCCCCAAATTTTAACCGAATCAGTTTCAAATAGGTAAAATTATGCCCCAAGTCATCCCGCATTTTTGAGTTTTGCGTTTTGGGCTTGCCCCTTGGTCATTTTACATACCTGGTCCTTTTAATTTTCGTTCAGTTTATAATCTCATCCCCAAATCGTGTTTCTAGTTGTTTTTAATTTCAGCTTCAGTTTTAATTCTGTTTCATTTCAGTCTCATTTTGTATTTTAAGTATTCATGTCTCTCTTTATTTATTTATTTATTTATGTTTTCTTCATATTTACGTGGTTAATTATTTGTGTTTTGTTTATAGCGTATTTATTTATGTTTTTGAGTATGTTATCGTGATTTTACGTTCTAATTTAGTTTGATAGTATGCATGCCTATTTTATGTGTTTTGGTTTAATTTGTGTATCATGTCCACACGTTAGCATGCTTGTGTTTGTCTCATTTTTGTGATATCATGTTTTTTGTCTTTTAATTCTTTTGCCCATCGTATATATGTTTATTTTAGGTGTTGCCCTAGTTTCTTAGCATGTAGCAAGTTTGTGTATTCTAACATAAATTTCCGTATACTTGTTTTCTTTTAGGTTACATATTAGTGTGTTTTTTTTATGATGTTTTTTTATTTTATTTTGAAGTATGCAAATTTGTCATATGTTAAGTTTTTGATGTGTTACCATGACATTAGTGTTTTATTAATTAGGCACGTTTAGGTTGTATGTTAGTGTGATGCTTTGTTATGTATAATGCTATGTTCTTTAATTTATGTATGCTTGGTGTCACATGTTTAATATCTAGTTAGTCTTTTGTGTTAACTTGTATATTATGTGTTGTTTTCTTCTGCACTATAGGTTGCTCTTTAAGGTGATCTGATTTATCATGTATGTCTTTTTATTTTAAATTGTGTCATATGTCAAATATTGTTTTTTTCGAAACATGTTGCTTAGATTTAAATAGTTTAATATCATGTTACCTGTATGTCATGCATTTGTGGCGTTTGTGATTATATAGGTTCAAGCATGTTAGGGTTAATTAATTTAGTCTTGAAAGTATGCTTTTTGTTCATGCTCATATTTTTGTTGTTATTATGATATGTTAGGTTTTATGTCCATGTGTTTGATTTTTTATTTATTTTGTAATACTCATATTTTATGTTTTAATATCATGTCAATGTAAATTGTAAGTTTTATATTTTGCTTTTTAAGGTTGCATAATAGAATATAAATTGTCAATGCGATGTCCTTTTATCCGAGCGTAAACGGGACCAGTATCAGGCGTAGTGATGGTGGTTGGGCGTTTACTCTCGGGTGACGGGGCTTTTAAAATTTACTCGCACTTATGACCAAATTTTAATTTAATCGACACTTTAATCCGGAAAGTCTAATATTAATAAAGCGGCAATTATTAAAGTACCAATTTTGGGCGGTGTGGGGGTGCTAATCCTTCCCCATCCGTAACCGACTCCCGAACCTAAAGTTTACAAAATCTCTGGGTTTTTTTATGGTGTCCGGCCTACCTAAGTGGCCGGTGGCGACTTCTCTTTTTAAATAAAACACGTTTTAAAAAAAAAACCCCCACGGAATAAACATTTTTATATTCGAAAGACAACAAATGCTTCAAAAATACTTTTTTAGCGTGAGGGACATCGCTACACCTTGCCCTTGCCATATTCTTTTGGTCCTAGCAAGGCAGTTAGGTGACTGATAATGTCCCTCTGCGTCTGAGCAAAGTGATCCCTCATGGATTGCTCAATCCTGTCGAATCTATTCTGTACTTCAACGCGATCATTCTCGAGACTAGCAACTTTATCTTCAAAAGTAATCGTCCTGGAGCGTAAACGTGTTTTGTATGAATGCAGAATGATTACGATTCAAAAACAAGCTGCCATAGAACCTTTCTTTATCAAAAACCTTTATTATTAAAGGAGTAATATCATATGTTACTGCGTGAATGGATGCATGAATGCATTAGGGGTGTTAAGCTCAAAGACAAATCTTTAGAAAAACATCCATTTAACTAGGAAAAGTCAAATATAGGAAATGGATAATTTCAACTACAGAAAACTACTAGCTCTAACTCCTAGATTAACTATCTCGTTCAGCAAACGGACGACCCTCTCTTCAAGCTCTAGATCAACGTCAGGGTATTGCAGCAAGTTGGCAGCATCCTTCGACAGTATCTGTACATATTGGACAATGCTCCTTACTCTTCCCATGAAGATAACTAGTTCATTATTTTGTTCCTGAACTGTACGCTGAGCTGCTTAGTACTTCTGCTTCCACGCTCCACTTTCTTGATACAACGCACTTTCAAAGTTTTCAAGCTTTCCTTTTAAGTCCCGAACTGTATTCTCTAACTCAACCACCTTTTCCTTCAACTCTTTCTTCTCTTTATCCGCAGCCTCTCTTCCGTCGTTGTAATGCCCTGTGAGCACTTGTTCTATTTGCGATATCTGAACCCTTAGTTCTTCATTTTGTCCTTCCAGTTCTAAATTCTGAGTCAACAACTCTGAATTTTGTACTCTTTTCCTTCTAGCTTCTTTTTAGCACGAGCATATGATTCCTTCAACTCTTGGATCCTTTTCTTAGAGGATTTTGCATTGTCCTCACACATCTTCTTATAATCATTCCCCTCCTTCGCAACCCTATCCAACTGTTCAGATCATTGATCATCCTGCTTGTGCTTCCTTTTTGAATCTTCTTACACTCTGAATGAGTTTCCTTTAAATCCTTCAATTCTTGGTTGAGTTTTTGATTCTGTTCATAAATCTCATTTTTCTTACATTTATGTACATCTACCTCTAACGATGCCATGGATAGCTTCTACTTCAGTTCTTCAATTCGCTTCTCATACCCCTTCAACTCTTTCTCGTGATCATGTTTCAACTTCTCCACTACTGAGGGCGCATCTCTCGCACGTTCATTGATCAGACCAGTAGTACCAACTCCTTTATGTTGAATGCCATCATTAACCCTTCGAGCCTTCCACTGCGCATAATTTTGCATAACCTCTAATCCATCTTGAAGCTTTACTCTTCTTGGTGTTTCCCATGCTATTACGATGTCCTTTATTTTTGTCTTGTAGCCTTCCGTCTTATGCATGTACTCGAATTCCTCAATGCTAGCTATAGCAGGAATGAACTATCATGATTCGAATTGTCGGGACACTAAAAATGGGCAATGGGTTGTTCTTCCCTAAATTCCTGACAGCGGAACCCAATCGAATTTCCCACATCAGTACAAGTAACCTACCAAATTCAGCCAAGGGGCTTTCTAGACAATCTCCGAGTCTTTCATATTTAGAAAATGTTCTTTCCACTTTTCTTCCGTCATTTTCTCAATCGGACATGCTACAAGAAGTTCCTCTAGTGGTGAATAATCAGTACAGAATCTACGAGCCCTATAGGGTGCAACCTATCTGTAGCCTCGAAACCACACCTCCAATAATTGAGCACAACCCCAGAATCTCCCTTCCCCTGCTCTTTTGCAAGCAGTCAAGGTTTTATAGGTTTCTGCCAAGATGGCTGGCACCAGATTTACCTTGTTCTTTAAGCGCTCAAACAGCCCGAGAGTTGATGGATCAATATAATCTGGGGTCCTCGAAAATAACACTAATCCGTAAATACATACAGCTTATAGACTCCTTTTCCTCTCTGGTTCATCGCCCGTTAAAATTAATTCATGAATTACCTTCAAGTGTGTGCGCTCATTATCCTCGGTTATTTCATCGTTCCCTTTTTGCTTTAATTTTCTGTTAAACCAAACTTTATTTTTTCCGGTGACCAATTTCAACTTTCTTCTAAAGGTTGAGTTGTTAGGGGGTCTCATGTAAATATTGTCCTTTTCAAATTTCGAGCAATATAACAAAGCCTCATATTCTTCCAGCGTCGGTGTCATATCCACTTCTCCGAATGTGAAACAATTATATACCGGGTTCCAATACTGCGTCATAGCCCTAATTAATTCTCGATCGACTGGAACGTCCAACAACATTACTATATCCCCGAACTCTAACTAAAAAGCTTTCTTCATAGTTTCGTCCCATTGTTCCCATATCGTTTTGAGCTACGGTAAACAACTATTCTGTCCTAAATTCATTAACGCAACTTTCTTAGTTCGTGATACATAATCTCCCCTAATGCTGTCTCCTTTGATGAACTGGGTTTCCTCAGACCATGACCAGACTGCGGTATTATCCTCTCCCTGTCTATCGGACCCTTCAGCTGTATGAGACATTTCCTGTTCGATTGACTTTGAACTTAATACCTCTATGAATACAATTATGATGCAAAATACATAGAACAAAACAAAAAAACCGTGTCAGTATGGTAAAAATATACTTGTAAACAAAAATAATTACTAAATAAAAAACAATTTATTGCGTAAAAGTAACCAGAGAACAATTTACATGGCACATGAAAAATAACCAGAGAAATGTATTTAAATCAGCAACACCTGTCTTAGGTCCCTCTCTGGCTCTAATGGGGTAGGCTTCTATTACAACATGTGGGTTTCGATCTAGACTCTAGGTACCCGAACTATCGTTACTAGACTAGTAAGATATCGATTTAGGAGTATACGACCCCTTATAGTAGAGGCGTAACCTCACGGTGTATAAGGTTGGTATACCGGAAGAAGGACAAAATTCCGATCACGGAGCTAAATAACTCACGTAAGATCATGCCTCACTCCCACTTAAGGGTGAAAAGCCCAAGTAGAAGGCTTATGCATGAATGTCAGTTTATATCACACAAGAAAAAGCTATATGCATTTTTCCTGAAAATTCATCCAATAATTATGGAAAAATTAAATTCAAATTACTGTCCTAAAATGCAAAAATGCCACGTAAAATTAATTAGGCCTGACTCTCATTTTTTAAAAATATCCCTAGCGGAGTCGTCAAGCTGTCGCGACCATTTTTGAAATCGGGTGTGTAAAAATAACCTGACGATAGATCTTTTTAAAAAATAAGGTTTTATGACCATTTTTTAATTTAATCTTGAAAATTTAGGGTTTTTCGTATTAAATTAGATTTTTCTTTATTTAAACTTAAAAACATTTTGGAGTTGCCACCGATCACTTCGAGGTAGACCGGACACCGAAAAACAAACTAGAGATTCTATCTTTAAAATTGGATTCGGAAGTCGGTTACGTGTAGGGAAGGATTAGCAACCCTACGAACGCCTATTATCAGTACCTTTAATTTTACGTGGCATTTTGGAATTTCGAATAATTATTTTGAATTTAATTTATCCCATAATTATTAATTGAATTTAAATTCCAAATGCAGATACCCTTTTATAAGGAAATTTATTTTGTTTGAATATGAGATTAAAAGCACCCTGTTAGGTGGCACCCCTATTCATATTTAAAAATGAATTTCCAACATAAAAGGTTTTTTATGAATGCCCTTTATCGTTTTGTTGATTTTAAGTATTAATCCTAAAAAGGCTCTAAATAATTAGTTATTTATGTTATGAATATTAATTAATTTAATGGATTTTATGAGAAAAAGCCAATTGCTTGAACACATTTCATATATTTAAAGCCCTTAAATTAATCATATTCCTAATTGATTAATCTTTCTAGTTAATTAAAGTTCTAGTCCTAATTAAGACTCTAACAATTTATTTAGTCAATATTATAAGTGAAAATGTATATTAAATATTCACCTTTAAAACCAATGTTGAGATAACACCCCATTGTAAATAATGAAACACCATCCAAATTTGGGTCCCAAAGGTTCAGTTTAATATACATTTAATTATCTACAATGTATCCTAATCAATTATTTAATTTTAATTAAAGAGCTAAATTAATATTCAATTTTAAGTGAATTATGTATATGAAATATAATTTATTAAAATCCATATTGTGATAACACCCCATTGTAAACAATGGAACACCATCTTAATTTGGATTCTAAAATTATATTTAATATACATCTAATTACTAAAATCATCTATTCTATTTAATTATTGAATCTTAATTAAAGAAACCTAAGCTAAAGGCTCTATTAATTAAACTAGATGGTTTAATTATCTAACATACAAAACTACATGTTCAATTTAAAATATACATCAAACATATAAATTAATTGCATTCAAAACAATTTAAAAAATAAATAAATGACCAAATTGCAAGCAAATTGAAAATAAAGGCTCAATTTATTATTAAAGGACTGAATTGAAACAATTACAAAACCCTAAGCCCAAATACAAAGCAATGGTGACCCAATTGAAAGAAACTACAAATTAAGGGGAACAATTACAAGACATAGGGGACCGAATTGAATTAATTACAAAACCTAGGAGATAAATTTGAGGGAAATTGGACTAAAATGAGAGAAATCAAAGGTTTGGGCAAAAAGCAAAGGGGATCCGAATAGAAATATGCAGATCCTGGGTCGACCTGGATACAACGCGGGGATATTTTTTTGACCCGACACCAAAATGGTGCCGTGTTGACTCAACTATAAATGGCCCAAAACCGGGCCAACTCGGCCATAATCCACAAGCTCTCTCCCTCTCTCATCTCACCAGATTCTTTCAACTCAAACACTAAAACCTAGAAAATTCAAGCTTCTTTTTATCAAAACTCTCATATTCAACCCCATTCTTCCCCTTGTTCATTCGAAAACCTCACTTCGATCCACCTCAAACACTAAAACAATCTAACTTCATGTTTTCCATCGATCAAACCCATTTTTTTTATCTCGAGTTCTTCCCTAGTTCTTCACCATTCCCCTATTTGATCTTTAAAAACACGAAAACCTATGTTTCCCAAGATCTAAAAGCCTAAAATCCAATTAAGCTCTTAGCTATTCTTCCCTAAACTTCACAAACCCTAGAACTCCGGCCTAGCTCCGCTTTAGCCTCCACCCCTAGATCTAGGACCACCGCTCCTTAACCTTTCCGGCATGTTTGCTGGCCGCAGAAGGCGATGCCGGCCACCTCCGATCATTGTCTCCGGTCAACCCTAATATACTCTGACCACCTCTGCAACTCCGATCACCCCTAACCTAACTGTAATACCCCAAAATTTGTTAAGTTGTTTAAGAGTCATTTAGTACTAAGATGACAAAATATAGAAGTTAAGATTTCTTTAATTATGGGTTCTAGGAAAGGAATTTCTGAGTATTTAGAGTACCTTGTGATAGAGAGTACACAAAATAGGGTACTTGCGAAGTTTGGTTGAAATCCGATAGGAAAAGTATTAGACATCTGATAGAATATTTTTACTATTAATTGTTTTTATTCCGTAGATAAGTAATACATGTTACAAGAAGTTGATCTGTATAATTAGATTTCTGGTATGTGATAGAAATCTATTTTTGATCGAACAATTAGGGGATAAGCAGATACCTGATTTGAATAAAAATGCAGTATAAGATATCGAATTTCGATTGCACTGCAAAGTTAAGCGTGCTCAAGGCATAGGATGGGTGACCTACTGGGAAGGTCCCATGTCAGTACTTTAGACTGATAAAAAGGAATCAGTCTGAGTTAATATTATTCATATGGATAGCCGATTAAGAAATATAAAGAGAAATTGTATCCGATAAAGATTTCGGGTAATTATCGGTATATTTGGACCGAGTCAAAATTTTAAGTTTGACTTCATAAATATGGAATATTTTATTTGATAATATTATTTATTTTTCAGATATGGAAATAAGGAATTTTTAGAATTTATTTGATAGCCGGTGAAGAGGAAATCGCAGTAGAAGTAGTAAGTGAAAATCGAGAAATCGGATCGAATCAAAATTTCAGAGGTTGTTCCATAAGTCACGAAAAATTCATAAAATATTATGTTATGAATAAGTTATTAATTGGTTGATTGTGATCTAGCTAGAATAGTTGGATTTTTACAAAATGGCAGAATTAGTAAGTGACTATTTTGGTAATTTGGTCACAATGGCAATTTTGAAATATTTTGAAAGTACCATGGGTAATATGGTAATTTCCCATGTGTAAGCATTACACCCTAGTTTGGTTAGAGTTGAATGGAATTTGGTTGGAATTGAACTAGAATGACAACTTGTAAATTATGATTCATTTGGAGGTTAATTTTGGAATAAGGACTAAATTGAATAAAAAATTCAATTTATCAATTACATGTGGCATAAATTAATAGAAGATGAACAATGTTCATCTTCTACCCCCTCCGTTTCAAAAATACCATAGAGAGAAGGGAAAATATACAAAATTTTTCCTAGGCATTTTGAAGGCTCTCGAACAAGATTTAAGGTATGTTTTTGGTAGAAAGTTGATATATTTTCAATTCTATTTCATTTGATAGTAATTTTATCAAGAGTTATGAAGATTTGAGTATGTTCTTGAAGAGAGAGAAAATAGGGTTTCATGTTCCACGTTTAGATTGAAGCTTGATCTATGCAAATCTAGTGTTGTAGAGATGAAATCAAGCTTAGATTATGAATAATTTCATGTTTAAGGATTAAAAGCCCTAACCCTAGAATTTGGGATTTTATTTAGGGTTTTGAAATTGATGATGAAAATGAAAGATTGATGATATTAGAAGCTTGATTTTGATGTTAGAATGAAAAATACTCAACTAGTCCTTTAAGTGACCATTTCGGCATACATGGGGAAATTTGGAGAAATATTGTGAAAGTTATCCTAGGGATGGATTTGAAGAGATTATGAACTTAGAAGCTTGATTATGGTGTTTGGACTAAAGTAAAGTAATTGGAAAATATAGATACCCATTCCGACTTGTAGAGAAATTATGGGAAAATATTTTGAAATTATTATGATTATGAGATTTTATGATTCGAATATGTTGTATGAAGTTAGAAATGAAATTAGAATCCAAGGGATTAAATTGACAAGAAAGGAAATGACAAGGGACCATTTTGACAGCCCTGATTAGTTCAAGGACCAATTCAGCTTTGGTCTAAAAGTAAGGGAAAAATGTGAGAAAAAATATAGAAATGTTGGATTAATTATTCGATACAAGTTTGCAAGTTTATGTGTAAAATTAGTGACTAAAATGTCACTTTGGTAAAAGTTAGTGGATGAAGGGTATTGAATAAGAGTTAGTGAAAAATGATGGAATTATTGAATAATTGTGATTCGAGCTTGAATAAATTGCAAAATGTGCAAAATGGTCACTAGGGACCATAATGAACAATTCGGCATTATTAAAGGAAAAAGTGAAAAATTTTGGAAATATTTTATATTTGGATAATTATACTAGTATAGTATAGTTAAGCAATGTTAGATTAAAAATCTAACATAAATATTGTTATTTATGTTCAAATGGTACTGTACAGCTATTGACGAGGCTAAAGGTACCAGATCAAAAGAAAGTAAGGAAAAAATATCAAAATAGCTTAGTGAGGCTAATATCATGCATGACCCAGGTGAGCGCATTTTTACTTATTTATTATATATGTGATATGAGTGAGTGCATTATATGTATTTATGACATGTTGTTAAATATGACGAATTGTGATGAGTCGGCCTTGGTATAAATAAAAATATATGATGGCTTATTTATGCAAATAACATGAAATATTAAATGGCATATTGATACAATGATTGTAGCATAATGATTTACTCAAGGTAAATCGAATTTTAGATATTTGGGTATGAACTGCCCATTATCGAATTATGGATGATAGTATTGATGAATTGGATATTGAATGTGATAATATTGTATTGTTATGCCCAAGTACTAGTGTGAGAGTCTTCGGTATAATTGGATATTCATAGCAGCTACATTCCAGCACTACGGTGCGTTCCAGACAATTCGGTGTTGACATTAGACGCTACGGCATTGCAGATACTACGGTGTTGTTTAGACATTTCGGTGTTGACATTAGACGCTACGACGTTGCAGACACTACGGTGTTGTTTAGACACTACAATGTCAACTAGCACAAAAAGGTGCAATAATGAGGAGCAAAAGGCGTCCTCAAGCACGTACTCACCATCAGATGCTACGGCATTGCAGACACTACGATGTCGTTATGATGAATCGTATACCATAGGTTCACATGAAATTGTACTTTGGGCTAGAATTTATTAAATGCTTTTATGCAGGTGGTTAGGCCACTGAATGCCCAAGTATTACAACATGAGAATCTTTGGTATAGTTGGATATCCATAGAGTCTTAGCAGCTACATCCTAGCACTACGGTGCGTTTCAGTCACTTCGGTGGTGTTTAGACACTTCAGTGTCGACTTAGACGCTATGATGTTGTTCAGACACTTCGGTGTTGTTAGCACAAATTGTGCGATTATGAGGAGCAAAGAGCGTCCTCGAGTACGTACTCATCTCAGTCACTTCGGCGATGCAGACGTTGCAGCGTCGTAGACACTACGGTGTCGTGATGACTCGCATACCATAGCATCACATGATTTTGTACTTTGGGCTATAATACTTGAAATGCATTTATACAGGTAGTTAAGCTAAAAAGCTTAATGTACACAAGACTAGTAAGACAGATCGAATCCTATGATTTGAATATTATATTGGTTTAATGAACTATACATGTAAGGTAGTTCTATGCATGATAAAATGTTATCAACTGCAATTGAAATCGCTTGCCAATTTGCAGGGCTGAGTTATTTATAATCATTATTTTACATTGTTATGCTTATGCCTCACTAAGTTATACTTAGCGTGTTTCGTATCACACGTAGGTACTTTAGACCAGATAGCAGAAGAGGAGCTGCACATCGTTGGATCAAGTTAGCCTGCATTATCAGTAAGTACCACCACATCCTAGTCTAGTGGGGCATGTATAGATATTAAATAAGTAACTATTTTGTATGTCTAAATTTTCGTACTCTATTTATAAGTTAATTTGGATGTATGATCTAGAAACATGACTTAGTTTGAGGAATTAAGAATATTAGAAAAGATGCTTCAAACGATTTTAAACTTAGTTAGTTGTTTATCGCGTAGCGATTTTAAAATCAAGAAAGAGTCTAGGTAGCACACATGGTTTTCACCCTGAATTATATTTTAATTTTAATAACTACTTAAAGTATTTTATAAACCAATTCAGGGTCAAAACTAGGTGACTCTAGACAGATTTGTAATTTAGTGAAAACCGAGAAAGTGTTGTTTAGTCAAATTAGTTTTGCAATAAAATTTTTTTACAAGTCTGAAAATCAGTGTAAATCAGTTAGTAACATCTTTAATGTGTATTCGAATATCGAATATACGTTGAGGGTGTTACACTAACTCTGGCCACCGTCCTCTGTCATGAGGCAATTTTCGGTTACCGTGTTGGAACCCTAAAATGCCCAAAAACCTCTATTTTTTTCTCGATTTTTCACCTAAGCTACCCGATCCGACAGGATCTCCCGGCTTCCCCCTACATCTACCCAAAAACCTAACCATTTCTATCGTTTTCGACTCCAACCGCAACCTAACTTCACTCTGGCGACCACTCGAATAAGATCTCAGACAAACTAAAGATAAGCTCAGATGTCTTTATTATTTTCATTAATCTTTTTAGTTTTTTTTTTAAAACCTCGATTTAAAATTTTATGTTGTTTTTGCTGCAGAAATAAAGATTCAAACAGAAAGCTACCTTCTAATATCAGCGGCATAAGTTCAGCGACGCCCTTGCTTCGGTGACGAATCGTCTTCTCCGACTACTTCTAGACTCCCAGGTATCTCTTTAGTTCCCCCCCTCTCTCTAATTACTCAAGTAATGATTGAGTAATTATTGCCGTCATTATTGAACATTTTTTCTCTCTCCCCAGGGTATTTATAGCAGGGGTAAATGCTGACGTTAGGGCTAGTAAGCTGTTGACAGTTGTCTCCAGCATGGCTTGATTCGGGTGAAATATGGACAGGCCAATGGCAGCATGCCACGTGGCTAGTTTAGGCGGGAAAAAGAAGCACAAATGTACTAGTTTGGGCTTTTTATCTAATAATATGTACTTGGGCAGGAATTTGGTTGTAAATGGACCTTATATCTGTAATTTGGCTTTTGTGTTATTTAGGCTTTGTATATGGACTATTTTTCTGGACTGTTATTTATTCGAGCTTTTATAATATTGTATTTATTTATTTATTTATGTATTATTTATATTTATTTTTTATTTAATTATTAAGCCCGACTAAAATTCGGGTATTATAGGGGTCTCTTCTCACTCATGAGATCATGAAGAAAGGAAGAAAAAGAAAGAAAAGAAGATATAGAAGAAGAAAGTAGAAAAGAAGAAGAAGTGGGAATTGTTCTCAAAGCTTTACAAGAAGAGAAGAATTATATTAAAGAAAAAGATGAAGAAATGGCTATGCTAGCCAAGAGATTCACAAGGTTCATAAAATCCAACTGGGGAAGAAAGTTCCAATGGAGAGAGGGTTTCAAGAAAAGAAAAAAAGGAAGAGAAAGATCAAATCATTTCCTATGAGTGCAAAAAGTTGGGACACATCAAGTTCGATTGTCCCCGTCCCCAACTAAAGAAGAAGAGCTTCGGAAAGAAGAAAAAGCTCAAGGAACATGTAGCTACTTGGAGTGATGAGGACTCATCCAATGAGGAAGAATAAGAAGTAGCTAACCTTTGTTTCTTGGCACTGGAGAATGATCCTAAGGTAACCTCAAACTCACCTAATTTTGATTTTACTTTTGATGAGCTTCAAGAAGCTTTTGATGAGTTGCAAGAGGTTTATGATGAGTTGGTTTTGAAGTATAAAGAATCACTTTTGAAAAACAAGAAAAAAAATTCTGATTTGAAAAACCAAAATGATTTTTTAATCTAAAACCAATATGGAACTTGAAAGGAAGGTTATGGATATGCAAGAAAAACAAAAATATTTTGAAAAGAAAAACCAGGACTTGCATAACCTATTTTCAAAAGTTCATGATGATCACCAAAAGGAAGTGAGTGATCTTAATGCTTCTTTGAAAAAGGTTGGGAAACCTTGTTTTGAAAAAGGAAATCATTCAAAGCCCAACCATGTGAGAAGAAACTTTAATGGCTACAAACATAAAGGCTTCCAATGAACCTCTAAAGGTAAGAGAGTTAGGAGTGTTTGGGTTCCTAAGGAACTTGTCAATTCTAATAATATTGATGCCATTGCTTCTTGGAATCCCAAGGGAACCAAGATTTTGGAAGCTAATACCCATGGAGCCAAAAGAATTTGAGTACCAAAAATCAAGACTTGATGCTATGTTTGTAGGGGGAACATTGCTAAAAGGCCAAAACTTTAAGTGCAAACTCATGGTACCTTGATAGTGGATGCTCGAGACACATGACCAGAGACAATAGTCGATTATAGGAGCTAAAACCAATAAGTGACGGAGTAATGACTTTCGGTGACAACTCCAAATGCCAAATTGAAGGAATTGACTCTATTGGTAATCACTCTTCTATACTCATTGATAATGTTTTATATGTCAACGATCTTAAGCATAATCTTTTAAGCATAAGCCAATTACGTGATAAAGGTTTCAATGTCCTTTTTGATTTAAATGGTTGCAAAATTATTGACATTGATTCCAACAAAATTGTGCTTATTGGTCATCGTATAGGAAACATTTACATGGTGCATTTAGATGACATTCAAATGCATGTTTTGTTGCAAAAGATGAGCATGATTCTTGGTTGTGGCATAGAAAACTAGGACATGCAAGCATGAGTGTGTTGGAAAAATTGATTGCAAATGATCTAGTAAGAGGTTTGCCAAAAATCAAGTTTTCTCTTGACAAAATTTGTGATGTATGTGCAAAATGCAAACACAAAAAAGTTTCTTTTAAATCCATTAATGATGTTTTTACAAGTAAAATTTTACAATTGATCCATATAGATCTTTTTGGCCCTATTAGAACTATGAGCTTGGGTGGAAAACAATATGCATTTGTTTTAGTTGATGCTTACTCTAGACTTAGGTTCTATTTTTAGGTACCAAAGATGAGGATTTAGAAAAAATTCATCACGTTTTCAAAAGCAAACCAAAATGATGTTGGCTACTCTATTTCTCATTTTAGGAGTGACCATGGAACCGAAATTCAAAATCTTGGTTTTCAAGAGTTTTGTAACTCAAATGGAATTAGCCATAATTTTTGGCTCCTCGAACACCTCAACAAAATGGGGTTGTAGAGAGGAAAAATAGAACTTTAGAAGAAATGGTTCGAACCATGCTTTGTGAAAACAATTTGCCTAAGTATTTTTAGGCGGAAGCCACTAATACGGCTTGTTATATTGTTAATAGAGTAATTATTAGGCCAATTTTAAAGAAAACACCTTATGAGCTTTTCAAAAATAAAAGCTTAACATTAGCTATTTTCATCCTTTTGGATGTAAATGTTTTGTTTTAAACAATGAAAAAGACAATTTAGACAAGTTTGATGCAAAACGTGATGAAGCTATTTTTCTAGGTTACTCTTTAAATTCTAAAGCCTATTGTGTATTCAACAAAAGAACTTTAGTGGTTGAAGAGTCAATCCATGTTGTTTTTCAATGATAACCTTCTTCCAAGGAAGGATACTTGTGATGATGATGATGTAGGAATTTTGGATGCCAATGATGGTGGAGGAAAATCATCAAAGGTGGAAGAAGTTCCATAAAAAGAAGAACCATAAGATCCACCTCTAGAAACCTTGAAGGATATGTCTTTAGAGGAAAATGGAGGTCACCTACTGTAGCGATGTCTTTTTTTAAATCGCTAAATAAAAACGAGGATTTTTGAAAGGTGTTTTGAGAGGTGTTTGTGATTCTTTTGGATATAAAATATTTATTCCGTGGGGTTTTTAAAATACCGCATTTAAAAAAAATGGAGTCGCCACCGGCCACTTAGGTAGGCCGGACACCATAAAACCAGAGATTCAAAAAATGTTGGGTTCGGGAGTCGTTACGGATGGGGAAGGATTAGCACCCCCACACCGCCCAAAATTGGTACTTTAATAATTACCGCTTTATTAATATTGGATTTTCCTGATTAAAGTGACGATTATTTTAAAATTCGGTCATAATTGCGAATTAATTTTAAGGGCCCCGTTATCCGAGAATAAACGCCCAACCACTATCACTACGCTTGATACTGGACCCGTTTACGCTCGGATAAAAGGACACCGCATTAACAAGTTATAAATCATATGCAATCTTAGTGACAAAAATATAAAGCATGACAGATAATTTAAAGACAGTAAATATTCACATAATAAGATACTAATCTAATAAATGATATACTAGATTAAAACATGCATATATACATATTATTCTAAATGATAAATAAAAACAACTTTAACAAGTTAGAACAACAATGCAGGAATAATTACGTTATATGTAGACGAACAAATATTTAAAAAGACATACATGCTATTAATAAAACATATTTCAACATATATGAACAACATGTTATACAATAAAGAAGACACACTAATACGTAACCTAAAAGTCAAGAAAACATACAATACATACAAAAATACAAAAACATGCTTTTTTTCTGAGTCAAATAGAACATAACATGCTTTAATACGAATAACCGGATAAAAAAACATGACTATCATAAGCTTAACACCCATATAAATATAAACATAAAATATGAGGCATATACGGTGACATAAAATAAAACAATAGAATATCAACATATACGATTATAATACGAACATGAATATTTACAAAGAAAACAGACTGAAAATAAAGAAAAATAAAAGTCATGTGCGAAAATTAAAGAATAATAATATGTAATTTAGGGACGAAATAAACAAAACCTAAAAGGATCAAAACTGTAATTAGACTAAGGGGCAGACCCAAAATGAAAAGTTCAAAAACGCGGGATGGTTAAGGGGGTAATTTTACCATTTAAAATCTGAATCGGTGTAATTTAGGGACTAGATTACAAGATTTTGAAATATCAGGGGGACTAGGATTGTAATTATACCATGCGGCAAGACAAAAACGAAAATATTGAAAACGTGGTGGGATTAAGTGTGTAATTTACCCATTTAGTAAAATAATAACACCTATATAAACCCTCTTTTTAGGCCGAAATCAAAATTTTAGCCATTTGTTTCATTTTCTGGTTTTTACAATAACCTGTGTTCTTCTTTTTCTCTCGTTTGTTCTTATAAAATCCAGAATCCGGCCGCCGTATCCTCCGCCGCCGGCCGCCGCTAACCGGCGCCGGCGAGCCTCTAAAAGACACCAAAATAACCCCCCTTTCGTCCTCAACATGAATCCTAGGTTGGATTCAGAGGATATACTTTTATTCGCCCTAGATCTAGAAAATACGAAGCGAATTTTTTTTTTAAAACCAAAACGAAACCACAAGGAGTCTTCCCCTCCGTTTAGTTCACCATCTATGGCTTGTAGAAGCCGAAAGGCTTATCACTGAGGAAGGGGAAGACCCACAAACGACGCCGGTAAGACTACTCTCCTTTTTTTGTTTCTGTTTTTTTCGTATATGCATGTAAAGAAAACAAGTAAGAAAAAGAGACAAGTGTTTACCACTGGATTGTCTTTTGATTATCACTTGACTGGTTACAATTTTTTGTTTCTACAAGATCTCTGTTCTCTCTTTTTTTGTTACTACTCTCGTTCTTCTCCCCGTTACAAAAGTTCCCGTTTCATATATATTATTGTCTCTATTTTGTTGCAAGTTGCATCTTGCTTTTTTCAGATCTGAACTGAACTGACAATTTTGCTTGTTGTCTTGGGCATGTTCTGAGCACGGGGACTGAATATCGGTGCGGTGGCGATATGGATATTCTGCCAGCGGCCAGACACGTTCTCGGCCGTTAGATCAGATCTGATCTAACGGTCGAGATGGCTTGAAGAACGAACGGCCTGGATGAAGCCTCGATTTGATGAGACGGCTTCAGATCTCGCCACGTGAAGCTCCGCAGTCGAGGAGTCAGAACGCGTGGATCTTACGCGCGCGTGGGATATTAAAGCGTCCGCGCGTGTACCACACGCGCGTGTGGCACTCGAACGGTCCATACGTGTGGAACACGCGCCTGGCAGATATTTTTGACTTCCTGGTTGCATCGTGGCCGTTGGATCAGATCTTGATCCAACGGCCCACAGTTACCTGCACATTGTAATTAGATAAGATTTAGATTTGGGCCAACCGGGCCTTGTAATTGAATTTGTAATTGGACTTGGACTTCATTTTTATTTGGGTTTAATATATTTAATTTTTTCATTTTACCAGCCCAATATAATTATAACAACAATATATATACATACGAAAATGTATACTTATATTATACAATCATTAATTAATATAATATTCTAGCATACGTACGTATAACATAACATCTATATATTAATCAAATACGCTCATACTCTAGATACATACGCGACATACATACACCCCTAATACATATACATAGCTTATACATGCACACACCACCTTATATTAGTAACATTCATATAATATAATAAATATACATGCAATATTAATATATTTACAAGTGAAAATGAGTGATTACAGTTGCCCCTCTTTGCTTGTTCTCATGAAATGGGAAACAAAGCAAAGATTCATAAGCACTCATTTTTATCAGACTTCCCTGTTTGTAGCTTTGGAAAAACGAATTCTTTTGGACATCTCCGCTCTTCCTTGGCTGAATTTTCAGGCTCGTAAGTTCTTCCTATATAGAGCTTCGTCACCTTCCGATCTTGGAGCTACAGGCTCTTCCTATATAGAACCCTTCGCTATGAAATCCCGAATTATGAGTCCTTCCTTTCACTTTGAGACAGTAAAGCTTGGAGTCCTTCCTATATAGAACTCTTCGCCTTCAACGCTGGTTTCTCCTATATAAAACCTTTTGCGCCGCTGATGGATTCTTCCGACTGGGAGTTCCTCCTATATAGAACTGCTAGTCTTCAAATCCTGGAGCCGTCAGTCCTTCCTATATAGAACTTTTGGTGTTTGAAATCTTAGAGCTATAGGTTCTTCCTATATAGAACCTTTCACTCTAAGACAAGAAAGCTCGGAGCCTTTCCTATATAAGACTCTTCGCTTTCGACACAACAGGTTTCCTATATAACCTTGTGTCATAGGTGAATTGCTTTGACTGGGAGTTCTTCCTATATAGAACTGCGAGTCTTCACCTTGGAGCCATCAGTCCTTCCTATATAGAACTTTTTGGCGTCTGGAATCTCAGAGCTACAGGTTCTTCCTATATAGAACCTTTTACTCTAAGACAATAAAGCTCGGAGCCCTTCCTATATAGAACTCTTCGCTTTCGACACAGTAGGATTTCCTATATAATCTTGCATGTCATGGGTGAATTGCTTTGACTGGGAGTCCTTCTTATATAGAACTGTGAGTCTTCACCCTGGAGCTGTCAGTCCTTCCTATATAGAACTTTCAGCTTCTGAAACCTCGGAGAGAAGGATTCTTCCTATATAGAACCTCTCTCTGGAGCTTGAAAACATGTGCCTTTTGTATGTAAAAACATTGTCTTCTCATTCGGGATTAACACCGCGATGGCTCTCGATGTCTCTTTGGATCTGCAGATACCTGTTTGAGATGAAAACAAAATGCTATGACAAATGAATTGACATGCTCCTAATCCTAGTGATGTCTGACTATTCATGATGCATGAGTGTCAATATCTTGGTGGGCTTGTTTTGATCCTGATTTGATCTTGATGTTCGCTTTCTCCTTTTTTACAGGCATCGATACTCCGCCTCACTGTCAGGTTCAACCATCTCAACCTTTCTTTTTCTCCAATTACGATTTGGAATTCTAAAGTGCCTTTTCGGGTTTTCACTTTAAAGAGATTTTTTTTGAGGGGGTGCCCTTTCGGTTTTCACCCAAGAGATCTCTTTTGTTATCTCGTGTGCCTTCCTTGAATAGATAGGACATGTGCCATTGGTCATCCTACCTGGTTGTTTGAAGCTTCTCACCTTCCCTAGCCATTATGTAGGGAACTGGAGGACGAAGTTAACATCGTTTTCTTTGATCACCTGCATTTTCAAGGTTAAATCATAGTAATGCTCCGAAATCTCTTGTTTCATTATAAGCCTATGTTATCTTATTTGACTGAAATTGACAAGAAGGCCAGGAATGGATGCTCAAAAACACGGTTCTATTACGATTAAGGGCTTTGAGATATCTTAAAAAGAAAGGTATGACACGTATGAGTTAAATACAAGATCCCTCATTATCTTCGATATGAATGATACAGGATCCTGTCAACTGATGTAGAATTTTTTGCCTGAAGCTTCCTCTTCATGATGCTCATGGGGATACCCTTCTCTTCATATATTCAACTTTTCAATTTACCCAAGCCGCCCTTTACGAGTTTTCAACTCGGGTCCTTCCTTTACTTCAAGACGCCCGATTTCAGGTTTTCGCCCTGAGCTCTCCATTTTGTTCTCTTTTATTTTTTTCATCATCATTTTTTTAGATATAGTACTTCTTGACGGCATCAGAATTTACGGGATTTTTCAGCTCGTCCCCATCCATTTCTGTTAGGATCAGGGCTCCTCCTGAGAAGGCCCTTTTTACGACGTACGGTCCTTCCCAGTTGGGCATCCATTTTCCTCGAGAATCTTTCTGGATAGGGAGGATTTTCTTGAGTACCAGATCCCCTTCTTTGAATTCTCTTGGGCGCACCTTTTTGTTGTATGCCTGCACCATTCGCTTTTGGTACATCTGACCATGACAAATGGCCTTTAGTCTTTTTTCGTCAATGAGGTTTAGCTGGTCGAGTCTGGCCTGCACCCATTCAGCTTCTCCCAGTTTTACTTTGTTTAAGACCCGGAGAGACGGAATCTCTACCTCAATTGGGAGTACTGCTTCAGTACCATACACTAAAGAGTAGGGTGTTGCCCCTGTTGATGTGCGAATGGACGTCCTATAGGCGAAAAGGGCAAAAGGCAACTTCTCATGCCAATCCCTGTAGGTATCCGTAGTCTTCGCTATGATCTTCTTTATATTCTTGTTTGCTGCTTCCACTGCTCCATTCATTTTAGGACGATAGACTGTGGAATTATGGTGTGTTATCTTGAATTGAGTGCACACGTCCTTCATCATTTTGTTGTTCAGTTAGGCGTTGTCGGTGATGATCCTTTCGCAATCCGTATCGACAAATAATTTCCTTCTTTAAGAACTTACAAACTGTAGTCCTGGTGATATTGGCGTAAGACGCTGCCCTCTACCCATTTAGTGAAGTAGTCTATGGCGACCAAAATGAAACGGTGCCCATTGGAAGCTTTGGATGGATCGCCCGATGACGTCCATGCCCCATCTTTGCGAAATGCCACGGAGAATTCATGGTGTGTAAAGGCGATGGGGTGCATGAATCTTGTCGGCGTAGATTTGGCATTTGTGGCATTTTCTGGCGTAATTGATGCAATCTCCTTCCATGGTCAGCCAGAAATAACCATATCTCATAATTTTTCGGGCTATAGACAGCCCGTTGGCGTGGCGTTCCACAGATCCCGTCATGTACTTCGGCTAAGATTTCCTTCGCCTCCGGGCATCCACACATCTCAAAAATGTTTGATCATGACTTCTCCTATATAGGATTTCCCCATCTAGGACATATTTTGTTGCCATTTTCTGGCGTTTTTTTGTCATTGTCGTTTGCCCCTTCTGGATACTTTCGAAGCTTGACATATTGCAGGATATCATAGTACCATGGATTTCCGTCAATCTCTTCCTGTACATTACAACAATGAGCAGGCTTTTCAAACGTCTGCATCTCAATGAGCTTTATTTTTGCCCCGGTGTTTGTTTTAAACATGGATGCCAAGGTTGCCAATGCATCTGCCATCTGATTTTCTTCTCGGGGCAGGTAATTGAAGCTGACCTTTTCGAACTCTTTGGTGAGCTCTTGTGTCAATTTGTGATATTTGACCAACTTCGGGTCCCTAGTTTCCCATTCCCCGCGCAATTGGTAAATGACTAAGGACGAATCTCCGAACACTCGAAGTTCCTTAACCTTTCTCTCGATGGCTGAGTTCAGTCCCATGATGGAAGCTTCGTATTCAGCTGTATTGTTTGTGCAGAAAAATTCCAATCTGCTGGTGAAAGGATAATAGACGTCCTCAGGTGAAATTAGCACTGCCCCTATCCCATGTCCGAGGGCGTTGGAGGCTCCATCGAAGTAAAGTTTCCATGACTTATCATCTGAAATCTCTTCTTCGGTTGTAATGCACATCAAGTCTTCGTGTGGGAAACTAAAGTTCAATGTCTCATAGTCATCCGAAGCACGACTAGCTAGGAAATCCGCTACGGCACTCCCCTTTATGGCTTTCTGATTAACATATACGATGTCGAATTCGGATAATAGCATCTGCCATCGGGCCATCCTTCCCGTTAGCGCTGGTGCTTCCATTAAGAACTTCAATGGGTCTAGCTTGGATATCAACCAGGTAGTATGGTACAACATGTACTGCCTGAGCCGCTTGGTAGCCCAAACTAGAGCACAACACAGTTTCTGCACTGGCGGGTACCGCGTTTCGCAATCATTGAATTTCCTGCTTAGGTAATAGATGGCTTGCTCCTTTTTTCTTGACTCATCGTGTTGCCCCAGTACACATCCCATTGAACTCTCGAAGACTGTTAAGTAGAGAATTAGTGGCCGACCAGGTACTGGTGCGACTAAAATTGGAGCATTTGTCAGGTACTTTTTGATCTTTTCTAGGGCTTTTTGACATTCTTCATCCCACACGCCAGGATTATTCTTTCTAAGAAGTCTGAAGACCGGGTCGCATTGGTTGGTTAATTGGGAGATGAAACGAGAGATATAATTCAGCCTCCCCAGGAAACCGCGGACTTCCTTCTGCGTGCGGGGTGGTGAAAGGTCCTGGATGGCTTTCACTTTATCCGGATCAATCTCAATCCCTCTTCTGCTTACTACGAACCCTAGGAGTTTTCCAGAAGTAACGACGAAGGTACACTTGGCAGGATTGAGCCTCAATTGGTACTTCTGTAGTCTTTAGAATAGTTTTCTCAAGTTTTGTAGGTGCTCTTCCTCTGTTCGAGATTTGGCAATCATATCGTCCACGTATACTTCTATTTCTTTGTGCATCATGTCATGGAAAAGAGTCACCAGTGCTCTTTGGTATGTTGCCCCTGCGTTCTTTAGTCCAAACGGCATCACTTGATAACAAAAAGTACCCCACATGGTTATGAATGTGGTTTTCTCCATTTCGTTAAGATCCATCTTTATCTGGTTGTACCTTGAGAAGCCGTCCATGAAGGAAAACCATGAATGTCCTGCGGTGTTGTCAACCAGCGTGTCAATATGTGGTAAAGGGAAGTTGTTTTTAGGGCTGGCTCGGTTCAGATCCCTATAATCTACACACATACGAACTTTCCCGTCTTTCTTTGGTACTGGTACAATGTTTGCAACCCATTCGGGGTATTTGGCTACTTCCAAGAATCCAGCATCAAATTGCTTTTTCACTTCTTCTCGGATCTTTAACAGCATATCTGGTCTCATTCTCTGAAGTTTTTGCTGTACTGGTTTGCACTCCGATTTTGTTGGCAATTTGTGCACCACTATGTCGGTATTCAACCCCGGCATATCTTGATAAGTCCAGGCGAAGACATCATTGAATTCCTGAAGTATGGCTATCAGTTCATGCTTGGTTTTTGAGGAAATCGTCGTTCCTATTTTTATTTCTTTTCTCGCTTCTTCAGTCCCCAAGTTGACAATTTCTGTTTCTTCTTGGTGGGGCATGATCTGCCTTTCTTCGTTGTCCACCATTCTCTTCAACTCATCCGGGATCTCAATTTCTATCTCATCATATCCTTCCTCAATTCCCTCTGAGACCTCAGGGCATTCAAAATTTACTCCAGGATTGGATCCGGTATCATTCATATCATCAATCATGAGCGACCTGCAATAAATGAGAATGAATTGTATTGGGAAAGAGACGGCTTTATATGAAGGGAATGAATATGAAGAATGCATGAATGGAATAAATGAGACTTTGGTCATTTTTTAAGAAAGTGGGGATATTTTCATTTCAATCAAAAAGTTAACATAGGTGCCCCATACAAGAGATCCCCATTGTTTATGGGCAAAAACAAAAGGTTGATTCGGAGCATTGCTCTGATCTATTCCTAAAAACTACAGGTAAATCAATGCAGCTCCAGTTATCAAGTGTTTCCCCGGGATGGCAAGGGCGGATGTTGGTCAATATTTTGCTGCCTCGGTCCTTTTCAGCTATCATGTTGATGTACATCCCTTCAAATGATTCTCTGAGTACTTCCTCCTGGTTAAGTTCATCATTTTTCTTCATTGCCTCTCCAATATCTTGACCTGGCTGGTAGAACCCTCCGGAGACAAAAGTGGCTTTCAAACTAGGAAAGGACATCGGTCTCCATGAAATGTCTTCTCCTTTAGATCTGGCTTTTCTTTGTTCTTCCTTCCTCTTATATTCCTCTTTCTTCTGTTGGACACTTGGTTGGTAACCCAGCCCGAAACGATCCTTCTTAGTTATCATATTCTTGGGTCTCGGGTTTCCTTGTAATTTCTCCCCACCCTTTTCCTATTTTGGCTCCTCGGCCCGAGTTTACTGACGGTCATCTTGGTACAATTAGATAACCTGGGGTAGGGGATCCGGCTTCCCTCTGAAACGAATGTGGCATTTACTATTTCTAATGCTCGGAACGAGCATTCTGCAGCATCTTCATCATTTTGAATGTAGGGGGTGTCTGATGCCACTGAAGCAACAAATTCATGCTCTGCCTCTCTCGTGACCAATTTGCCTTCAACTACAAATTTTAATTTACGATGCAATGATGATGGGACAACTCTGCTGAGTGGATCCACGGTCTTCCCAACAAACAGTGTAAGATGGTTTTATGTCCATCACCACAAAATCGATCACATATTCAGTTGGTCCGATCAATAGGGGCACCTCAATTTTCCCCATTGTTCCTTTTTGCGTACCATCAAAGGCTCTTACCGAGTTGTGGCAAGGCTTTAGGTGCGAACCATCTATTGGCAATTTTTGGGGTTACCATAGGCAAGACATTCAATGCTGACCCATTGTCGATCAAGACGCTGTAATACATACCCTTTGCGGTGGGTAGTGATGTTAAGGGCTTTGGTAGACCCCATTCCTCCCTCCGGGATCTCATCATCACTTGAATGTGATATGATTATAAGCGATAATATGCCCCACTATCATGTCGGGTTTTGTTCTGAAAATGTCTGGGGGCACAAAAGTTTGATTCAACACTTTCAATAGCGTCTCCCGATATTTCTCTCGAACTCAAGAGTAATTCCAAAGACTTGTGATCCTGGTTGTTGTTTTCGTAGTTGTTCCACTACGCTGTACTCACTATGTCTCAAGAACTTTAGAAATTCTTTGGCACGGGCCTCGATTCTGCGGCTCATTTATATTTGGGAAGGTTCTTCTCCAAATATCTCTGCGTAGGGCTAATCACTTTGTACTCTTCCCCTTATCTTTTTCAGCGCTTTCAAAGCCTCGGAGGAATAACATCAGCCGCTCCTTGTGAAATGGCCTGCCTCACCAACGTTCACATCGTTACGCTTTGTTGGTCTTCTAGCGTAGGCTCTTTTACTGTTCGTGTTCTGATTTTTACGGCATGGTCACATTCACAGCATAATTCCAGGGAATTTGTCGCATATCTTTGAATGGGAATGGAGATGGTGCTGAAATGATGATCTTGGGACTTATTTTTGCTGGTTTCTCCTTGGGAGACACCTGCATTCCCTGTCCTGGGAGAGATGATAAAAGGTCTATCCTTCTCGTATCTAGTTTTGGGGCTATCTGTCATGTGTACGTCTGATCCCTTCTTTCCTATGGGCTCCTCAAAGAATTCAATTTGTTTTTCATTCATCAACTTCTGCACCAATTTCTTGAACTCGTCACATTCTTGGATATCATGCCCTTCAGTCTGATGGAATTCGCAATACTTTCCACATTCCTTCTGCCTTATTATCATGCCTTTGTTGATCACACGAGCCATGCATAATTGTTGAAATACCCACCGTAAAGGAGACTTGATTTTTGACACGTCATCCTTTATCCTCCTGGTAAAGCATTCTTCTATGACATTTACCCCTCTGCTCCCATGATTAGGCAGCGGGTTGTTGGCTACGCTCGGCTCCTCAAACTTCAATATCCCAGAATCGATTAAGTTCTATACAAGCTTTTTGAAGGCAATACAGTTCTCAGTGGGATGTCCAGGGGTACCGCTGTGATAGTCGCAATGTGCGCTTGGATTATACCAAGGCGGGAAGGGTGGATTGACAGGAGTAACGATGTATGGTCGGACCAGGTCTACTTCATACAACTGGGAATACAGATTCGAGTCTGAAAACAGTAGGGGTGAAAGTTCTCCTCTCTTTCTCTTTTAAGTAACTCTCTCATCTCTTTGATTTTGTTTTTGTGTTTTTCCCACAGTGCTTGTGGCTGTGAGACTGTGAAGTTCTTGGGCGGTATAGGTGCTGGTGGTGTTTATTTCATTTCTCTTGTTATACTTTCGAGACCCTTCCCCACCATCAATTACGCGCTCTTAATTGCCAATTGCGAGAGAGACTCCCGATCTGATCAAGTCGGCAAAACACTATGTTGTGTTATTAATGAGGCGATCAAAGAGTGCCCCTTTGAGTATTTGACAAATAATGGCGTGATTTCATGCTCGGGATAGGTGGCTGGATTTGGGCGCCACTTCTCTCCACCTTTGGGCATATTGTCGCAGCTTTCATTGGACTTCGCCCCATATTTTCTAACATAATTCTGCTAGGGATCATGTCTCATTACATGTTTGTATTGCTCAAGAAATGCTTTAGACAGATCTTTCCATGTTTTAACATTCGCTTTGCTTAACTGAGTATACCAACGTAACGCCGCTCCAGTTAGACTATCCTGGAAACAATGGATCAGTAGCTTTTCATCTTTATGGTAAGCCGCCATCTTTCGGCAGTACATCGTTATGTGTGCAGAAGGACATGTGGTTCCATCATATTTATCGAACTCTGGCGTTTTAAACTTTGGCGGCAGGACAAGATCAGACACCAGACTTAGGTCGCTAGCGTCATTTCCTGACTCTTCATTTGATTGAAATGCTTTAAATTTTTCCTCCATGAGGCGAAATCTTTCTTCCCACTTTTTTTCTACCTCATTCCTGATTCTTTCGACCATGTTCAGGTTCGGTACTTCTTCTTCATAAAGTGCTTGATGATCGAGGGTTGAGTCTCGGTGCCCCCTACTTGAAAGCTAGAAGACATTCCTGCAGGGTCAATATACACCTTCCTAGCCTGGTTTGGTGCAGTTGGTTGAACCTTGTAGTGAGCCGGGGTACCTTCTGGCTCTAGAACATTTTCTCCTTCTACTCGTTTTCCAAGACTTTTTGCCAGCAATGCAGTTATGTCAGATACTATAGATGTTTGTGACTGCGCAATCTGATCACTAAGGCTTCTCTGGGCCTCTTCTAGCCTTGTCTCGAGCTCTCTTTGCCCTTTTTCTAGACTAATTATCCTTTCTTCCATGAGCTTTCTTTGTAGCCGGGTAAAATATGGGTGATGAATGATTGCGGGTTAACTACACACAATGCCACAATATTCATATTGTTAATATGGTTGCAAAAAATAAATGAATGTGCAATGATGCGAATGTTATGATGCAAATGCAAAAATGTATGCAGATAAGGTACTGATTCCGCTGGTAATCACCCTTTTGAACTACTTCCACAGGAATTAAAGGGTCTTGATTACAACAAAGTTCGTGTTACAAAGTAAAGATCCCTAGTACAAAAGATCTAATTACAACACAGAGTCCTATAGATAGACTCTAGCTCTATCTCCTAATTTTCCAATTGCCCTGAGCAGCTTGAGGAACCTAGGAGCTTCTTCCATTTCCGGGGCTATAAAAGGTCGGAGGGTCTCAAACCGACAAATAAATCATTTACATGATTTGGCGACTTGCTGTATGTCCACCATTAGGTTTGCATAATACTAGTCTCTCTGTCTGTACCATTCGAGCAGCGTCGCGTAATCTCTTACGCCAATAGGTGTCTCCTCCGGCTGCAGCCTCCTCGAACACATTAATTCTTTCCTTGTAATCCTCCACGATTGCTTGAGGGACCCGATTCGTGCTTGTAACACACCCACTTCGCGTTCTCTTTCTTGCAGCTCAAATGAAGTTATTCTGCAAGGGATACATTCGAGTGAGTGTTCGACTTCCGCCATCTTCCCTTTTAATTCATCATTTTGACTTTGGCTTTGCTCCATCCTTTGAATAGTGTCATCGTGAGTTTACGCATCTCTAACATCTATTTCGGCTGCTTATGGACTTTCTTTTCCATACGGCGACACTTTCTCTCTCATGATGGACAGCTTGTTTTCCCTTGCTGATTTCTTGTCTGAATCTTTCTTTCTCTTGATCAATGGCCTTCTTGGCGGACCGTTTTTCTTCTTCCATAGCCAAACGGCAGCTTTCAATCTCTTTCTCGATCGCTCTTTTGTTAATTTCTCGTTCTTCTTCCACCAAACGGATGTCGTTCATTCTTTCTCTTTCCACAGCTATGAACTGACTCCGGCTAGCCTTCTGTATTTTTGCTTGTAATAGAAGGGCATCTTTTTGATAAAGAGTATTCTTGTCGCTCAAATCTGCATTTAATTTCTTCAATTGCCTAATGATCCCGTCTCGCTCATCAACTTCTAAGCTTGTCTTATAGAGCTCGCTCGCATGTTGGGTCTGTTGGATGTCCATTTTCTTTTTAACTTCCTCGAGTTCACTCCTTAAGATGTCAGCTTCGGACGGTACCACCCTTGTAAGCTCTTCGAGTGACAATGCTGGTCCTTGATCAGATTCAGGAATCACATTATTAACCCTCAAATGTCTCCAAAGATCGTAATCTGGGGTAGTCATGTGCTCGGCATCTCCTTCCACCCTGATCCGATAACAATGATCCCAGGCCCTCATGATGGTCTGAATTTTTCCTTTGAACTCTCCTTTGAAAAGAAATTCAGTTTGGCTTAATCCGGCGGTATTGGGAATGAACTGTCGCGATCCGAACTGCCGAGACACTAAAAGCGGGGCACAAGCGATCCCTCCATGCAATCCCAACATCATCAGCCAGTTGAAGTCACCACAATCATAGAAAATAATTAACTTTACCGAGCCAGGGGACCCTCCATGCTATATCTTCATCTTGAATGTTCCTGAAGAAATTGGTCCACATTTTTGTTTTCAAACCCTCTTGCCATTCCTTTGCTAAGTATTCTCGTAAAGGCGAAAAACCTTGGAAGGATATCCCCGGCAGGACCCTCGTCGGCGTCTTCCACATGTGACTCTGAATCCATACTTGTAACAGCTGTGCGTATCCTCGAAAACGTCCTTCTTCATGTTTCCGGCTAGCATTTAAGGAAATAAAAGTCTCGACCAAGATTGCTGGTACCGGGTTTGCTTTCCGTTTCACCCGCTCAAACAAATCCAGAATGGCTATGTCAATGTTCCCGAGTACTCTTGGAAAGATAACCAAGCCATATATTCCTAAAGTGAATAGGTCCATTTTCTTTGCCTCGTCTGGATGTGTCGATATGATGTCCCGAATACTCTCCCATGCAAAGACTGTATTATCTCCTCGGATTTGAAGGAGGCCACTAACCCAATCGTCACTCATTCCCGCAAAGGTTTTGAGTTTCAATGTGTAATTCTGATTCCTCGGAGGCTTTGCGTAGATCCAATCTTCCTGAATATTTTTCTGGTTAAGTAAAGCAGTGTATTCTTCTACCGTAGGCATCATGTCCTGCCCATTGAAAGTGAAGCAGCAAAAAGCCGGGTTCCAGAACTGGACTATAGCTCGGAGTAGGGGCTGGTTAATCCGAACATATAACAGCTGTGCGATGTCGCCATAACTATTGCAGAACAAGTCTTGTAGTCTTCAGTCCCATCTTTCCCAAATGTTTTGAAGATCCCATAAGTCGTTTTGTTGGAGACTCACATAAGTGTATCCTGCTATTACGCGTTCGTTCGGCAAACTGTCCCCTTGGATTTTCTGATTGACTTCTGACCAATGTCTGACTGACAAATTAAGCTCTTCTTTCCTAAGACACCTTTTTTCCATGGTGAAAGACTTTCTGATCAGGCAAACCACTTGATCCAGTATCTTTATGTGATGCAAATGCAATGATGTATGAGAAGAAAACAAAAGCGAAAAAGAAAACAAGTCAGATGCCGGATAAAATTAATAAATATACAAATAAAAGGACAAAATTAAATGTAATAAACACACCAAACAACCCTATTTATCCTGTCTAAAATACCTAAGGTTATTCGCATGGCTCTAACAGGGTGGGTTTCTATGTTCTCTACATGCAGTTTTGGTTCTAGGAGGTACCCGAATTGTCCTCGCTGTCCTCTACTAAGAGTAGCAAGGCCCCCGATCATCACCCATTATAGGCTCCTTTCAACCGGGTTCAATTAAGGGGGACCCATTCGCTTATGCCCGTACGAAGGAACGATATCCTTACGAAAGCATAAGGTACTCGAGCCCCGAAGGTACTTGCTAGGCCCATACGGGAGAACGATATATCCACGAAAGCATTAGCGTTTTCCCCCCACTTAGAAAGACGGGTTTATATGCCATATTTTAAATACGTTAAAATAAACGCGTAATTATGACCGAATGTTAATTTAATAGTCACTTTAATCCGGAACTTCCAATATTAGTAAAGCGGTAATTATTTTAAAAGATTGACTCTCATTTGTTTTTTTGAAAAACAAAAAATTGTCCCCAGCGGAGTCGCCATCTGTAGCGATGTCTTTTTTTAAATCGCTAAATAAAAACGATGATTTTTGAAAGGTGTTTTGAGAGGTGTTTGTGATTCTTTTGGATATAAAATATTTATTCCGTGGGGTTTTTAAAATACCGCATTTAAAAAAATGGAGTCGCCACCGGCCACTTAGGTAGGTCGGACACCATAAAACCAGAGATTCAAAAAATGTTGGGTTCGGGAGTCGGTTACGGATGGGGAAGGATTAGCACCCCCACACCGCCCAAAATTGGTACTTTAATAATTACCGCTTTATTAATATTGGATTTTCCGGATTAAAGTGACGATTATTTTAAAATTCGGTCATAATTGCGAATTAATTTTAAGGGCCCCGTTATCCGAGAATAAACGCCCAACCACTATCACTACGCTTGATACTGGCCCCGTTTACGCTCGGATAAAAGGACACCGCATTAACAAGTTATAAATCATATGCAATCTTAGTGGCAAAAATATAAAGCATGACAGATAATTTAAAGACAGTAAATATTCACATAATAAGATACTAATCTAATAAATGATATACTAGATTAAAACATGCATATATACATATTATTCTAAATGATAAATAAAAACAACTTTAACAAGTTAGAACAACAATGCAGGAATAATTACGTTATATGTAGACGAACAAATATTTAAAAAGACATACATGCTATTAATAAAACATATTTCAACATATATGAACAACATGTTATACAATAAAGAAGACACACTAATACGTAACCTAAAAGTCAAGAAAACATACAATACATACAAAAATACAAAAACATGCTGTTTTACGAGTCAAATAGAACATAACATGCTTTAATACGAATAACCGGATAAAAAAAACATGACTATCATAAGCTTAACACCCATATAAATATAAACATAAAACATGAGGCATATACCAGTGACATAAAATAAAACAATAGAATATCAACATATACGATTATAATACGAACATGAATATTTACAAAGAAAACAGGACTGAAATGAAAGAAAAATAAAAGTCAGTGGCAGAAATTAAAGAATAATAATATGTAATTTAGGGACAAAATTGCGAAATAAACAAAACCTAAAAGGATCAAAACTGTAATTAGACCAAGGGGAAGACCCAAAATGAAAAGTTCAAAAACGCGGGATGGTTAAGGGGGTAATTTTACCATTTAAAATCTGAATCGGTGTAATTTAGGGACTGGATTACAAGATTTTGAAATATCAGGGGGACTGGGATTGTAATTATACCATGCGGCAAGACAAATACGAAAATATTGAAAACGCGGTGGGATTAAGTGTGTAATTTACCCATTTAGTAAAATAATAACACCTATATAAACCCTCTTTTTAGGCCGAAATCAAAATTTTAGCCATTTGTTTCATTTTCTGGTTTTTACAATAACCTGTGTTCTTCTTTTTCTCTCGTTTGTTCTTATAAAACCTAAAATCCGGCGGCCGGCCGCCGTATCCTCCGCTACCGGCCGCCGCTAACCGGCGCCGGCGAGCCTCTAAAAGACACCAAAATAACCCCCATTTCGTCCTCAACACGAATCCTAGGTTGGATTCAGAGGATATACTTTTATTCGCCCTAGATCTAGAAAATACGAAGCGAATTTTTTTTTTTAAAACCAAAACGAAACCACAAGGAGTCTTCCCCTCCGTTTAGTTCACCATCTATGGCTTGTAGAAGCCGAAAGGCTTATCACCGAGGAAGGGAAGACCCACAAACGACGCCGGTAAGACTACTCTCCTTTTTTTGTTTCTGTTTTTTTCGTATATGCATGTAAAGAAAACAAGTAAGAAAAAGAGACAAGTGTTTACCACTGGATTGTCTTTTGATTATCACTTGACTGGTTACAATTTTTTGTTTCTACAAGATCTATGTTCTCTCTTTTTTTGTTACTACTCTCGTTCTTCTCCCCGTTACAAAAGTTCCCGTTTCATATATATTATTGTCTTTGTTTTGTTGCAAGTTGCATCTTGCTTTTTTCAGATCTGAACTGAACTGACAATTTTGCTTGTTGTCTTGGGCATGTTCTGAGCACGGGGACTGAATATCGGCGCGGTGGCGATATGGACGATCTCGCCAATGCGGACGACGTTTCTCGGCCGTTAGATCGATCCGATCTAACGGTCGAGATGGCTTGAAGAACGAACGGCCTGGATGAAGCCTCGATTTGATGAGACGGCTTCAGATCTCGCCACGTTGAGCTCCGCAGTCGAGGAGTCAGAACGCGTGGATCTTACGCGCGCGTGGGATATTAAAGCGTCCGCGCGTGTACCACACGCCGCGTGGCACTCGAGCGGTCCATACGTGTGGAACACGCGCTGGCGAATATTTTTGACTTCTGGTTGCATCGTGGCGTTGGATCGATCTTGATCCAACGGCCACGCTACCCACATTGCAATTAGATAAGATTTAGATTTGGGCCAACCGGGCCTTGTAATTGAATTTGTAATTGGACTTGGACTTCATTTTTATTTGGGTTTAATATATTTAATTTTTTCATTTTACCAGCCCAATATAATTATAACAGCAATATATATACATACGAAAATGTATACTTATATTATACAATCATTAATTAATATAATATTCTAGCATACGTACGTATAACATAACATCTATATATTAATCAAATACGCTCATACTCTAGATACATACGCGACATACATACACCCCTAATACATATACATAGCTTATACATGCACACACCACCTTATATTAGTAACATTCATATAATATAATAAATATACATGCAATATTAATATATTTACAAGTGAAAATGAGTGATTACACCTACTCAAGGGAGTTCAACTATGTCAAAGATGGTGAGATTTTGGGTGATCCATCTAAAGGGGTAACCACTAGATCCTCTCTTAGAAATACATATAATTATGTTACATTTATCTCATGCATAGAGCCTAAAAATATCAAAGAAGCATTAAATGATGATTATTGGATATTGGCTATGCAAGAAGAGTTAAATCAATTTGAGAGTAGTCAAGTTTGGACATTAGTTGAAAGGCCTAGTAATAAATCTACTATAGGTACTAAATGGGTTTTTAGAAACAAACTAGAAGAGAATGATAACATAGTGAGAAACAAGGCTAGACTTTTTGCTCAAAGTTACACTCAAGAAGAAGGAATGATTTTGATGAAACCTATGCACCCGTAGCTAGAATGGAAGCTATTAGGATGTTGCTTGCATTTGCATGTTATCATAAATTCAAGCTTTTTCAAATGGATGTTAAAAGTGCTTTTCTAAATGGTTTTACAAATGAAGCAGTGTATGTAGAACAACCACCCGGTTTTGAAGATCCAAAATATTCAAACCATGTTTTTAAACTTTCAAAAGCATTATATGGTATGAAACAAGCTCCTAGAGCTTGGTATGAATTATTGTCAAATTTCTAATTGAAAAAGGTTTTGAAAATGGGAAGGTTGATACTATATTTTTTATAAAAAGAAAAGGCAAAGACATTTTAGTAGTTCAAATTTATATTGATGATATTATTTTTGGTTATACTAATGAACTTCTTTTCCAAGATTTTGCTAAGTTGATGCAAGGTGAATTTGAAATGAACATGATGGGGGAACTCTCATTCTTCTTGGGACTCCAAATCAAACAAAAAGAAGGATGACATCTTCATCAATCAAGCAAAGTACATCAAAGATATGCTTAAGAAGTTTGGCTTGGAGAATGTAAAGCTTCAAGCCACTCCAATGAGCTCATCTACAAAGCTTGAAAAAGATGAAGGAGGTAAATGTGTTGATCTTAAGCTTTATAGATCTATGATAGGTTCTTTACTTTATCTTACCGAAGTAGACCGAATATCATGTTTAGTGTTTGCTTGTGTGCTAGATTTCAAGCTAGTCCCAGAGAATTGCATTTACAAGTTGTTAAGAGAATTTTTAGATACCTTAGAGACACCCCTTGTTTAGGCCTTGGGTATCCTAGAGACTCATCCTTTAGTTTGCATGCTTATTTCGATGCGGATTATGGAGGTTGTAAGATAGATAGAAAGTGTACCTATGGTACTTGTCAATTCCTAGGTAAGATGCTTATATCATGGTTTTCTAAGAAGTAAAATAGCGTAGCGCTATCTACCACCGAGGCATAATATATTTTGGCCGGTAGTTATTGTACTCAATTTCTTTAGATGAAGCAACAACTCTTAGATTATGGAATTGATGTAGGTACCATCCCTTTAAAGTGTGACAATATTAGTGTTATTTTTCTCACTAAGAATCCCATCCAAAATTCTTTAACCAAGTATATAGAGATAAGACATCATTTCATTAGAGATCATATCTTGAAAAATGATGTTGTTCTGGAGTATGTAGACACCTTGAACCAATTAGCGGACATTTTTTCCAAACCTTTAGATAAATTGCGTTTTTGGACTCTTAGGAGAGAGTTAGGGCTTACTAGACTTTCTTGAACCTTAGAGCATTGTTTTGTGCTTAAATCTTGCTTGAATTTGGGTGATATTCATGTTTGTGTGATTTTGCTCCTATATGCATTTATTCATGTTGTTAGGGAGACTATGTATCTGTTTTTGCCTATTCAGGATGATCTCATATCATAATCATGCATTTTGATTTGAGTAAAATCAATTTTTTGGGTCCTTTGCAACCAAATCTGTCAAATTTGGTCAGAGGGTATCAATAAGGGGGTTGTCGTCTTGATACGAGGTATCAATGGCATTGTTTCGGCACATATCAATGTGTACATGTATGGGTCGAGGATCGGTACAGGGTAAACTCGTATCGGTATGAGGTTTCTGTATGCACTTTATGCGTATTGGTACGCATGAGCTGGAGCCTTTAAATGACCTTTCTTATTTCAAATAAAAGTGTATCTCTTTATTTTTTATAACCATAGCCGAATCTCCCTATATAATCCCTTAAAATCTCTCAACTTTTCATCAAAAATCATCAAATCTTTTGGGGACTTTTGTTTTCAACATCAAACCCAAGCAATTATCATCAAGTCTAGTGCAAATCATCTCCCCATTCATCCATTCATCTATACTCAAGGTAAAAACCTTATTTTCTTTATATTTTGAATTCTTTTATATTTGTATAGATTTTATGTTTAAATTTTATATATTTAGGATGTATATATCCTTGTTTTCAAAGATTTTACAGAAATTCCTTCAAAAATGGAATTTTTTATTCAAATATAAAATTATACTAGTATATTTTATTTTCTAGTTTTCAAATTTTAACTTTACCAAAATTTTTCTTTATACCTGTATATGATTTTAAGCTATACAATATAGATTTTTATATTACCTTGATCATTGGATTGAATTTGATGTTTATGCATAAATGGGTTTTTGTTGTTTGAATTTTGCAGATTTTTACCATACCTCCTAAGAAAAGATCTAGAAAAGAGATAGAGCCTAGTTCTTCCAATCCCAATCCCGAAAATAATGGTACAAAACCCAATCTTACCAACTTTTTATCCATTGTTTCAATGAACCAAAATATCCCAATGTTATGGAATATTTTAAACAATTTCAAACTTTTAAAATACACCATGAGCGAGTTGTTAATAATGCTTTTATGTACTCCGATGATTTTATCTTTTAGTATCTTGATTTAATGAGGCGTTGGAAATTTTATCCATACTCGATATTCTTTACAAAAATCTTGTTTGCATTTTCTACTCAAATGCCTGATGTATTTTAAATCAAGAAAAAATTGAGGTCATAGCTATTGAGTCTTATCTAATGGGAAAATGTTTTTTACTTGATTCCACAAAAATTGCCGATCTTTTGGGAATGGAGGATGTGGGTATTGATGATGAGAGTTATTTTGGTCAAATTTATGGTGTCTCCATAACTGTGATCGATGCCTATGAGCGTTTTCTTCACTTTCTCATCAGTTGGTGGTTTTAACCATCTGGTGGTAAGTGGTCCACCATTCTCCAAGTGGATGACTTTTGGATTTATTGCTTTCGTGAGGAACAAAGTGGATGACTTTTGGATTTATTGCTTTCGTGAGGAACAATGTCCAAACCTAACCCAAATTATGTTTTCCAAGTTAGTCTATCTTGCTCAAAACCGTCATACCTCCCTCGTGACTTCCTTCACCCATGGCACTGCTCTTAGCTTTATCTTCCACAAGCTTGGGATAGATTGTTCCCTTGATATTGGTGTACCTCTCACCGATCCCATTGATGACAAGTCTCTTCGGCGAGCAAAGTTCACATTCTACAATAGAGAATGGGTTCGCAATGCGGATCTTCCCAGTGGTGCTCAAGTCGATCTAGTAGAGAATATTCTCGTTGCTTCGGTTGCTCAACCTTCCTTAGACGCACTCAGGGCTTACATTGATGGGAAGTTTGCTACCATGGATACTCGCTTTGACGCTATTGATGCTCGTTTGACCTTCATGGATGCTAGAGTGATCTCTGTGGAGAATCGCGTGGCTTCGATGGATATGACCCTTACCGTTTTTCATACCGAATGGCGTGGTCATGCTCTTGGTGATGATGAGGAAGATGAAGACAATGATGAAGATGAAGATGAGGACGACTCTTAGGCTTTGCATCTCATTCATCTATTAAGATTTGAGTTTTATGCACCTTTGTCTTTATTTGATTTCCTATGACATTATGTTTTATGCTTTGGTTATGTTTTTAAGTTTAAGTTGGATATTATGTTGTTTTGAACATTATGCTTTGAATTTTATAATATTTATGTTTTTTGATTATCTTTGGAGTTATTTTTTTACTTTATACTTGTGTTTAATTGCCCTATTGATTTTTATCTAACAAAAATGGGGAGAATATGAGATATAAAATTTTTCAAAGGTTTTTCAAAATAAATTATCCTTTAGCCTTAAAGAAAGAGGGAGTGACGTAAAAATTTATTTTGGTTTTGTTATATTAAAAAGGAGGAGATTGTTAAACCTATATTTAATTTTGATATAAAAATGACTATTTTGCAAAAAGGAATAAATTTTTAATACTCAATTGACTCACTAAATTGATAAGGATTCAAACTTAAAATAATTTCTAAGTCAAAAACTTAAACCCCCAAAGTTTTTCTAAGTATTTTGGTATTCAAAATAGCCAATTTGGTACAGGAGTACCGATACTGCCTATGGCGTATCGATATGAGTTTTCGCTACTGGAAAACTGATTTTTGCTTAATGGCTACAAGGTACCAATACGGTTGGTCGCGTATAGGTACGCCTTTTGAAACCTGTAAACCAAATTGCTTCTAAGTATCGGTATAGCTTATAGCATACCGATACGGGGGTTAAAGATTTTCCAAATCTTTGTATTTATTATTCGACCGTTGCCTTGTCAGTTTATTTGAACCATAACTTTGAAAATCAGTTAGCACGTACCAATACCCTTAGAGGCATATCGATATGAGTTTTTAAGCAAAACTTCCAAGGATTCTAGTGAGCAAAATCGGTATCGATACGGTACGACCCGTACCAATACCCTTTGTAAAATACACACTCTATATCGATAAGCCTTCTCGCGTATCGAGACCCTTTTGTTGCAACAATTATTTTCTCTTATGGCAGGCATCGATAAGGTTATTCGCGTATCGATACCAGTGTTGCCAGACAACATTTATTGTGAAAAAATACAGCCCAACGGCTATAATCAATATCCCAACTACCCAAACAGCTAGAAATCAATGAGGGGGTATAAAATCAAGTCTCCAAAGCTTCTTCAACAACTATTCAACAAGTCTAAAGCATTCAAGCACACACCCAAACAATCTTTGAGCTTTTAGTGTCAAATCTTGTAAATCCACTTGAGTGATTTCAATTGTAATATTTTTATTCAAGTGTTGGGGTTTTAGTTTCCAATTTGCTAAATTTGTATTTTTTCTCTTTGTGAGAGTTCTTAAGGTTTTAGGGTATAAACCTTAAGAGAGTTGTAAGGTTATCTCATTGAGCCTTAAAAGGAATGCAAATCTAGTAGATTTGAGAAATCCTTAGCGTGGATAGCTAAGGTAGTGGATGTAAACCTTATTGAGAAGGTTGAACCACTCTAAATTCTTTTGTCTTTATCTTTTTGCTTCCACCAATTTTTTAAATTGACAATTCACCCTTATCTTAGCCATCTTGCATTGATTGTTCATCCCAACATATATAAATAAGTCTCTAAAGCATCCTCAAGTACAAGAAATCCAAACCAAACATTTGTGGTCTCGGCTTATATATGCACTGTGTGGCTCTGGTATAGCTGTATTAGGGCACCCATAAAGACAAGATTGTCTTTGTGGTTTCGAGTGGTCCCAAACACTCTTGTGTGAACAGTTGTGCCGTGGTACTTGTAATATAAAGAAAGCTATTCTTTTCTAACTTTTTTGCACACACTAGCACACAAGTTAGCAGCTCTGTATCGACAGAAATATGTCAAGTGTCGACACAAAAGGCATAAAATATAAAAATAAAAAAAATGCATGAGAAAAGCTACGTAAAGGAAAAATATATACAAACAAGACAAAATCTTAAGTAAGGAAGGTGTGGAAATATTTGTATATTTGAGATTTATCAACGTCTGTACCTTTTTTGGACTGGTGCTATCAGAGCACAAATGGGTACTAACATCTTCGTTTTGTTTGGATCGACAAGGCTCTTGGCATCGAAGGAGCAGAGGTATTCGGTGCCTTCAAAAGGCATTTAAATAGTTTCGTATGTTGCCAAGGGTGATACCAAAGGCACACATCAAGTGAAGATATCTTCCGTGTTGTTTGATATGTGAAAGTCATGAGTGACTAAGGCAAACACAAGAATATGTACCCTTGTAGAGCCGGTGTTGTCAAAGCACAAATAGGTACATGCATCTTGTCTTTGTTTTGAATTCAGAAGTGCCATCTATTTGGCAGACATTTGCACTCTTACAGATTAGGTGTCATTCAAGACTCATGAGTGCATACATCTTTCACTTTTATAAACAACAATGAAGAGGGTATTTGTGTATGTGGAGGGGTCCTTTGTGTTCATGTAGAGCTGGTGCCATCGGTAGACACAAATGAACACAAGCATTTCCCTGCCTTTTGGAGGAAACGTAATGTTGAAGGCATTGAATGGGCCGGAGGTAATTCTCTGGTGGGGTAGGCATCTACACTTTTGCAGATCAGGTGTCATCCAAGACACAAGAGTGTAGGCATCTCCGCTCTATCGAATCGTAATGTGGGAGGCTTACTTCTGCATCCTTGTAAAGCTCGTCCATTCCAAGACACAAATGAACACAAGTATCCACACTCTTGTAGAATAGTTGTCGTTGGAGACACAAATGAGTGCGGGCATCTTCACGCCCAGGGAGAAATGCAACGCTGGAGGTGCTGAATGGGTAGAGGCATCGAATAGTACTATTGGCGAAATAAGCGTATTAGAGAGTGAGTGCAAAAATGCATTGGAATAGGGGTGTAAATATTTGTGAATTTATTTTATTCATTCAAGAATAAAGAAATTCAAGTTGACTCTCCACAGATGTACATCGTAAAGAAATTCAAGTAAAGTCTCCTAGGACACACATCAATATCCTAGGGTGCTTTAACAAAAGGGCTTTCCCCAATACATGTTGGCTTATAGGAGAAAACATCCGCATGAGAAGCAATACGGAGAGTTTGAATGATGCTCACTAGTTTCTATTTGGAAGTTGGAGAACCTCGATATCCACTTTAAATCTGCACACAAAAGTAGCTTAGAGGAGGGAGGTTATCATTTCATTACAAATTTTACATGTACATTGGGTGATATCTAGTCCAGAGATATCTAAGTATTGATCCACCTATAGTGGCCAATATTATCTATTCATGCAAAACTATTACAAAATAATGAAAAAGAAAAGGTTGGAGCTTTTCACAGCCAAGCTAATCTCCATGGATGTCGTCGTCCAAGCAAGATGATCTGAAGGCTTCTATCATTGTTATTCTGAGGGTCAGAACCTTTATGAGGTTACAAGGTGCTTCTGTCATGCCCGTCACAGCGGCGTCCTGTGGTGACATAATGAGCTTGTCATTTCCTCTGGTGAGTCATAGCTTCCTTAAGATGGCTTGTGCTCTCACCGAATAATAAATCTTCACCAGTGGATCTGACGAGATATTGCTACCTTGTCACCTTTTTGGTGATCCTCGGATTTGTCTGGCGAGAAATTGATACCATATTTTCTTTGGTTCCCTTTGGTTGAGCTCTAAAAGGAAAGCTTTGCATGTGGACTGTGGTTTCTTCATTGTCGGTGATTTCGTCGTCAACATTGTTGTTTGCAGAAATCAAACAAACTGGAAGTGTCGCCGGAAAAGATAGAAAGCAATTGTAGCTGATTCTTTTGGTCGGGAGAAGATCCACGCTCACTACACCAATTGTTGAGGTCGAGATTAGCTGGCACTAGACAAGGGAGGTAGAAATAGGGGCCAAGATGATGGTAGTGATTTCAGGCGGTTCACCTCGGATGATTTGGGCAGAGAGCTGTGACAGTATGGTGGTCGAAGAAGTGAGGAAGAGTAAGAGGAGAAAGAGATGGGAGGAAGGGGTACTTCCTCCATTCATTCCCTCTCCTGCTCTCTCCAATCTTCTGGGTATTTATAACCCTTGGTACTGTTTGATGGGATAGAGCTAAACCTAGTGGCAGTTGTTGATAGATCGGCAGAGTTAGGTCAAGTTCCCTATTAGTAGGCTTTTTAGTCCGGTCAATTGAGTGAGATAATTGTCTCTTCAATGAGTTGTAGCTCCTGACAAGGGTCTGTTCTAGAGACCGTGCGGCATAGGCCTCCAATATTTTTGTCTCTAGTATCATTGCCTCTGGAGAAGCTACTGACGTGAGATCACCTTCAGAGTTGTTAAGTGCAGAGGCACTATAGGCGGTTTCTGGAATTTTTGAATGCAGAAACACCATGTATAACAAACAACAATGTGTGTTTGTTGGACTTAACCCTACTACTCAATAAAGAAAAAAAACACTATATTTAAACTCTCTTTAAAACCTTTTTCACTTATATAAGATTATTTACGATACCAACAGTACCGTCCCTCAAAGGTTTGTGCTATTACTCTATATTGACCTCAGATTTTAGCATATTTTAACATAGTAATTTAACTTTAACAATTGTGTATTTATATTTTGTTTTTATATCTTTGCATTTTTGTGTTATGTTTTAAAAAATAAATTTTAAATTATTTATCTCATATTATATTTATTTATCGTGTATTAATTCATCACATGTTTGGCTAATTTGTTAATATGAATCAATTTTAACATCAAATTTAATTTTTGCTAACTGAATTATTAAAATTATTTATTAGTAATTGTAATCACCCAAATCCGTCTGGCGCACTTTTTCATTTTTAAAATTTCTTTTTCTTTAATTTAATTTTGTTTGAAAAACACCTGCCCGGTTTTGAAATTAAAAAATATGGAGTCGCCACCGATCATTTTAAAAAGGGTAGACCGAACATCCAAAATAAAACCAGGGATTAAAAATTCGGGTCCGAGAGTCGGTTACGGATGGGAAAGAATTAGCACCCCCACACTGCCCAAAATTGGTACCTAGTCGATTATTTATTGTCTTGGTATTGAAAATTACGAATTCAATTAAAATTTAAAATGTGATTCTTAAATGCATGAAAATGTTCTAAATATTTAAAGAAATGTTCCGTTATTTAGAATAATCGAGAAGTTCACATCCCTATACACCCGGTAAATGATTTCCCGATTTTCTAAATAAAAAAAATTCCCTTAAATATAATGACCTAAAATGATAAGGATATTCTTTTATTTAGGGATATCGAGAAAGTCACATCCCTTTACGCCTGGGACATGAATTCTCGAATTCCCTAAATAAATAAATATTACCTTAATTCTTAACATATATAATTACTATTATGATGCAAAACATATAAATATATATATACTTAAAAATATAATACTCACGGTAAAACGTATTTAATACTTATATTTATCAAAAAAAATACCTATATATATCTAAAGTTAATAGTTATATATATATTATTTTTACAAAAATAAGTATTTATTATTATTTTATATGTATAATTAGAATATAATATTTAAGGTAAAACATATATGTATTATTTATTAAAAATATACCTATATATATTAAGTTAGTGGTTTATATATATATATATTTACAAAAATAAGTGTTTATTATTATTTTTATATATATTAAACAAAATAATATATTTTATTTTAAAAATATACATAAAACCTTATATATATTATATAAAAATATAAAAAATCATTATACATAATGAAAACATTTAAAGTATAAAATATTAATATTTACAAATTACCATACATATAATACACATAACTAGGAAACCATCAAATATATATAGGATAATAAAAACTTATAAAAATATATGTAATATAATATGTAATATATATATATATCATATAATAAATACATGAATAATATATATATATAATATGAGGCACAAGCATAAAAAAATAAAAGCAATGACTAAAATTTAATAAAAAGTAAACTTGAGGGCGAGAAATGAAGAAAAAACAAAAATGATGGATAAAGAGTGAGGCGGGAAGAGAGAAAGGGACTGATCACATAATTAATATGTGTGCAGAAATGAAGGCGGGTGAAAGTTTGAGGGCCTATAGCGTAATTTACCCAAAAACAAAACGGGGATCCTCCTCATGGGTCCGGGTCACCGCGCGAGTCGAGTGCCAAAACGGCACCGTTTTGTGTTCAGCCGGTTTAAATAAAAGTTTCCTTATTTTTCTTAACAGTCGAATTAAAAAACCTAATTGTTATCCTCATATTTTTCTCTCCTTTTAAACCAAACCCTAACGGCGATCGCTCCTTGTCTCTCTGTGTCGTTCACCGGTATGGCAGCCTCACGGCGATCATACGACGACTCTCAAACGGCCAGGTGCGATTCGAAATCTTTCTCCTTTTTTTTGTTATTCGAAATAAAAAAGAAAAAAAAAACAAAATAGATTCGATTTGAAAAGAAAAAGAAATAAATATTGTTTACCCTCAAGCTTCTTGTATTGATTTTGAATCTTACAAAATTTCCCCATTTTTACAGATTTCTTTCTCCTTTTTTATCTGATTATTTTTTTTAAAAAAACCCTTACAATTTTTCAGAACGAAATCCCTTTTTTTCTTTCCCTCCCCTTTACAATTTGTTTTGGTTCGGTTTTATAACCGATTCTTACATAAAATAATAAACTTCCCTTATTTTTTATTGCTTGTTGCAGATATGGTGATAGATTTTAGCCGAATTTTGGGGCGAATTTTGTGGGATTGGTAGGGCAGTGGGTTCGGCAGACATGGTTAGGGTAGGTCAATATTTTATCATAGGGTTATATCTAGATTTTTTATTTAGGGTTTCGGGATAGATTTGGTTTTGGTCGGCCAGAGTTCTGGCGGCGGCTTGGTAGAGGTGACGGCGGTGGCATATGTAATTTAGGGTTAGGGTTTGTTTTAGGTTTTTTTGGATACCGGGTATTTTTTGGTTTGGGTCGGGTCATGGGTTTAGGTTTGGTTTCAAGTTTGGGTCAATAGGTCTAGGGCCTAGGCTAAACGGGTTATTACAGCTGCCCCTCAAATAACCCTTTTTGTCCGGTCCAAATGGGCTTCACCCCTCTTGACGTATGTCTTCTTTCTTTGGTAGATCTTATTTCTCTTCGATGCATGTCTTCTTTCTTGACTTGATTGATCCATTTTGTCACTCTCGGGGAAGCAAAATCTTCAAAATAGCGGGTTGTCTGTTGGGGAAGCAAAATGAGAGCAACTTGCTACATTATTGATGATGATCTAATTCCTAAAGAAAATTTGACCTAGCTGCATCACCGACGAAGAGGCAAGGTCTACAAAATTTGATCCAGCTGCAACATTGACGAAGAGGCAGGATCAGAAGATTGAAAACTAATCTTGATTTTTTTTGTAGCTTCATCTTCTGTTTAGTGGGTGACCCACTCCATTGGAAGTTCAAGGAGAAATGATCTGATGTTGTAGTTTCATCTTTTATTAGATGGGTGACCTACTCCATTGGAAGTTTAAGGAGAAATGATCTGATGTTGTAGTTTCATCTTCTATTGGATGGGTGACCTGCTCCATTGGAAGTTCAAGGAGAAATGATCTGATGTTATAGTTCATCTTCTATTGGATGGGTGACATGCTCTATTGGAAGTTCAAGGAGAAAGGATCTGATGCTGTAGTTTCATCTTCTATTGGATGAGTGACCTACTCTATTGGAAGTTCAAGGAGAAAGGATATGGTGTTGTAGTTCATCTTCTATTGGATGGGTGACCTGCTCCATTGGAAGTTCAAGGAGAAAGGATCTGATGTTGTAAAGAAGAAAGGATTTGATGTTGTAGTTCATCTTCTATTGGATGGGTGACCTGCTCCATTAGAAGTTCAAGGAGATAGGGTCAGTTGTCGTAGTTTTGTCTATTCCACAAACTTGTGTTGGTGCTCATTCCGCTGTCACTCCAGGGAGATGAGACTAACATATCTTCATTTTATTTGTTTTGAATGTCTAAGGCCTCCTTATGGGTTCGTGCCTTGGAGATGTTTGAAAAAGATCCTTTCAAGGCGTCCATTTGGGTTTTCACCTTGATTTTCATTTATCTCTTCTTTTTTTTGATTTTTTGTTTTTTTATTAATTTTTTTGAATTTTTTCTTTTCTTTTTATTTTTTTAGCTACAAAACTGATAAAAGGTAAACTTAAAAGTAAATTTTGACCAGCTACCATACCGCCGAGGAGACAAGGTCTGAAGTTTGTAAGGTTGATCCCGCTACAACACTGACGAAGAGGCAAAATCTGAAGCTTGTTTTGACCAAGTTACCATACCGCCGAGGAGACAAGGTCTGAAGTTTATAGGGTTGATCCAACTACGACACTGGCAAAGAGGCAAGATCTAAAGTTTGTATTTGACCAAGCTACCATACCACCAAGGAGACGAGGTTTGAAGTTTATAGGGTTGATCTAGCTACAACACCAACGAAGAGGCATGATCTAAAGTTTAATTTGACCAGGCTACCATACCACCGAGGAGACAAGGTCTGAAGTTTGTAAAGTTGATCCAGCTACAACACTGATGAAGAGTCAGGATCTGAAGTTTGAAAGTTTTGATTCGATTTTTTTACTCCTTCGTGTCAAGGAGGTTGGACTCTGTCAAAGAGTATCTGCTTTTTTTTCTCTTGAAGATGCCAAATAATCTTCTTCTTTCTCTTAGGTTCCACTCCTTCATGTCAAGGACGTTAAAACTTGATAAAATTGATCTTCTTTATTTTCTTTGTTTCTAAAGCCTCATTTTGGATTCGTGCCTCGGACATTTTCAAAAAGGATTCTTTTCAAGGCGCTCTTTCAGGTTTTCACCTTGTTTTTGAATTTTTTTTATTTTTTCTTTTTTTTCATTTTTCACCATTTTTCTCTTTTTTTAATTTGATTTTTTTTTTCTTTTTGGGGGTTTTTTCTTTTTCTTCTTTTTTGAATTTTTTGTTTTAATTTTTTTTTGAAAATTTTTCGTATTAAGGACGCTAGAACTTTTTCAGAAGTGATCTGCTCCATCGTGTCAAGGATGCCATACCACTCTTGCCCCACTCTTTCCTGTCAAGGATGTTGGAACTTTTTGGAACTTCGTTTTGAATACCCAAAGGCGTCCCTTTTGGGTTCGTGCTCTAGATATTTTCAGAAAGGTCTTTTTCAATAAGCCCTTTCAGGTCTTTGCCTTGATTTTTCTTCGATTTCACATTGAGGGATCAATCTCCTTGTGGTCCGGCTTCCTTTCTTGATTGAGGATTCACCATATTTGATTCATTCCTATTTTTATATATGGCCGAGTATATGCACTTGTTGATGAATGCACCCTATTTTATGGTGTATGTATGCAATTAACCTAAATGCTTGATGCAAAGATGAATGACATACAATGCAGTTGACCATATCTTGACTTTAAAAGGAATGCCCGTGACTCTAGCTGGTCATATCAGGCCTCTTATCATTATTCTCTTTATGCCCTAAGTTCTGCTCTATTGACTGATAAGGTCAATCCTGTCTAGCTATGCCTCAACCTCTCTCAGGTTTGATTGTCTCTTTTGGAAATCACCTCTTCGGGAAAGTGTCAACTTTTGAGTGTTTTCTTTTCCTGAATCATGAGTTCTATTAAGCTCACTCTTCTAATTTTGTGATATTTGTGGACAATAATGCCCCACTAATGTTCTTGTTCTTCGACCCAATATGCCGAGTTTTCCTTATTTTGGACATTTAGGGTGAAAAAGTTTTAAATGCAAAAACTTGTGAATATGAGTTTTTTATGCAAAAATCTTGTGCATAGTTTAGAAGAAATTATTAAAATTTTCAAAAATGTGAAATTTTAAAAATCAAAATTGAGCACTAAAATATCAAGTGCAAAAAGTACTTTTTCTTCAAATTGACAATGAGCAACCCGAATGAAGCATATGTTTAGAAGATAGCAAGGGTTGTTGTAACACCCATTTTCCGTACTGAATACGAGTCAGAGATGTCACATTACTAATTTCTTATCTTGTTTTATCCATATACGTTTCATCATCAAACTGATTAATTCTCTATATTTTTAGTTTAGTTTCATGCATCATACTCTACTAGTAATCAAATAATTACATGCCCACTAGAGATTATCATAAGCTAGAATATCTTACTGATGTTTTGTAGATTGAAGCTTGATCAGCATGTTTAACTCCTATTCAAGTACTCCACCTTAACCTACGTGTGAATCAAACACATGCTAAATTTTCACTTAGTGAGGCAATAAAAAAATAATAATAATTTAAACTTATTAAACTTTATGGCTACATTTATATAGCATGATATATGCCAATGTATTAACTTTTATATAGAGAGAGAAACTTAAGTATGTGAGATCGGTACTCCCAGAGTTCTAGTCACCGAAGTGACGATAAACATATAGACACATAAAGTGTCGGTAACATATAGACACATAAGTGTCGGCATCATATAGACACATGAGTGTCGGAATCATATAGACACATAAGGTCGTGCCAACCATCCGCACGTAAGACCATGCTAATCATCCGCACATTTATAAGGCAGTGCTAACCATCCGCACGTTTATAAGGTTGTGCTAACCATGCGCACGTTTATAAGGTTGTGCTAACCATCCGCACTAAGTGTCCTTTATATACACTATAGTGCTAAATCGTATATTCAGTGTGTTGCTGGACTCTATGGCATGCCAACTATATCTTGTCTCTTAATAACTAACTTGGGCATGTATTTCATATTCCATAATCATTTCATCCATGGCAATATATATATAAACATAATTCAATTTGGGAAGTTCATACCCAAAATATTATGCATAAGCATATCAACCTTGTCAATATAAATAATCAAATAATCAATGCATTTTATTTCCCAAAACTTGACATATTCATATTATATCAATCATATGTTCAATGACATAAATATTAATGTATTATGATATGCATGCAATTGCACTCACCTGGGCCATTTATTAGCTTGCCTCACTAAGCTCTATTCGATCCTTTCTTTCATAGTACCTAGAACCTTCTTTTGATTCGGATCCAAACTTCATTAATCACATGAATGTAAACAACATTTGTTAGATTCAAATCTAACAATTCCTCAAACATGCTATCAAATCTAATCATTTGAATATACAAATTTCCTCCCTTTATTATACTGTAGAAAACTCATTTTTGGTCCCTAATGACCATTTTGAACTTCAAATAATTCCTCCAAGCTTGCTAACTAACATTAGATACAAAATGTCTCAATTTCCATTTTCTGGCAGCTTGCACTACATTCAAAGATTTATTTCTATAAAGTGATCTAAAACTCGGAATTCGATTCCGTTTGTTCTGAAAGAAACTATATTTAATAAGCTTTTCAACCATATAAACTAATAGCCCAAATTCAACTTGTACGATTTATGGCAAATTTTCAAAGCCAATTACAATGCTGGAATTCGGAATAGACTGATGTTCTATTTTCTGACCTTTCATCACTTAAAAATTCATATCTTTTGACTCAGAACTCGAAATCAGTTTCCGTTTGTTGGAAACGAAAATAGACGAACAAATCTTTACATCGATATAAAATTCACCATCTAACCATCAATGTAGAATTTATGGTGAATTTTCGAACTTACTGCCATAATCCAGTTTTCTACACTATTTCTATAAATAACTCCAAACTTTATACTAACTCCTCCTTACTTCTCTACTTTTCAATTTAGTCCAATTACTTGCTTTAAACCACCAACTTATCACCATCCTCATCAAGTAATTATTCTAAAATAATTCCCTTTAATTTTCCTCCTTTATCGAAATAGCCACTAAAATGCAAAGATAAAGATTTAAGCTTCCTAACTTTGCAAATTAGTCCTCAATTCAACATCACTACCTTAATTCTATTATTTCAACTAAAATTCAGATTTAATCCTTATCCAAAACCTCATTTCCAAATTGGTCACTTAACTTTGACAAATTGTCAAAATGGTCAATAATTCAATTTAACATCGGTTTAGCATTCTAAAATCAATTTCACATCTCCAACATCCTTAATAACATAAATACACACCAAATCCATACAAATTCAGATTTGGTCCTCTAACTTTTAAGATTGCTGAATTGGTCCATATCAAATTAACTTAGGGTCTTGCTTCCATACAACAAATCAAGCTTACTAAATCATTAATTCAACATCACAAACCTTAAATTAAACTAAAATCCATAAACCCTAATCATGTTCATAATAATATAAACATGTAGAACTTAAATCCCAACTCAATATCATGATTTTAACATCATACTAACTTGATTTCAACTTGAATTCAATCATGGAATCATAAAATCTCAAAACCCCCAATTTGATCCATAAACCCTAATTTCTTTCTCATGTAAATTCTCATCAATCAAGCATGAATTCCATGAATTATTGACATCAAAATATAGAGCTTGAAGAGTAGAACAACTTTGCAGCTGAAGAGATTACCTAAAAATTGAGTTTCGGGGATTGAATCGAGCTTGGAAAAATTTTCTCTTTCTTTCCCTAGCTCTCACGCTTATGGCTGGAAAAGATGAATTCATCTTTTCACCATTATTTTACACATATATCTATTAAATGAATATTAAATTCATTAAATAGTGAAATTACAATTTTGCCCTTTTTATCCAATGGTTGAGATTAATTTTATCATCAATCAAGGGCCAACATTTAATCTTCCATTTCCTCTTTCCAAAATTGCCCTTATAACTTTTTAAGTATTTCAAAATTGCCATTGGGTCCAAATGACCAATTTGCCCTCCAACTAGTTTTTATTTACTAGTTTGCCATTCTTGTAAAAATTCAACGAAGTCTAGCTGGAATCCAACCAAATATAATAAAATATTCATAAAATAGAATTTTATGACTTTTCCATGGCTTTTGGATTAGCCTCTGAAATTCCAGTTCGATCTGATTTCCCGATATTCATAAAATACTTCTACTGCGATTTTACCTTTTCTGAGCTATTGGACTTATTCCGAAAATTCTATATTTCTATATTTGGGAAATAAACTCTATTATCCCATAAAACTTCCTTTTCCAAGGACTTAGACTGAATTTTCTTAACTCAGTCTATTTTCCCAATACTTATCGAAAATCTTCATAGAATAATATTCCTATTAGAATTCCTTTATCGATAATCCATACGAATTTTCTCTACTCTTACTGAGTCCAAAATATCGATCAGAAACACTTTTATGGGACCTTCTCGAAGGTCACCCATCCTTGTATTTCTCTGGCCTGAGCACACTTAAAAATTTTATTTGATCCAAATTCAGTACCTTTTACTGCATCTTAATTCTTAAAACTGATATTAAGGTACATATTTCGATCCGATTCACTCTTACACTGAATAAAATTACTTATTGGGGAAATTTACACTTTAGCCCCTAAACTTTTCCAAAGTTTATACTTTAACCACCAAAACTTTCAAAGTTTACAATTTGGTCACTAGCGAAAACTTTGGATATTACAGTTGCAGTGACACAAGCACATGTGAAGTCCTTTCTAGGCTATTAGGCTTCTGATATGAACATTTTACATACCTAATTTTTACTCCATTTTAAGTGGCTCTCTTGATCTCACTAACTCACCATGCCCCATTTTCCCCTCATTTGGTGTTGATTAGGCACTTAAAGCTTGACGTTCCTTGAAGAAAGGTTGTCCCTTATATGCGGAATATAGTCCGAAGACAAAACTCAGACATCCATGTATGATCATAATGGTCTTTATAGGCTTGTAATGTAGGCTATGGCTCATGGGTATGAAAAAAAGATATACATGCTCAAATAAGTGTTTAAGGGTAATGAAACCAAGGATCATTTCTTCTTGGCGAACTCTCACTTTTGCACTTGCAGCTTAAATGTACTTTGATGAAATGCTCTTTTTTCTTTGGATCGTTCTAGACTACCCATTTTCGGGTTTTCACCCTAGAGTTCATTTCCTTCTTTTGTAGCTCTAGGACATGTAGCCTTTAACTGATTTGTGTCTTGGCTCGACATCAATCCGCCAAAGTTGGTATAAGCTTCCAATTAAAACCTCATTCTTGTATTTCTTGATTTGGGTATGCTCACATGGAGTAACCTTTTCTTTCATTCCTTGGATCGCTCTAGACTGCCCATTTTTTGGGTTTTCACCTTAGATTTCATTTCCTTTCATGTTTAGGAAAATATAGTTGTGGACTATTCTGCAATCCCGACTAGACATTGATTCTTGTCTCTACTTGAGAGTAATCAATCCTCAAAGGCTCTTGCTTTTCCTTTATTACACTTTCTGACTGAGTATTTTCTCCATTGATTGTTTCAGCCTTCTTGTTGGCAATTTTCAACTTGATTTGGTCAGCTTCTTTTAGCATAAACTTTTCTTTCGTTGGCCTCTTCTAATGTTTCTCTGACTCTTGCATTGAATGTATCTGATATAATTTTTTTTCCTAATTGAAGTGTTATCTGTGTAGCATGATCAAGATCGGGCAACTTTTATTTACAAACAAATTTTTTGCCCTTTTTGCCCCTAGTATGAGGTGATCCTTGGTTTGGGTTTTATTAAAAGGAAGCGATCGAGCTCAAAGGGGGACAAAAATGGATATTTTCTTATTTGTGAAAGGAATTAAATGAATGTCACCCGTCTTCTCACATACGGACATCTAAATAGTCTTCAGGGGTAGAACTTTAAGGTCAACACTCGATTCAAGGACCTTAAACAACAAATGCCTGAGAGGGGAATTCACTCGATGGGATCTGCCCATTTCCTGAGCACTTGTTTTGTTCCTTCTGTCTGTCCAAATAGAACAGAAGATGTTCACATTTGTGGTATCCTTACAATATTTGCTTTCTTTTAGACATAGGCTATTCGAACTTGATCATTGGACTTGAATAAAAGGTACTATTGCAATTGAAATTCGAGGACCTGATAAAAATGATATGTACATATGTTTGGGAAAACAAAAACCTACTCATAGCAATGAATAAAGTGCTTAAAGAATCAAAGAACATGAATTGTTTGTCAAATGGGATGTAAAATAAAGTTTATTTTAGTAAAACAGGTAAACAATAGTTTTGACAAAAGCTCCTTATTTTGTTTTTCTCTTCTCTCTTTTTTTTAATTTTTTGAAGTAAGCTAAACTCACACAGTGCGTGAAATAGACAGACTTATCTCGTTCTAAAGTTACAGCCATTCCAAAAAGCTTGCACCATTTTTCTTCCAACTTCTTTCTAGTGTAGACCTTTTCTTTTACTTTCTGCTTAGAAGGATCTAATCCTAAAATGATGGGTTTAACTGGACCTAAGTCAGATATCCTAGGGTAAACAACCAAAATTGGTCTATGAATGCAAATGCAATATATATAATGAACATGTTATGTTGCTGAAAGTTCAAAATACAATAAAGATGCAATACTAAATGTAAATATGAATGCAGAAAAAAAGGTTGATTCTGGAGTGAACATCTTAGAACAACTTTCATAAAAGATCATGTTACATCATACATCAGAGTTACAGGTAATGTCGAGCTCTAGCGCCTAGTTTCTGTAACTTCTTTAAGAGCCTAGCCAACTTCTCATTTTGTTATGAGAGCTCATCATTTTGACTCAATTATGTCGCTGCATCAGCCAAGTCTGTCACCTGTCGGGCAACTCTTCATGCTTCAGCAATAACTTCTTTCATGTAGTTATCTTTTTCCTTTATCTTCTCTGAAGACTCTTGAAGCTGAAGATACCACTTCTCCTTATTTTCTTCCAAGGCATTCTTGAGACCATCCACCAGATCTTTGTACATCACTAGAATGTCTTTACTCTCATCCACTTGCTTCTTTAGCTTTAGAACTTCAGCTTGACTATCATTTAATTCAGCAACGATATCTCCACGCAAACTTATACACATGTTCAACGTCTCAACCTTGCCTTGACTACTCATCAGGTCTTCTTTGAGGGCAAGGTTTTGATTTTCCATTGCTTGCAGATTACAAGTTAAGGTACTAGCTCGTTCCTCGTTGGCCTTAGAACTCCTTTTCCAAAATTCGACATCTCTTTTTAGGTCTTTAATTCCTTCTTTCCATTGATCGGGAGTATCACCCAAACCAATATTTTTTAAAGTCAAACGAAGCTCTTCATAGTTGTCTTACAAGCTCTTCAATTCATTTTTCAGACAATCTATTTCTTTCTTCGACCCACTAGCTTGAGCGTCACACCTCAAATGGCTCTTTTCATCTTCTTTAATTTTAGACTCTGTTGGGTGAACGGTAGTTGAACCATATTGATTTTCTTTCTCAAATTTCCACATGTTGCACTCCATGAGGTTTTGAACTCGACGTTTGAAGGTGGTATAGTTTTTAATTGAATGCCCCATAATTCCAGCATGATACTCACAACGAGCTTCGGCGTTATACCATTTAGGGTACAAGGGTTATAGAGGTGTGATGTGACAGGGGACCACCAATCGTTCATCCAACAATTGTGGATATAGCTCTCCATATGAGATGGGTATAGGATCAAAGGGTCCATTGGTTCTTGGCTTTTGGACACCGGCTAACGATGACTCGAAAAGTTGGACACTAGAATTTGAACTTTGTCCCGGGTACTGGATTATGAGTATTGGAAATTGGCTCCTCTTTATATGCTCTGGTGCACTAGTATTAATCAGGCTTTTGGAAGCTTTGGGAATTCCTTCTTCAAAACTCAGTAACCCTTCTTCGGTAAGGCTCATAACTTTGTTCCTTAGAGCTCCGTAATTTTCGGTAGTATGACCCGTACCTCATACATGATAGTTACATCTAGCCTTGTTATCATACCCTTTAGGAAAATGAAGCTCTTTTGGCTTGGATTGGACTGGAGTCGCAAGACCCTTCTTAACCAGTATCGGGAGCAGATCTGTGTATGCCATCAGAATTTGAAATACCTTTTTTATCTTTTTCTTCTTTGGCTTTTCTTTGGCTCACCTCCACTTTCTTTGAAATTTAAGCCTTTGCATCTTCGGGTGTCTTATTGATGTCGATCGTGACGGTGCACCGACCTTTGGGTTTATTAGAATCATCTTGTTGAGATATAAGGTCTTGATTGTGGCCATCATACTTTGGCTTTTATTCAGTTCATTCTTCTCTCCTTGTACATTAGACGTTTTCCTTTTTGCCATATCAGTCATCATACTCATCATTTCAGCCATCTATCTTTTCAAATCTTGTACTTCACTAATCTCGGTATTGGTGAAGGCATACTTTGGCACATCTAACGTATGAATCTCGAAAGGAAGATTTCTCATCTCTTCTGGCGTCTCTTCAAGGCACTGCCCTATATCTGTGGTCTTTTCTATCTGATCACTTGACTTCTTCATTATGAAAGCCTCATTAACCGTAGATCACACGTGAATCAACACTTTTTTTATGTCATGCATATGCAATGCAAAAAAACAAAAACATAGAAAATAGAAAATAGAAAATTAGTCAGTACACGTATAATAAAAATGAAAACAAGAATAAGTATGTAAGTGCTAAAGAGTAAATATGTACAACCTACCCGAGCATGATTTTCTACCCGGCATAATAAACAGAGTCTTACCCGGCATGCTTTTACTTGCAAAAAGATCTACCATGCATGATTGCTACCCGACATATTATTATTTGCAAAAAGTAGATCCTACCCCACATGGTATCTACCCACATACTTTTATTTACAAAAAGAAAGATCCTACCCGGCATGGTATCTACCCGGTACAGAATGAAAGATCCTACCCGACATGATTTCTACCCGGCATATTATTCATGAAATAAATCTATAGAGTAAAAAAAAGGTTAGAAGCATTTCTCCTTTGAACTTTTAACGGGTTCCATTTCTAAAGCGAGGCTCATATGGTCCATTACATGCGGTTCGGTTCTAGGGAAGGGTACCCGAATTGTCCTCGTTGTCCCTTACTAAAGGTAGCAAGGCCCCTAATCCTCACCCATTATAGGTTTCAAACAGACCAAGTTCAATTCAGGGGGATACATCCCTTATGCCTATACGGAGGTAATCCACACGAAAGCATAAGAAATATATCCCGAAAGTGATTCACTAACCTATACGGTGGTAACCCACACGAAGGCAGTATCACACTTCCACTTAAGAAGGACGGAGCTCGGGTAGAAAGCTCATGAAATGCAATGCAAATGCACTGTAATACCCCAATAATTGGTTAGTGACTAATTTGCAAAGAATTAAAAGTTGGTGGCTTTAGTTCAGTGACTAAAATGTAAAATGTTGAAGTTTGGTGACCAAAGTGAACAGTTGAGAAAAGTTTAAGGACCAACATGGTAATTTTCCCAATAATTATTTTATATATAAATAAATAGATCACATAAGGGTATGAATCAAATATAAAATTGTTCGTTCGATGTGATGTGATGTTTTTATTGTTGGGAAATTACAGTTAAAGTTTAAATAGAATTCGGGTAATCGTATGAGCTCGGAATGTGATGAAATTTTGAAGGGAGTTGTAAGAAGACTTGAAGAACATGACATTTCGTTTTGAAATCATTTTTTTATCGATTTGGATTCGATGGGATGCATTATTTTAATATAGTGCACAAATGGCATTTTGTAAATACATGGATTCATTAATGGCATCCTAGTCATTTTTCTCGTGCTTTTTAATTATAATTGATTATGGAAAAGTAAGAATATTAGGTTTCAACACTTAATTGGTCATAACTAAGGGGCAAAATGGTCATTTTACTATTGATGGAGATTTTTATATTAGATTTAAAGATTAAAATGCCATTTGTCTTGTAATTAAATTGTAGAAAAAGCTAGAAAATGTGGTTCTCTTCTACTCCAAGGCCGAAACACCCTAGATAAGGTAAGAAAATTTTTTGATTCAATTTTGGCTTGATTTGATTAGTTTTTGGGTTGAGGCATGAAATAGATAATTAATCTCCATTGAATTCTCTTTCATTTGGTATAATTTTTGAAGGGTTTTCATGTTTATATGTTGAGATTGAAGGTTAGGGTTTATGAAGAATAAGTTAGAATTTCATGTTTTAAGGATTTTTTTAAATTGGATTTGAGGTTGTGATGATGTTACATGCTTGATATGATGAAAATTCCATGGATTTTGTTTTAGGTGTTATTTGGGAATACTGAAAAATTAAGGGAAACTCTTGCAAAAAAATTATTTGAAGTGGAAGTGATGTTAAAAGCTTGAATATGATAATTTGAGGAAGAATTTATGCTTGAATCAAGTTGAAAAAATTGGAGCAATGACCTTTAGTATTCGGTTTTTATACGAAATTAGGGGAAAATTTTGGAAAAAATTTCCTAAAATTAGAATTGATGTAAGAACAAATTTTCAAGCTTCGAAAGGTTGTTTGGACTAATAGGGAAGTTTGTAAAGTGATAAGGACCAAATTGTAATTTTAGGGATATATCAGAATTAAGTGGAAATTGAGTTGAAGATTGATGTATTGAGCTTGAAAGTGTTATTAAGTATTTGGAATTGAAGATTTATGGGAAGGGACTAATTTGTAACATTTAAAAGTTTTGAAGTTAACATTGATATTATAAAATGAAGTTGGTATTTAAGAATTATTAGGAATATTATTCCTAATATGTATCAATGTTAGTATAATACTAACGTGTACTTTGAATCGTATGTGTTGTTAAATGTTGCGTAGATCGTAATCGGGATCAAAATCGAGATACAAGCAAGGCTGTGGATAAAGAAAAAGTACGAGAGTAAAGTTGAAAGTAATAGTATAGTTTACTAGTGAGTTAACAGGTGAGTGCAATCCTACTTATTTTATTATGATATGAGGAAGACTTGCGATAAGTCAACCTCGAATGTTGAAAAGAAAAAGGATTTGAATCGTAAGCTATATACATATTAAATGGCTTTGAAATGAATTATAAATGATTTCGGGTATGAACTGCCCAATGCATTTTTTTATATGTTAAAGTGATATGTTTTTATCTATGGATATTATTCAATAAGTGAAGAGATCATAATAGTGAATTGGTTAAAACCCATTGTATGATTATTGAGAGTCTTGGTATAATTGGCATGCCAATAAGGTGAAGTAGAGTGATATAGTGATATAGTGACGTTGTGTTCTACAACTATGACCAAGTGATACAGTGATGCTCTTAAATTACAGCAATGATACAGTGATTTATTATGGCACAACAAATTAGTCGATGCCGCACATGTGCATACTCAATAGTGACTCACATGCCATGCATTCTCATTTACTTTACATTATAATTTAATTAAGAGTGAAAGTGCAAAGATTGATTCAAGTGAAAATGAATCTTCAAATAAAGAATTGCTTTGGTATAATACATGTCTTACATATATATAAATTTTGAGATTTTACAGGTTACATAATAGTGGAACGACTTTGACAAGTCAATTTTTACGATTTCATAATCATATATGATATATATATATATTGTATTTTGTTTGTTTATGTCATTTCTTTACTGTGAAATGTTTAAATAATTTTATGTTGCCTCACTAAGTGTATACTTAGCGTGTGAATGTTCCACACGTAGGTAAAAAGGAACATAAGGAATAAGGAACGGCATCAGACATCATCTATTTTGAGAACAGATCATCAGTATCAGTATGACATCTTTGATGTTACTAGTCGGCATGTATATTATAAATGTCTTGACTGCTCTGATATGAATATATTTGGGAATAGTTGTAGTAGTATAAACATAAATATGGACCTACAGTGGACATTAGTAATTATATAGACTAATTTGCGTATTTAGTAGAAAATTTAATCGTATTTTATTGGATATTCAAATGATTTTTTTAAAATTTGGCAATTTTTCCATTGACATGATATTGAATTGAACTGCTAGGTTGCTGCCTGAAACTATGTTGGTTTTGGATGTTAAATAAATGTTTTAAATTTTTACGCGATTAAATAGCTAAAGGGTTTAAAGGTTATATTGTATTAATTTAAAAGGAACATTTTTTTATCGATTATAAGTGTCCAATAGTTTATAAAAGATAATCGACATCTCTGACTTGTATTCAGTGATGGGTACGGGGAAAGGGTGTTACATTTATTGGTATCAGAGCTATAGGTTTAGTCAATTCTCGACCTAAATGAAAGTTTTTTTGTTGAAAAGTGTGTACATGCCACTAGAATATCAATATTACTGATCTGATGTTTATATAATTGATGAATGTCGCTCCTTACAAATGTAGTAGTTATGTGGTTATAGATGTCTGAATCGGGAAGTTCTAGACAAGCTACGGAACATGAGGTTTCGAAAGCAGCCGGTAGTGGATGTAATGAGGTTAATAATAACCCTCTGGCTCAATCAGAACAGGGAAGAGTACCAGCACAGCAGGGAATACCTGTGCAAGATCAGGGGACTTTCCTTTAGGCTTTGGAAACGGTTCTGACACATTTTCAGCCACCAGCTCACCTTGCTTCCCGGATGTCAATTGCTAAAGAATTAAAAAGATTAGGAGCGCCTGAATTGAAATGAGAAGCAGATGAAGGTTCCGTGGTTGCCGATATGTGGCTAAACGATTTAAAGATCATGTTAGATGGATTCCAATGCTCAGAGATTGATAAATTGGATGGATCTGTCTCATTACTTTGAGGTCAAGCTAGATTTTGGTGGACAAATGCTACGATGCACATTCCTCCCGAACGGGTTACTTGGAAATTCTTCTTGGAGGAATTCAAGAATAAATATAATGGAGATCAATTTATCCGGGAGATGAAACAACAATTCCTCAGGTTGAAGCAAGGAAACCAGACCATCTATGAGTATGAGTGTGAATTTAACAAGTTGAGCCGGTTTGCAGTAGAATTGATTCCTAATAAAAAGGATCGATGTGATTGATTTATTGAAGGCTTGAATAATAGACCAAAAGAATTATTGGTGGCATTGAATCTGCCCACCTTTCAAGAGGTGGTGAATCGAGTCAAGGCGATGGAATACGTCCATTCAGAGGATATGATAGAGCAGACCTCGCAATCAATAAAGAGACCAGGAACATCATCAGCTTTTTTTCACCTAAGTGGAATAAAGGTTCTAGTTCTCGGTATAGTAATAAATCTGGATCTGTTGCATTTGCTCGCAAAAGAGTTAATGTTGGAGGAAATAGACAAGCACAGACAGTTAATTCTGGTGCTGGTTTATCATCCAAGTTTAGATCTCAGCCGTGTGATGTTTGTGGAAAACGTCACCCAGGCCTATGTTGGATGGTGACAGGAGCATATTTTAAATGTGGAAAAGTTGTCCATTTTGTGAAAGACTACCCTCTGATATCTGGAGAGAGACCTGTACAAACAGAGAAATCTGCAGTGATGCCACAGAGAGGTAGAAGAAGAGCTGGATCTAGAAGACCATATGAGTCTACTTCATAGCTAGAAAGGCGTGTACCAGCCCGATTTTTTAATATCGGGACAGATAAGGATCGTGATGATCCAGAAATCATTGCAGGTACATTCTATCTTTTTGATAAGCCTGTATTGGTTTTGATTGATCTTGGTTCTACACATTCGTACATTAGCACTATGTTGATTGAAGAAAGAAATATTCCAATAGAGTCTATCTTTAGTGATATAATAGCGACAAATCCATTGGGTCAGAGTGCGAGAGTGAATCGAATATGTAGAAATTGTCCGATAAAGGTGCATGGAACAAAGTTTCTGGAAAATTTAATGGAACTACCTTTCGAAGAATTCGAGATAATTTTGGGAATGGATTGGTTATCTTTTTATCATGCCATGGTGGATTGTCATCTAAAACGATTAATATTGAGGGATTCGAAAGGTGCTGAGGTAATGGTAGTTGGTGAAAGGATGAATCCTCTATCTAATGTAATTTTAGTTGTTTCTGTGAAAAAGCTGCTATTAGAAGGCTGTCAAGCTTTTCTAGCTAATGTGGTGGATACTCGAACTTCTGGAGTTAAGTTATAAGATATTCCTACTGTTCGAGAATACCCATATGTATTTCTGGATGAGTTACCAGGATTACCTCCAGATCGAGAAGTAGAATTTAAAATAGAAGTGTTACCTGGTACTGCACCTATATCAATGGCTCCATATAGAATGGCTCCGATTGAGCTTCGAGAGTTAAAAGTGCAATTACAAGAATTGTTAGATCGGGGATTTATAAAGCTAAATGTGTCACCTTGGGGTGCACCAATGTTATTCGTGAAAAGAAATATGGATCTATGCGATTATGCATAGATTACCGCCAATTAAATAAGGTGACCGTGAAGAATAAGTATCATCTTCCGAGCATTGATGATCTTTTTGATCAACTAAAGGGTGCAGCTGTGTTTTCCAAAATTGATCTTCGATCTGGATTTCATCAGTTGAAGATTCAGGAAGAAGATATTTCAAAGACGGCTTTTCGAACTCGGTATGGACACCATAAGTTTGTAGTGATGCCATTTGGATTAACTAATGCTCCTGCAGCATTCATGGATCTGATGAATCGAATATTTCAACCATATTTAGATCGATTTGTGGTGGTATTTATTGATGATATTTTAGTATATTCAAAGACAAAAGAGGAACATGATGCTCATCTTCGTGTTGTTCTTCAGATCCTCCGAGAAAAGAAACTATATGCTAAGTTACCAAAATGTGAATTTTGGTTATCAGAAGTTACTTTTCTCGGCCATGTGGTTTTAGTAGAGGAGATAAGAGTAGATCCCAAGAAAATACAAGCTATAGTTGAATGGAAAACTCTGAAGAATATTTCTGAGGTTCAAAGTTTTTTGGGGCTGGCCTGTTATTATCGAAGATTTGAAAAGAATTTCTTGATCATGGCCTCTCCACTAACCAAGCTATTAAGAAATGATGTGCCATTCATTTGGACGGATAAGTGTCAAAAAATCTTTGAAACATTAAAGAGGATTTTAACTGAAGCTCCAGTATTGGTGCAGCCAGAATCGGGTAAGAATTTTGTAGTATATAGTAATGCTTCTTATAACGGATTAGGATGTGTATTTATGCAAGAGGGAAAGGTAGTGCTTATGCTTCCAGACAGCTTAAGACACATGTGAGGAACTATCCTACCCATGATTTAGAGTTGGCAGCAGTTGTATTTGCTTTAAAGATATGGCATCATTATCTATACGGAGAACGATGCTACATCTATACGGATCATAAAAGTTTAAAGTATTTTCTAACTCAAAAGGAGTTAAATTTGAGGCAAAGAAGGTGGACCGAGCTCTTAAAGGATTACGATGTGGTTATTGACTACCATCCAGGTAAAGCGAACGTGGTAGCTGATGCCCTCAGTAGAAAGACCTTTGCTGCCTTGAGAGCTATAAATGCGAGGCTAGCTTTGAAAGAAAATGGTGCTTTATTTGTTGAATTAAGAATAAGGCCTACTTTAGTAAATCGGATAAAAGAGCTTCAGAAAAGAGATATGGAATGTTTGTCAAGATTCAAACAAGTCAAAAATGGTAAGACCAAAGATTTTGAAATTAAGTTTGATGGATACTTGTATTACCAAGGAAGAATTTTTATTCCTGAAGATGAAGAATTAAAGAAAGAACTTCTCTTTGAGGCACATTATAGTCCTTTGACCATGCATCCAGGTGGAAACAAGATGTATCGAGATCTAAAGAGTCGATATTGGTGGCCAGGAATGAAAAGAGCTATAACTGAGTTTGTTTCGAAATGTCTGACATGTCAACAAGTAAAAGCAGAGCATCATGTGCCTTTTGGTTTATTGCAACCAATTTCTATTCCTCAGTGGAAATGGGGACGAGTAACCATGGATTTTTTATCAGGGCTACCTTTGACTCCAAGCAAAAAGGATTCAATTTGGGTGATTGTTGATAGATTGACTAAATCAGCGCACTTCATCTCGGTACAAATAGATTACTCTATAGACAAATATGTTGAGTTATATATTAAAGAAATAGGTCAACTTCATGGAGTACCAGTCTCGATTGTCTCTTATAGAGATCCAAAGTTTACTTCCAGATTTTGGAAGTCCTTACATAAAGCTCTGGGTACTCGACTTAATTTTAGCACAGCCTTTCATCCTCAAACAGATGGACAATCAGAGTGAACCATTCAAATTTTGGAAGATATGTTAAGAGCATGTGTGATTGAATTCAAAGGGTCTTGGGAGAAGTATTTGCCGTTAGCTGAATTTGCTTATAATAATAGCTATCAAGCAAGTATCAAGATGGCACCTTATGAAGCCTTATATAGAAGAAAATGCAAGAATCCTTTGAATTGGTACGAGTTAAAAGATCGAGACATAGTTGGTCCTGATCTTATTAAAGAAGCCGAAGACAAGGTAAAGATTATACAAGATAATCTCAAGATAGGCGCCGACCGACAAAAATCATATGCAGATTCAAAAAGAAAAGAAATTGAATTTCAAGTGGGTGATAAAGTGTTTCTTAAAGTATCACTTTAGAAGAAAATATTGTGTTTCGGACGAAAAAGAAAGTTGAGTCCAAGATTCATTGGACCATATGAGATTGTGAAAAGAGTTGGCCCTATGGCTTACCAACTTGCTTTACCTCCGGAAATGGATAAGAGTTATAATGTATTTCATGTATCGATGCTCAGAAAGTATCGATCAGATCCTTCCCACATTATTACTCCAGAGGAAATCGATATTCAACTAGATTTGATATATGAAGAGGAACCGATCAGAATCTTAGCATGTGGTGTCAAGGAACTAAGGAACAAGACAATTCCACTTGTTAAAGTTCTTTGGCGAAATCACAAAGTAGAGGAAGCAACGTGGGAAAGAGAAGAAGATATGAAAGAATGGTTTCCTCATCTTTTCAAATCAGGTATGTTCTGAAAATTCGAGGAAGAATTTTCTTAAAGGGGAGAACTGTAATACCCCAATAATTGGTTAGTGACTAATTTGCAAAGAATTAAAAGTTGGTGGTTTTAGTTTAGTGACTAAAATGTAAAATGTTAAAGTTTGGTGACCAAAGTGAACAGTTGAGAAAAGTTTAAGGCCAACATGGTAATTTTCCCAATAATTATTTTTTATATAAATAAATAGATCACATAAGGGTGTGAGTCGAATATAAAATTGTTGGTTCGATCTGATGTTTTTATTATTGGGAAATTACAGTTAAAGTTTAAATAGAATTCGGGTAATCGTATGAGCTCGGAATGTGATGAAATTTTGAAGGGATTTGTAAGAAGACTTGAAGAACATGACATTTCTTTTTGAAATCGTTTTTTGATCGATTTGGATTCGATGGGATGCATTATTTTAATATAGTGCACAAATGGCATTTTTGTAAATACATGGATTCATTAATGGCATCTTAGTCATTTTGCCCATGCTTTTTAATTATAATTAATTATGGAAAAGTAAGAATATTAGGTTTCAACACCTAATTGGTCATAACTAAGGGGCAAAATGGTCATTTTACTATTGATGGAGATTTTTATATTATATTTAAAGATTAAAATGTCATTTGTCTTGTAATTAAATTGTAGAAAAAGCTAGAAAATTTGGTTCTCTTCTTCTCCAAGGCCGAAACACCCTAGTTAAGGTAGGAAAAATTTTTGATTCAATTTTTGGCTTGATTTGATTAGTTTTTGGGTTGAAGCATGAAATAGAGAATTAATCTCCATTGAATTCTCTTTCATTTGGTATAATTTTTAAGTGGTTTTCATGCTTATATGTTGAGATTGGAGGTTAGGGTTTATGAAGAATAAGTTGGGATTTCATGTTTTAAGGATTGTTTTAATTGGATTTGAGGTTGTGATGCTGTTACATGCTTGATATGATGGAAATTCCATGGATTTTGTTTTAGGTGTTATTTGGGAATATTGAATAATTAGGGGAAACTCTTGCAAAAAAATTATTTGAAGTGGAAGTGATGTTAAAAGCTTGAATATGATAATTTGAGGGAGAATTTATGCTTGAATCAAGTTGGAAAATTTTGGAGAAGTGACCTTTGGTATTCGGTTTTTAGAGGAAATTAGGGGAAAATTTTCCTAAAATTAGAATTGATGTAAAAACGAATTTTCAAGCTTCGGAAGGTTGTTTGGACTAATAGGGAAGTTTGTAAAGTGATAAGGACCAAACTGTAATTTTAGGGATATATTATAATTAAATGGAAATTGAGTTGAAGATTGATGTATTGAGCTTGAAAGTGTTATTAAGTATTTGGAATTGAAGATTTATGGGAAAGAACTATTTTGTAAGATTTGAAAGTTTTGAAGTTAACATTGATATTATAAAATGAAGTTGGTATTAAAAGAATTATTAGGAATATTATTCCTAATATGTATCAATGTTAGTATAATACTAACGTGTACTTTGAATCGTATATGTTGTAAAGTGTTGTGTAGATCGTAATCGGGATCAAAATCGAGATACAAGCAAGGCTGTGGATAAAGAAAAAGTACGAGAGTAAAGTTAAAAGTAATAGTACAGTTTACTAGACAGGTGAGTGCAATCCTACTTATTTTATTATGATATGAGGAAGACTTGCGATAAGTCAACTTCGAATGTTGAAAAGAAAAAGGATTTGAATCGTAAACTATATACATATTAAATGGCTTTGAAATGAATTATAAATGATTTCGGGTATGAACTGCCCAATGCATTTTTTATATGTTAAAGTGATATGTTTTTATCTATGGATATTATTGAATAAGTGAAGAGATCATAATAGTGAATTGGTTAAAAGCCCACTGTATGATTATTGAGATTCTTGGTATAATTGGCATGCCAATGAGGTGGAGTATAGTGATATAGTGATACAATGATGTTGTGTTCTACAACTATGACCAAGTGATACAGTGATGCTGTTAAATTACAGCAGTGATACAGTGATTTATTATGGCACAGCAAATTAGTTGATGTCGCACATGTGCATACTCAATAGTGACTCACATACCATGCATTCTCATTTACTTTACATTGGGCTATAATTTAATTAAGAGTGAAAGTGCAAAGATTGATTCAAGTGAAAATGAATCTTCAAATAAAGAATTGCTTTGGTATAATACATGTCTTACATATATATAAATTTTGAGATTTTACAGGTTACATAATAGTGGAACGACTTTAACAAGTCAGTTTTTTACGATTCCATAATCCTATATGATATATATATTGTATTTTGTTTGTTTATGTCATTTCTTTATAGTGAAATGTTTAAATAATTTTATGTTGCCTCACTAAGTGTATACTTAGCGTGTGAATGTTCCACGCGTAGGTAAAAAGGAGCATAAGGAATAAGGAACGGCAGCAGACATCATCTATTTTGAGAAAAGATCATCAGTATCAGTATGACATCTTTGATGTTGCCATTTGATGTTACTAGTCGGCATGTATATTATAAATATCTTGACTGCTCTGATATGAATATATTTGGGAATAGTTGTAGTAGTATAAACATAAATATGGACCTACAGTGGATATTAGTAATTAAATAGACTAATTTTCGTGTTTAGTAGAAAATATAGTCGTATTTTATTGGATATTCAAATATTTTTTTTAATTTGGCAGTTTTGCCATTGACATGATATTGAATTGAACTGCTAGGTTGCTGCCTAAAACTAGGTTGGTTTTGGATGTTAAATAAATGTTTTAAATTTTACGCGATTAAATAGCCAAATGGTTTAAAGGTTATATTGTATTAGTTTAAAAGGAACAAGTTTTTATCGATTATAAGTGTCCAATAGTTTGTAAAAGATAAGTGACATCTCTGACTCATATTTAGTGATGGGTATGGAGAAGGGGTGTTACATGCACGGTGTGTGAGTAGAAACTCTCAAACCTTTTGACACCCTATGTCTATATTCACTTATACTAAGAAGTAAAAGTAAAGCAGTTATATTTACAGAAAATAAAATGTATGACTCGTGGTAAAATAAGACAGAATCATATTTTAAATTAAAATCGAATTCGCCAATTTCCAACAACCAAGACTAAAAGATAATCGACTCGTGGCTTGACTCTCTTTTTCGAAAAAGTCCCCAACGGAGTCGCCAGCTGTAATCACCCAAATCCGTCCGGCGCTCTCTTTTCGGTTTTAAAATTTCTTTTTTTTAATTTAATTTTGTTTGGAAAACACCTTCCTGGTTTTGAAATTAAAAAATATGGTGTCGTCACCGATCATTTTAAAAAGGGTAGACTAGACACCAAAATAAAACTAGAGATTAAAAATACGGGTCCAGGAGTCGATTACGGATGGGGAAGGATTAGCACCCCCACACCGCCCAAAATTGGTACCTAGTCGATTATTTAATGTCTTGGTATTGGAAATTACGAATTCAATTAAAATTTAAAATGTGATTCTTAAATGCATGAAATTGTTCTAAATATTTAAAGAAACGTTCCGTTATTTAGAATAATCGAGAAGTTCACATTCTTATACGCCCGGGAAATGATTTCTCTATTTTCTAAAGAAAAGAAAATTCCCTTAAATATTATGACCTAAAATGATAAGGATATTCTTTTATTTAGGGATATCTAGAAAGTCACATCCCTTTATGCCCGGGATACGAGTTATCGAATTCCCTAAATAAAGGAATATTACCTTAATTCTTAACATATATAATTAATGTTATGATGCAAAACATATAAATATATATATATACTTAAAAATATAATCCTCACGGTAAAACGTATTTAATACTTATATTTATCAAAAAATACATATATATATATATATATATCTAAAGTTAATAGTTATATATATTATTTTTACAAAAATAAGTATTTATTATTATTTTATATGTATACTTAAAAAATAATATTTAAGTAAAATATATATGTATTATTTATTAAAAATATACCTATATATATTAAGTTAGTGGTTTATATATATATATATTTACAAAAATAAGTGTTTATTATTATTTTTATATATATTAAACAAAATAATAAATTTTATTTTACAAATATACATAAAACCTTACATATATTATATAAAAATATAGAAATATAAAAAATCATTATACATAATGAAAACATTTAAAGTATAAGATATTAATATTTACTAATTACCATACATATAATACACATAACTAGGAAACCATCAAATATATATAGGATAATAAAAACATATAAAAATATATGTAATATAATATTTAATATATATATATCATATAATAAATACATGAATAATATATATATAATATGAGGCACAAACATAAAAAAAAAAATAAAAGCAGCGACTAAAATTTAATAAAAAGTAATCTGGAGGGCGAGAAATGAAGAAAAAACAAAAATAAGGGATAAAGAGAGAGGCGGGAAGAGAGAAAGGGACTGATCATATAATTAATCCGTGTGTAGAAATAAAGGCGGGAAAGTTTGAGGGCTTATACCGTAATTTACCCAAAAACAAAAAAACGCGAATCCTCTCCATGGGTTCGGGTCACCGCGCAGGTCGGGTGCCAAAACAGCACCGTTTTATGTTCAGCCGGTTTAAATAAAAGTTTCCTTATTTTTTTTAATAGTCGAATATAAAAAAAACTAATTTTTATCCTCATCTTTTTTTCTCCTTTTAAACCAAACCCTAACGGCGACCGCTTCTTGTCTTCCTGTACCGTTTACCGGCATGGCGGCCTCACGGTGATCACACGGCGGCGTTCAAACGGCCAGGTGTGATTCAAAATGCTTCTCCCTTTTTTGTGATTCGAAATAAAAAAGAAAAAAAACCAAAATAGATTCGATTTGAAAAGAAAAAAGAAATATTCTTTACCTTCAAGTTTCTTGTATTGATTTTGAATCTTACAAAATTTCCCCCTTTTTACAGATTTCTTTCCCCTTTTTTATTTGATTTTTTTTAAAAATCCCTTACAATTTTTCAGAACGAAATCCTTTTTTTTCGTTCCCTCCCCTTTACAATTTGTTTTGGTTCGATTTTATAACCAATCCTTACATAAAATAATAAACTACCCCCTATTTTTTATTGCTTGTTGCAGATATGGTGATGAATTTGAGCCGGATTTTGGGGTGAATTTTGTGAGATTGGTAGGGCAGTGGGTTCGGCAGACATGGTTAGGGTAGGTTAATATTTTTATTTTAGGGTTAGATCTAGATTTTTTTATTTAAGGTTTCAGGATGGACTTGGTTTTGGTCGGCCGGAGTTCTGGCGGCAACAACAGATGCAATTTAGGGTTAGGGTTTGTTTTAGGGTTTTTTGGATATAGAACATTTTTCGGTTTGGGTCGGGTCATAGATTTAGGTTTGGTTTCGGGTTTGGATCAATGGGTCTTGAGCCTAGGCTAAACGGGTTGTTACAGTAATATTAAAAAAATTAATATAATTTTTGAGGGACATATTCTAATTTATTTAATTTAAATCCTTCTGTCTTATTTTAGTTTCTATCGTAATTGTATCTTTTCTAATATGCTTTTCAACGTGTTTTCTCTTATTCAATTTATCGTATGTGTAGTGCAATTTGAGTAATGAATCAACATTTATTTTGGCAAAAAAGATGTCAAGTAATAATAGTATTTTTAAAAATTTTGTTAACATATAATTACCATAATTACAATTATTTTATATTTTTTATAATCTTACATTTTAAAAAATAGTACTTTTTATCGTATTTCTATTAACATGGTCAATTACACATCATCATTGATCGAAGTGTCACATATAATGCCATCTTCAATTTAAAAGCAGAACTTTATTATTCATTTTTTTCAGTAGAGGGACTTATTTGTTAAATTATTGATAATACAATGATCGTTGAAGTACTTTTTATCTTTTTAATGAAATTGTTACTTGTTAAATTCGTAAGACCAATCAAATATTTATAAAGAAAAGAATGAAATAAAAATCTAGAAAGTAACTATGATTTATAAAAGATTCACTTTGAGCTGATGACCAATCATTATAATAGCCGGTTTTTCTATCAGAATATATTTTTTAAATTAGATTATAAATTCAGGAATAAAGTAGCAGTCAGGTTTCTTAGGCAATAATCTCAATACCAAAAACTAAAAATATAAATAACTATTCCAAGTTTGCAACAACAATATTGTCCAAACGACAAGAAGAGGGAACGGAAAAAGAAACAAAAATATGAAATTGCAACAAACATTTACTTCCTCAGACACAACAGCTTCTGAGGCTCAGCCCATATTTTCTTTGCTTGTGCTCAGAAACATTTCCTATGCACAATTGAAGGGCCAGATTCATCATATTCAGCTTTAGCAATCCACATCTACAATTAAAGAAAAAGTAGCACCATGTTAGAAAATTGCTCGTCAAGTGCTTCGATAAAATTCCGATGTGTGATATATACTTACCTGTTGGAAAGTGCTGAGGGATGCTAATATGGAACCACCGATCCACACACTGTACTTCCTCTCAGGTGGTGCAACCACCTTAATCTTCATGCTGCTAGGAGACAGTGCTGTAATCTCTTTGCTCATGCGATCGGCAATACCAGGGAACATGGTGGTGCCACCACTAAGCACGATGTTGCCATATAAATCCTTTCTGATATCAACATCACACTTCATTATGGAGTTGTAAGTTGTTTCGTGGATACCAGAAGCTTCCATACCAATCATAGATGGCTGGAAAAGGACTTCTGGGCATCGGAATCGCTCGGAACCAATGGTGATCACCTGACCATCAGGCAACTCATAGCTTTTCTCGGCAGAAGAACTGGTCTTGGCAGTTTCTAGTTCTTGTTCATAGTCAAGGGCAATATAAGCCAACTTTTCCTTCACGTCCCTCACAATTTCCCGTTCAGCTGTAGTGGTGAATGAGTAACCACGCTCGGTTAAAATCTTCATCAGCGCATCAGTGAGGTCACGACCAGCAAGATCGAGACGCTATATTGCATGTGGAAGAGCATATCCCTCGTAAATAGGGACAGTGTGGCTAACACCATCTCCAGAATCAAGCACAATACCTGCGCCAAACACAACAAATGCCTCACATCAGATAACTCTGCATTGCCATATTAAGTACAGCCAGCCAAGCATAACTATATAATTCGATTTGCAATATGATGCAAGAAAAATGACTTCCTCGTCTACGCTAAACACAAAATCTTCTTATAAATCATATTCTATTCTTGAAAGCTCATTTCCCCCAAATTTTAACTGTCTAAAAAGGTACAGTAACAAAGCTTCCTGATGAGAGACCTTTCGACGCTGACAACATTGTTCGTTAGCTAAGGCAGGTGATCTTCCTTCAATGAGATACGAAACAAGTTAATGAGTAATGACACAAAACATTGCAAGACAAATCGAAACAGATCAAGGAAACAAAAGGCTTGCCAGTTGTTCGGCCACTAGCATACAGGGAAAGAACAGCCTGAATGGCAACATACATAGCAGGAGCATTGAAGGTTTCAAACATGATTTGGGTCATCTTCTCACGGTTAGCCTTTGGATTAAGAGGGGCTTCAGTGAGGAGAATAGGATGCTCCTCTGGTGCAACACGAAGCTCATTGTAAAACGTATGATGCCAAATTTTTTCCATGTCATCCCAATTATTGACAATGCCATGCTCAATTGGGTACTTTCGAGTTAAAATACCACACTTAGACCAACATAGGCATCTTTCGGCCCCATACCGACCATCACTCCAGTATGACGCGGACGACCGACAATGCTAGGAAACACTGCCCTCGGAGCATCATCCCCAGCAAATCCAGCCTAAGAAACAATTCTCAAAACTTTTAATTGGAATAACATTTAAATTAATGAAACAAATCTCAAAACAATGTCAAGCTAATGTTATAAACTAATTATTGGAGCGGCAATTAAATCAATGATAAGGAATCAAGTCCAGTACCTTAACCATTCCTGTTCCATTATCACAGACAAGGGGCTGAATATCCTCACCATCAGCCATCTTTTACAGTCTGAAACATAAGCAATAACTTCAGTACCAAGTAACAAAATTCTAGGTAATTAATAAAACCCAATTCCACAAATCTGTTTTAAAATTCAAATCCTTTCATTATCTGCATATTATTATTCGAGTCTAAATTAATTAAATCAACTGCAGGATATTCAGATAATGAATATTTGAGTCGAAATATCAACCTTTGCTATCAGTCCATTACGGATAGCAATTAGAATATCTGATTTCAAATATGATCAGCATCCGCAATATTTGAATAAGCAAAAAATATAAGTCAATATGTATAAATATCTCACATTCCCAATCAGAATAAAAAAAATGGGTTGGATCAAAAGGTAAACGAATCAAACAAAATGGGGAAAGAAACAGTTCAGATAAGCCAAAAAAAACTTGATTTAACAAAAAGAAAATGACAGGTGAAGAAAAAAATTACAAGCTCCAAAGCAAAACATTACCAAATGCAAAGGAATAACAAGAAAAGAAAAACCTAAAAATGGATGGAAGATTTAACCTTGAATAAAGACGAGGTGTGTTGAGAGATTTCGGGTTGTTTGAGGTTGTTTTCTCAACTGCTGCCCGCGTTTGGAGCCTGGCGTTGTTTCAAAAATTGAAAGAGAGAGAGAAAATATATGAAAAACTGGATGGTTTGCCTTTTATTGTTGTGGTAATTTACTAATTTACAAATGAGGTCATTCGCCACGTGGAATTTTCTGAATGTTTGTTATCCGCTACAGCTAAGATGTTCATATAGATTATTCATCGTCCACCTATTTGAGAATTTTAATGAAAAACTATAAAAGTAATATATTTAATAAATAAAAAACAGTATTTAAACAGGAGAAAAATATCTCATACCAGCTGTAGAAATAAATTTTTTCGCAAGCGCCTTAGTTTTAGGATTTAGGGTTCACGGGTTTAAGTGTAATGGTTTAGAATTTAGGCTTTATGGTTAGGATTTAAAGTTTAGAGGTTAGGGTTTAGTTTTTAGGATAATATGATTAGGGAATTAGGTTTTAATCTATAAACCCTTAATTTTAATTATAAACCCTAAATTCTAACTATACCCTATAAATTCAAAAGTCGTACACTAAAACCCCTAAATATTATACCCTAAATAAAATCTCTAAACCCTAAAATTAAGACACTTGTGTAAACAAAGTTTCCACAAGTGGTAGTGCGTAAATAATTATTATTTAAATAATACTAATTTTTTATAGTCTTGTTTGACAATTAGCGGATATATGTAGGGATGGGCATTTTACTCGACCCGGTCGGGTTTCAACCCGACCCAGCCCGATCGGGTCAGATTTTTAATGAAAAAATAAGGTCCGGGTCGGGTTCGGATTTAGAGTGAAAAATATTCGACCCGACTCGGGACTAATTATGTAATTTTTCCCTAAATTTCTAAGGATATTTATAATAATACCTCCTTTTATATATTTTTTATAATTAAGTCATTAAAATTAAATTTTTATTTACAATTTAGTCCTTCAAATTATATTTTTTTACGATTAAGTCCCCTAAAATTATTTTTTACAATTAGGTCCCTAAAATTATTTTTTTATATAGGTCGGGTCAGGGTCGGGTTTAGTATATTTATTTTTGGGTCGCGTCGGGTTGGATTTTTTAAAGAATATGTTCGGGTGCGGGTTTAGGGTATTTATTTTCGAGTTTGGCCAGGCAATTAATTGATAGTTAATACCGAACAGGGTCGACCCTGTGCTTTTGGTGGCTTAGGGCAGACCTACAAATTAGGCCCTAAATTAAAGTTGTGTTGCGTTTATCGCGTTGTGGATGTAATCAATAATTTTATCTGGGGTGTTGACCCGCTTTTACATTTTTGTTAGTTTTTTAAACAATGGGCTTTGATTATTGTCTTTTGATATATTATTAATTAATATTATAATTATTATTTATTAATGTAAAAAAATATATTATTATCATTAATTTATTACTTTTATTAGTATTACTATTATCATGTTATATGTTAAAAAAACCAAAAATATTATTATTACCATATTATTACTTATGAAAACCCCAAAATATTACTACTATTATTATTTATTTTATTTTATTATTAAGTATTATTGTTATCGATTATAAATTATTATTTTTTATTTTTGTTAAGTATTATATGTTACTATTATTGTTATTATTTATTTTATTAGTTATTGTTAATATCGATTGTAATTATTATTATTATTATATTAAGTATTATCATTAAAATTATAAGCCAAAACTAAAAACCCTGAAAATATATATATAATATAAAATAACTAATAGATACTAATTAAATAAAAGACCAAAGTCCATTTTATATTCACAAGTCCATTTACATAAAGTCCAAACATAAAAAAATAATTACTGTACACAGCCAGATAGGGCCAATAACTAAAATAAACCCCAAACCAAATTACATCTTTTGTTTCTTGCATAACAGAAGGGACACCGTCATATTAGTGTTGATATATTGGTCCAGGAATGCTCAGAAGGCCACTTTTCATCTCCCCAATGGCACGTGAAGAACATGTGCCCAACTCTTTGACTCTCTCCCATCAGTGATCGAAACCAGGGGCTATGAGAATCCACATTGGACGTTGACACATTGACCGGCCACACCCCGCATGCCATGTCAGCCGCAAGGACAACCTGCAACCACGACAGCGCCACGTCAGAACTGAGACCCTCTCTGGTCCCCAACGCAGTCCTTTCTTGAGCCATCTACGATATCAGGGACCACAGCTGGTCCCCTCCTCCAGCCACAACAACACATGCAAAAAGCCAAAAGTTATCAGGATTGCTTCAGAGAAAAACCGACAGGAATACACACAAATAATCAAGCCAATTTCTATAATTTTCATAGAAAAGCACGAACCAATGAGGGAATTTATAGATTTTTCATTTTTCTTTTAATGGTTGTAATATTCTGGGTATATACAGAGAAACCCTATTAGTTGTAAAGGTTACGGACAATGATATAAAAAAAAGTCTTATGAGAATTTTGGTTTTTGACATTTTATGACCAGAAGCACAGAGCGTTTTTATAACAGTAAAACATCAAGGTTTTTCAAAAAAATCTTTTTTAGCAAACATAGTAGTATTAATCCATATAAACAAAAAGAAAAGGTCTTACCCATTTCGGTTACCTAGGTCGCCGGTGACCGGAGCCTTGGACGGGGGATCTCGACGGTGAGTATGACGCCCATGACGACGGGAGTCACATATCTCAGTTTCGCGATGTTAGAACATTTATTTTGATATAATAATTGAAAAATAGTTTTGGACTAATTTAAAAAGATTTCAAAAAATGCTTTTAAGTCCAAACAACTTGAAAATAAGTTTGAGAAGTTTTTGAGAGATTTTAGAAATGATTTTAAACGTTTTAAAATAGCCAAAATGTTGTTTTCAACACAGGCGTACCGATACGGTATACCCCGTATCGATACGATCAAAGGGTTTTAGTTACAGTAATATTCCAGCAGCAAAAAATCGTACCGATACGGCCCTAGGCATACCGATACGGATAAGATTGTACCAATACGTTTGTACGTGTATCGATCCAGTTTTCAACCACCCCCAACGGCTATTTCTCAATGATCTTTTAAATTGCAGGGAGTACAAAAACGGGCAAAGGCATACCGATACATCGTACCGATATGGTCTAAGGCGTTTCGATACGAGCAGCCAGAATGGGCATAACGGCTAGTACCCGTACCGATACGGTATACTTATACCGATACAGAAGGTTACAGAACTGCATTTATTACGGGAAATATAGTCTCCAACGGCTCTAGTTCAATCACAACGGTCTCCAACAGCTAGGAACTCATTTGAGAGTATAAAAGTGACATCAAAGCTTCAACAACAACTAATGATCTTATTGTCAACAACATTATGATGCAAAAACTTAGAACTTAATTTTTTCCATTCTTTGTATAGACAACACTTGTGAACTTAAATTGTCAATGTATGCTCAAGTGTTTTAGGATTTGGGTGAGAGCTTTAGAGTGCAAACATCAAACTTGCAGAGGGATTTCAGTTTGTTTAGAATTTCTCTTGTTTAAGAGTGTTCCCAAAGCTCGGTTTGTGAGCTTTGGATGATAGACTTGGTGAGTGAGTCTAGGATTGTAAAAGTTGCCTCCTAAGCCTAGAAAAGGGGAAGAATTCTTAGTGAATTGGTTGAAATCCTTAGTGGGGAGCTAAGGTAGTGGATGTAGATCTTGTTAGAAGCTTGAACCACTATAAATCCTTATGCATACTTTCTAATTTTTAGCCTCCACCAAATTCACCCAAATTACAACTTCTCCACCACTTGGCAAGCAATTCGGTTGAAGGATATCGAGCCCAACAATTGGTATCAGAGCAAGGCTCAATCGAGAGGGATTAACATCCTATTGAGGTGATATGGCAAGCTCGACCAATAAATAAATCAATCAGCTTCCATGGCGCTACCTATTGACAAGCCACCGTTCTTCAACGGTGATCACTATGCTTGTTGGAAGCGTAGAATGATGATCTTCATAAAGAGCAAAAACTTCCGTCTTTGGGACATAGTTGAAGATGGTCCATACGTGCCTAAACAAAGCAAGGCGGAATGGAGCGCGAAAGATTGCAAGAAGATGTAGCTTAATTGCAAGGCCTTGCACATTCTATTTTGTGCTTTGAGGTCGGATGAGTATGCAGAAGTATCCTCTTGTGAAAGTGCCAAGGAGTTATGGGACAAACTTGAAGTAATCCATAAAGGGACAAATGAGGTGAAGGAAACAAAGATCGGCCTACTCAACCTCGAATATGAAAACTTTAAGATGGACCTATATAAAGACATCAAGAGTATGTTTGACCGGTTCTCCATAATCGTCAACAAGCTAAAAGGACTTGGAGAGGAGATTTCAAAAGACAAACTCATTCGGAAGTTGATTTATTCACTTCCCGAATCATGGGAAAGTAAGAAGACGACCATTATTGAAGTCAAAGACTTGAAGAAGCTCAAGCTTGAATAGCTCGTAGGATCTCTTCTCACCCATGAAATGATGTCTCTACCCTTAAAAAGGGGGAGGAGAAGATAATCCAAGAGCAAGGAATCGATGTCAACATCATTGCTCTACAATCCTCCACAAACCAACAAGAAGAATCAAGTGAAGAGGAAAGTGAAGATAAAGAAATGGCCTATCTCTTCAAGGAATTTACTCGATTCATGAAGAGCAACATAGAAGAATCAAAGCATGAATTGAAGAAAAAGAAGATGGTAGATCCCCTCAAGTGCTCCAAGTACAAGGAAACGAGGCACAACAAATTCGATTGCCCTCGCTTCAGCAAAAAAGGATCATCATCAAAGAAAACATATGTGGCTACATGGAGTGATAAAGACTCCACCAATGAAGATGAGGTAGCCCACCTATGCTTCATGACCCTCAATGAGGGGGAGGTAACTTCTAACTCATCTTGTTCAAATTCAAATTCAAATTCAAATTCATACACATTTGACGAGTTGCAAGAAGCTTATGACAAATTAGTTTTTGAGTTCAAAGCCTCATTTTCTAAGAACAAAAAGTTGATTTCTAAATTGAAAAATGAAAATGATTTGTATGCGAAAACCAATTTGGAATTTGAAGCAAAATTAAAGGATTTTGAACTTAAAGTTTTGGATTTATAAAATTTGCTTTAAAAGAAAGAAAAAAGATCATCAAATTGAAGTAGACGATCTTAAGAAATAAAAGGATTTGATTTCCAAAGAGCTTGAAAAGAAAAATAATTTAGGAAAATCAAATTTTTATGTAAGACAATCTAGTGCCCCTATATTTATTAAAGGAAAATGTTTTAGAAGTATTTGGGTCCCAAAAGGACTAATGACTTTAACTAAAAAGGATGAAATTGAAAAATGGATTCCTAAGGGAATTAAATTATGTGCTACTAATGCCTATGGATCCAAAGAAATTTGGATACCAAAAATTATTTGATTGTCTTGTTTTATGTGTGATGGAGCCTTGATCAACAAGTGATGAAATTAAGGGGGAGCTCTATACACACTAGGAAGAACACTTGAAGAAGGAAGGCTTCACATCCTACCTTTGGTTCAAGTGTGGTAAAAATTAGTTGAATTTTGTTTATTTTGATTTTATTTATTTGTTTTAATTCAACTAGTTTATCATAAGTGTTGGACTAACATTTGAATGTTGCTTGAGTAAGGGGGCCAATTTAAAAAAAAAACTTATTTATGTCAAAATTTGTTTTAAACTCTCTATAGTTATGTGTTCGTAAATGTTTGAACCAATTTTGATATAACAAAAAGGGAGAGAATGTTTTGAAAAATTGATTTTTCAAATGAATAAGGGGAGCTTATAAGTTTTTCAACAATTAACCTCTTATTCAAATTTTATTTTTACTAAAGGGGAGAATCTCAAAAACAAATTTTCAAGTTGGTTTTATTATATCAAAAAGAGGGAGATTGTTAGATGTTTTTTTGATATAATAGTTGAAAATAGTTTTGGACTAATTTGAAAAGATTTCAAAAAATTCTTTTAAGTCCAAACAACTTGAAAGTAAGTTTGAGACGTTTTTGAGAGGTTTTGGAAATGATTTTAAATGTTTTAAAGTAGCCAAAATGTTGTTTTCAACACAGACGTACCGATACGGTATACCCCGTATCGATACGGTCCAAGGGTTTCAGCTTCAGTAATTTTTTAGTAGCAAAAAATCGTACCAATACACCTCTAGCTGTACCGATACGGATGAATCGTATCGATACGCTTGTACGCGTACTGATCCAGTTTTCAGCCACCCTCAACGGCTATTTCCCAACGATCTTTTAAATTGCAGGGTATACCGAAACGGGGCAAGGCGTACCGATACACCGTACCAATACAGTCCAAGGCATTTCGATACAAGCAGACAGAATGGGCATAATGGCTAGTACCCGTACCGATACAGATACACGCGTACCGATACGAAAGGTTGTAGAACTACATTTATTGCGGGAAATATAGTCTTCAACGGATCCAATTCAATCCCAACGGACTCCAACGGCTAGGAACTCATTTGAGAGTATAAAAGGGACATCAAAGCTTCAGCAACAACTAATGATCTCATTGTCAACAATATTATGATGCAAAAATTGTCTGAGAACTTAATTTTTCCATTCTTTGTATAGACAACACTTGTGAGCTTAAATTGTCAATGTATGCTCAAGTGTTTTAGGATTTGGGTGAGAGCTTTAGAGTGCAAACATCAACCTTGTAGAGGGATTTCGGTTTTCTTAGAAATTCTCTTGTTTAGGAGTGTTTCCAAAGCTCGGTTTGTGAGCTTTGGATTCTAGACTTGGTGAATGAGTCTAAGATTGTAAGGGTTGCCTCCTAAGCCTAGAAAAGGGGAAGAATTCTTAGTGAATTGGTTGAAATCCTTAGTGGGGAGCTAAGGTAGTGGATGTAGAGCTTGTTAGAAGCTTGAACCACTATAAATCCTTGTGCATACTTTCTAATTTTTAGCCTCCACCAAATTCACCCAAATTACAACTTCTCCACCACTTGGCAAGCAATTCGGTTGAAGGATATCAAGCCCAACACGCGACAATCCAACGGCGGAGCGCGTAGATCAACGGTGAAACGATTCGACCCACCCAATGAAATTTTCAGTGACCGGGTGCCTCTGACGGAAGATCCTAACGGTGAATATGCAGCCCGTAATGACGAGAACCACATATCTCAGATTCACGGTGATCCAACGGTAGAAGGCGACGAATCGACGCCCTAAGGCACTGAAGTTTTTGGCTTCATTCTGAGGCGTTTTGGCCGTTCCCGATGAAATTATTATGAGAAAAAGAAGAAGACATCGAGATCTTTAGGGTGGTGGCCTTGTTTCGTAGGAGAGCCCATCAGAGCATCGGCAACGGCGATAGAACACCGGCGGCCAAGGCTTATTGAACCATTTGGTTATTCGAAGAAGTGGAGATAGTGAAGGGTTCATCCCTTTATTTATCTAAACCATGCAACCCAGTTCATGACCTGGTTATCACCTCGTTGACCCGCGCGGGTTCAACCAATAGCCGAGTCTTTTCCAGTAACTCGGTCCAGCAGCAGTCCAGTGTGGAGGCCCAGAGCGGCCTTGTGAGCCTAATTTAGTGGATTTGGGTACATTCCTTTTACCCCTTGTTAGTGTAAACTTTTTTTTAGTTAATGAAGCTTTTTTAATATATATATATATATATATTGATATGTTACGTTACATATGTATAATGTATATGCATGCGTAAGTATACATTTATTTATCTTTTTTTACATGTATACAATATGCGTATTATATATCTTATATAGAATTCATATATTATATTATATGTTATACATATTGTATTATTATACATAATTGGTATACGTCTTTTTTTATCATATACGTATATATCCTAATCATATCCTATATTATATTTATATTAGTTATATACTATTATAGGTGATTGTATACTATTATTTTATATATACGATATTATATTTTTATATATATCCTATAGTTTATATTTTATATCATAATATTGTTATATCGCATATACTATATTATTTACATTTATCCTTACTGTTCGTTTAATTTGTGCTCGAATTAGCCTTACGGTGACCTGCAACGGGGAATGACCCGTATTGTTATGGCACGTTCCATCTAATATCTAACACCTAACATTTAATTTCCGCAACTAACTTTTATTTCCTCGCAATTTATTTTCTGCATTTCTTTTCATGTTAAATTCGGTCCTTTTTCCGGATTTCTTTTCTTTTTCGCTCTTTTGTTCGATCTGGTCCTTTTCTCCAAAATTGCTTTGTTCGATCTAGTCCCTTTTTCCGGATTGCTTTGTTTGATCCGGTCCCTTTTTTCGTATTATTTTGTTCAATCTGGTCCTTTTTTCCGGATTGATTTTTCCGATCTGGTCCTTTTCCAGATTTTTTTAATTCCAGCTTTTATTTTTCTTGCAATTTAATTTTTTCGCAATTTAATTTCTCGCATTTTAATTTTTGTATTTGTTTTATGCTTTTTATGTTCGATCCGGTCCTTTTTTGGATTATTTTTAATTTCTGCTTTTATTTATACTCTTATTTCGCATATATATTTTCTATTTTGCATTCGAATACTAAATTATGTTAATGCGGTATCTCATTATTCAGGAGTAAATGCGGCCAGTTTCAAACGTAGTGATGGTGGTCTTGATGTTTACTTTTGAATAACGGGGCCCTTAAAATAGACTCGTATGTATAGCCAAATTTTAATTTAATCGTCACTTTAATTTGGAAAGTCCGATATTAACAAAGCGGTAATTATTATTTTCTTTTTAGGGTACCAATTTTTTGGTGGTATGGGGGTGCCAAAACCTTCCCCATCCGTAACCGACTCCCGAACTGCATTTTTTATCGAATCTCTGGTTTTATGGTATCTGGCCTACCTCAGTTGCCGGTAGCGACTCCGAGTTTTTATTATTTCTCAAACATGAAATTTTTAAAGAATTTTCATTTTCCAAATATTTTCCACAAAAAAGCAAAGGAAACCTACTAATCCCTTTTCTAGCGATCCCATTCGAAACTTTAAAATTTTTGAATTTCAAAAAAGGTCGCTACAGTTGGTGACTCTGCTGAAGACTAGTTTTGATTTTTCAAAATTAAAGTGAGTCGGACCATTTTTCAAAAAAAGAACACAAATAATAATTACCGCTTTATTAATATCGAAAATTGTGAATTAAAGTGACAATTAAATTGATATCCATTTATAAATGTGAGTTTATTTTAACGCATTTAAAATTTGACATTTAAACCCGTCCTTTTAAGTGGGGGAAACGCTAGTACTTTCGTGGGGATATTGTTCCTCCTTATAGGCCTAGTAAGTACCTTCGGGGCCCGACTACCCTATGTTTTCGTGGGAATATTGTTTCCCCGTATGGATATAGAGAAAGGGTCCCCCTGAATTGAACTCGGTTGAAAGGAGCCTATAATGGGTGATGACCGAGGGCCTTGCTACCCTTAGGATGGGACAACTAGGACAGTTCGGGTACCGTTTAGAACCAAAACTGCATGTAGAGAACGTAGAAAGCCCACCCCTTTTAGAGCAGTGCGGTTAACCTAGGTTCTTTAGAAAGAATATGAATAGGGTTGTTTTGTTAGATTTAATTTCCCTCTTTGTTTTTATATGTATGTCAATTTTTATCCGATACTGACTTGTTTCTTCTTTGTTTTATTTTGTTTTGCATATATTTGGCATGTACATTGCATATCATGAAGGTGTTGATTCGAGTGGTTTGTCGAGTTGAAATCTTTCATCATAGATAGAAGGTAACTCAAGAAGGAAGAAATTAACTCAGCCGTTCGACATGGTCCGAAGTCAACCAAAGGGTCCAAGGTGATAGTTTACCGAGTGACCACATTGTGGCGGGGTATACATATGTCAGTCTACAACAAAATGACCTATGGGATTTGAAACAGATTTGGGAAGGATGGGACCGATGATTACAAAATTTATTCTGGGAAAATTATTGTGATATAGCACATTTGATGTAGGTTCGAATTAATCAGCCTATGCTCCGAGCCATCTTTCAGTTTGGAATCCCGCCTTCTATTGCTTCACTTTCAACAGGAAGGATTTGATTCCAAAAATCGAAGAATATATAGCTTTTCTCAATCAGAATAACATCCAAGAATATTGGATTTACATGAAGCCGACAAGGTCTCGGAATTACCCTTTGAAGCTTAAAACCATAGCCGGAATGAATGAAGATTGGGTCAAAGGTTTGATTCAGGTTCGAGGAGATAGTATCGTTTTTTTATGGGAGTGTATTTGAGATATCATACCGACACACCCAGACGAAGGAGTGAAGATGGATTTGTTCGCTTTGGGGATCTACGGTTTGATCATTTTCCCTAGAGTTTTGGGTAACATTGATGTAGCCATCTTGGACTTATTCAAGCGGTTGAAGAAAAAGGCCAACCTGATATCGGTAATCTTGACTGAAACCTTTATTTCCTTGAACGCAAGTCGGAAGCACGAAGATGGGCGCTTTAGGGGATGCGCACAGTTACTTCAGGTATGGGTTCAGAGTTATCTTTAGAAGACGCCAACTAGAGTTATACCCGGAATATTTTTGGGAGACTTTCCCCCTCTACGAGAATACCTAGCGAAGGAATAGTGGGAAGAGCCGGATAAATAGAAATGGACGGTGATCTTAAAAAATATTCAAGATGAGGATATTGTGTGGAGGGTACCTTAGCTTGGTAGGGTTCTTCAGTTCTTGCATAGGTGCGGGGATTACAATTGGCTAATGATTATAGGATTGTATGGTGGGATCGCTCGTGCTCCTTTGCTGGTGTCAAGGCAATTTAGGTCACGACAGTTTGTAGCGGTAGAAAAAGTAGATGTTCACCCCGGATTACGCTATTTGGATGCGTATAAGAATCAATGATAAGACTCCGGAGCACGATCAAGGACCGACTATATCGCTTGCAGAGCATTTAAGAATGGTTCATTCCGAGGTTGACATCCTAAGAAGTGAGCTAAATGAGGTGAAAAAGAATATGGATGTTTTGCAAACCGCACATACAAGCAAGCTTTATATGGTTAGCCTAGATGTGGATGAGGGAGACAGTACTATCAAACGGTTGATGAAGCTTAATGCAGATTTAGAAGAAAATAATGCTTTCTACCAAAAGGATACTCTTAAGCTTCAGGATCTAATAGGAAATTTCAATCAAAAGAAGTTTCTAGCGGTAGAAAAAGAGAGGATGAACGGGATACGTTTAGTCAAAGAGGAGAAAAAGAAAGGAAAGCAAGCACTCGAGAAAGAGGTAGAGAAATGCAAGCACACTGTTGAGAATGAGAGAAAGATTGCTAGAAGCGCGATCTAACGGGAGAGGGCCAAGGCTAAACAAGAAATTGAGAAAGGGAAGCAAGTGATGGATGCTACCTCATGGAAGAGAAAGTCCCAAGAAAGCAAGAACTGACTATGTGAGATGCAAGGCCGGTATAACTCTACCCTCGAGAGCTTGAGTCAAAGCCAAGCTCGGAATGCTCAACTAGAAGAAAGGGTTAGGGAGCCAGATTGGTCTTTTCATGAATATCGTGCTCGAAATAGCTTTCTTGAGCTCCAAGCTACTAGATAAAAGAATGAAACACTTCGAGCTCGGATTGAGACATTAGAGGCCACAATTCAAGATTACCTCAGAAGAATTGTAGTCCTTGAAGAAGTCACCAATGGAAGAGAAAATTATTGGTTGAGGCACCTTTGCGACGCTACTCCCATGATTCAAAAACAAGATCAGTATAACACTGACTTGATGGTGCAAGTGCAAGAGGCTGCCTAGCACGTGAGGAACCTAGCCAATGAAGCCGAAGCCCTTCTTTTTTCTGTAACCCCGGACATAGAGGAGGCTTCCAAATTTGTCCAGTTTCTTGAAGCTATCGAAGAGTTAGGAGCTATGGTCGGGGCCTATCTGTAGGAGTTTATCTTTATTTGTAACGAGAACCTTTTAATCTTCAATAAAAGTTGTTCAAGGGTGATCACCAACGGAATCAACACCTTTGCTTGCATACATCCTTGCATTTTATTTGTTCCATGCATTGCATAAAGCATATACCATGAATTAAGTAATTAAACAACAAGATTAATGGTGGGGGTTTTGTGACAGTAATTAAGGATTCTGCATCCATTCTTCGCCCGACCGAAAGAAAGCGGATGGAAAGAAGCTTTGCTAAAATAGAATCCAGATTGAGAGGGCATTCATTTCAGAAAATAGAGAGAGCCAATAGAAGACTTCGAGCCAGTACAGCTTTAAAAATATGAATGACCTAGTATCTAGGGTGGATAAGCTCGAAGAGCTTCAAGAACTTTTGATTGGAAAACAAAGAGAGATGATGACATATATCAAGAAGTTTCAAGAGGGAACTAAGGAGAAAATCAGTAAATTAATGAGTATGATGCTTTCATGGCCAAATGAAAGGGTTTGGCAGAAGACTCGTGTGTGCAAAAGAAGATCGAGAAAATTAGTGAGAGTTAGGATCATGACTCCATCAAGGAAGAGGCCTTGTCTAACGAAGACCAAGCCATGGTCAACTAGTATGAGATAGTCCGCACTACCTCTAAATGTCCCATCGAATTAGCTTTGGATAAGATTGAAGGTTCTCTCTTGAAAATCTCGTTTTTGTCAATAGATAGAGAACTAGCTCGAAAGAAAATAGATCAGGGGGTTAGCGACACGAGCACCTACAAAGCCCCTAAAAAGCCGACAATCTCTTCAACCCAGGCCGTCTTCGAGAATGTGCAACGCTTGAATAGGAAGAAAACTAGGGGTCCTGAAGAGGAAATACAAAAAAAAAGTCTATCACCCCTCTACCAATTTCATACATGGAGTTGTACTCGTAGCTATACAAGGCCGATTTGGTTCAACCGTGTTTCGTTACTCTTTTTCAACCACTTTATCCCTCGTGGTACGATGCTAACGCAGGTTGTGAGTACCATGCCGGTGTAATACCCCAATTTTTGGTTAGTGACTAATTTGAAAAGAATTAAAAGTTGGTAGTTTTAGTTCAGTGACTAAAACGTAAAAATGTAAAGTTTGGTGACAAAAGTGAAAAGTTGGGAAAAAATTAGGGACCAACATGGTAATTTTACTAATAATTATTTTATGGAAAAATGAATAGTTTATCCCGGTATAAGAATTTTGTGGAATCAGATTTTTGCTACGGGATTTGTGTAAAAAGCTATAAATGGAAGAAGTTTTGGGAATTAATTCGGATGACTATTCGAACTCAAAAAATTATGAAAATTTTATGGGAGTCTTAGATAGACTAAAAGAGGATGGTGTTAAGTTTTGGGATCATTTTTATTCGATTTGGATTCGATTTTATGCAGTATTTGAGTAATTAGGGGATAGTGGCATTTTTTAGAATACCAAGATTTATTAATGGCATTTTGGTCTTACTTTTTATATTAAATTGATTATTTTGGATAGATAAGACAATTGTTGTGATCCTATTAGTTATATCTAAGGGGCAAAATGGTCATTTTACTAGTGATGGAGATTTTTATATTATAAATTAAGATTTAAAATGCCATTTGTCATGTTTATTAATTAAAGAAAAACCTAGAATTGTTCATCTTCTTTCTCTCTTGACCGAACCATCATACCAAGGTAAGAAAGGATTTTTGATTCAATTTTTATCAAGATTTAGTTGGTTTTTGGATCAAGACATGAAATAGAAAATTGTTCTCCATCAAATTCTCTTTTATTTGGTATAATTTTTTAGTAGTTTCCATGTCTATATGTTGAGTTTGGGGATTAAGGTTTATGAAGAACAAGTTGGATTTTCATGTTTTATGGATTCTTTTGATTAAATATGATGTTGTGAAGTTGTTTCAAGCTTGCAAATAGTGAAAATTCCATGAATTATGATGTAGGTTGAATTTGGGAAAATGGAAAATTTAAAGGAAACTCTTGCAAAATTTTTATTTGAAGTAGAAATGATGTGTGAAGCTTGAATATGATGTTTAGAAGTCGAATTCATGCTTGAATCAAGTGAGGAATTTTGGCCAAAGTGACCTTTGGTATTCGGCCTACTAGGAGAAAATAAGAGAAAATTTTTGGAAAATTCTCCTAAGGTTAGAAATGGTGCAAGGATGATTTTGTAAGTTTTAAAATGTTAATTGGACTAATATGAAAGTTTGTAAAGTGTTGAGGATTAAGTTGTAAATTTTGGAAAGCTTAGGTGTTTGGTTGTTAAGCTTGCTTTTGAAGAGTATTGTATTGGAAAATTTAGTTAAAATGATCAGAAGGTTGATTTTGAAGTTGTGTTAACTTTGGGGACCAATTTGAAATTTCAAAAAATTCAAAAACTAGTGTGTAAAATTTTAAAGTTTGGGTCCTCAAGTGTAAAGAATGAGATATGTGAGGTTTGGAATTGAAAATGTTGGTTGGAAGTTTAAAAAGAGTCCTTAAGACTAAAATGAATATTTTGGAAAGTTAAAGAATTATTAGGAAATATTATTCCTAATATGTATCAATGTTAGAATGATACTAACATGTACTTTGAATTGTATATGTTGGTGAAATTGTTGTAGATCAAAATCGTAATCCAAACCGGGAGCCGAGCAACTCTAAAGGCAAAGAAGTAGTGCAAAAGTGAAGTTGGGTTAAGGGTAAAACTTTCTAGTGAGGCAACAAGTGAGTGCATTTCTACTATTTTATTTGATATGAGAAATACTTGTGATGAGTCTATCTCGAATGTCAATTCACAAATGATATCTTTCCAATGATTTTTTAGAAGAACTATGAATGATTTTCGGGTATGAATTGCACAATGCACTTTTATATAGTATTGTGAAATGTTAATATCTTCTGATATTTTAAATAAGTGAATGATATATGGTAGTGAATGTTAAAGCCCATTGTTTGCATTATGAGATTTCTTGGTATAATTGGCATGCCATTGAGGTGGGAGTATAAATGTTACAGTGATGTTGTATAAATATACAACAATTACAAAGTGAAACAGTGACGTTGTGTTATACAGCTATGACCTAGTGATACAGTGACGTTGTATAAGTTTACAACGGTTATTCAGTGATAAAGTGATACAGTGTTATATTTTGGCACAACAAATTAGTTGTTGCCGCACATGTGCATACTCAATAGTGACTCGCATACCATACATTCTCATTTATCTTACATTGGGCTATGATTTAAATAATAGTGAAAAGTTCAAATGAAAGTGACACAAATATTTGAATAGTGATTTTTAATATGAACTGCCTTATTTACATAAACTATTATTTTTCAATGTTATTTATTGAATTATTAGTTGCCTCACTAAGATTATTCTTAGCGCGTGAATGTTTCACGCGTAGGTAAAGATCGTAAGGAGTAAGGAGCTGTGATAGGAGACATCATCTATTTTGGAAGAGGTACATCATTATCAGTAAGACATCCCCAATGTCCCTTTTTGATATTATTAGTTGGCATGTATCTTATAAATGTTTTGGTTACTCTGATACGAAAATATTGGAAATGGTTGTAATGTTATAAACATGAATATGAATACTTTTAATGGATATTATTAATTAAATATGTTGAAATCGTATTTTATTAGTTAATCGAATGATTTTTAAATTAGGCAGTTTTATTATTTATATAGAGGAGAATCGAACTGCCAAGTTGCTGCCTGAATCTAGGTTCATATCGAACTTAGAAATATTAGTTTTAAATTTTACGCGATTAAAATTATTTTGGTTAAAGAGTTAATTGTTTGTATTTTTAAGAAACAAATTTTACCGATTTTAAAATAATAACCAGTGTACAAGTGTCATGTGACATCTCTAACTCATATTCAATGATGGATATGGCTAAGGGGTATTACAGCCGAAGTAATGGGACACACGATAGATAATTGCACGATATTCAATAAATTTGTCCAGAACATGTTAAAAGCTGTAGTTTTGAAGTGTGAAGGACCTAACATGGTAATTAAGCTATCACAAAAACACGAAGGTCGGGGCGTGAGCGCTTTTGAAGAGGTAGATGCAAAGAGGGAATCTGAGCAGTTGTGCAAGGTAGGTTTGATCGAAGGCTATCTCATAGATGAAGAGATTGAAAAAAAAAACAAAAGTTGGGACTATGGCTTTGTAGTGGAAGAAACCTTGTCGGATAAAGACCAAGCTATCATCAACCAATACGAGGTAGTTTGGACCGCTTCTGAATGCCCCACCGAGTTGGTGTTAGATGAGATGAAAGACTCTCTCTTGAAAATCTTGTATTCTCCAACGAATGTAGAACCAGCTCGAAAGCGATTTAAGAAAAAAGATTATGAGGTTAATAACATAAGGACTTATGAGGCTCCAAAGAATCACACAACCTCCCAACCTCAAGCTACAGTCGAAAGTGTTCGAAGTTCAAATAGGAAAGAAGCAATGGGACCTAAGAGAAAGAATGAGAAATTCACCCCTCTACCAATTTCATACAAGGAGTTGTATTCACAGTTATACAAGGCAAATTTGGTTCGACCCTATTATGTACCACCCTATCCTTCTTGGTACGACGCCAATACACATTGCAAGTATCATGATGATGTTTCAGGATATTCAATTACAAATTGCCCACCATTCAAGAAATTAGTCTAGAATATGATAAATTCCAGGGTAGTACAGTTGGGTGAACTAAGCACTACCACTAATCCACTTCCAAGCCATGGGAATCAATGCGTGAATACTATTGAAGAGGTAGGTGAAAAAAAGGTAAAGACAGATGTGTCAGAATTAGTCAGAATTAGGTCCCCTTTAAGTTGGGTTTTCAAATAGCTTTCCATGGCAGGTTTGATTAAGCATGGTACAAAGAATACATGAGAAGGACATGGGGTATTCTGCGAGTACCATCAGGAGGAAGGACATGAAATCCACTGTTATCCAAAATTTAAGCGGTTGGTTCAGGGAATGATGAACAACAAAGAAATTGAATTCTTTGAGAAGCTTGAGGGGTCGGGGTGAATGACCAGTTTTGTGATGGTCGAGGATTTCTAGTGCATCCTATCCATGTTTTTAAGTTTGCTTCATTAGCTTTTCTTGTGTTTTCCTCGCTTTCCTTTATGTGTGTAACCAACTTTGCTACTGTTTGCCCAAAAGTAGCAAATATCTTTTGTAAGGGATTAGTTTGTTTGCTTTATTTTTATTTCAATGAAAGGATGTATCTTTTAATTAAATATATGTATATATTCTTTCTTACCCTCATAGATCCCTGGATATCACGTGCATGATGTGGCATTGATTCTGATAAAAGATCAATTGAATGTTGTGATCATAATAAAGTATGATTTTCTACTTAGCCCACTCTGGTTGGTAAAGCACAAGACGTAAGATTACTACTCATTCGATAATGTCCGATGATAAGAAAATCTCCTAGAAAAGCCCAATAGAGTTGCTTGAATGTGGGAATCTTTTAAGAACACTTAAAAATTAAATTTATATTAAATTAGATGGGTACTCCACTATAGCAAAAAGGTTAAATAAGGATGCGTTGCTCCATTTACTCTACTTGAGTTGAAAGCCTTGGCTGTATGAGTAAGTTTTCAAATCATGACTATGCCGAGTAACTCGAGGTATTGTTGTATGCTTCATCATTATTCTCAAGACAAAGTACTGTGATGAGTTGAATTTCCGAGAAAGAAAAGTAAAATTTAAAATTAAGAAATGAATGAACAATCAAATAAGTCTCAGAGCATCCTAATGGAGCTGTGGGAGGAGAACAAATCTAATAAAGAGATATGCTCCACCTGTTCAATACCCTAGTATCAAAGATGACTCTTTGAAGGCATTGACACGATATTAATTGCAATTGAAAGAATACACTTGTACTAAAATTCTCGAATTGATATTTTTTTACACTCCATGTGTTAAGCAAATTCGAAAACCATGAACGTATTTTGGAGAAAATAATGAGAACTAGAAGGAGTAGTTTTCGAACAGATCAAGAAAATACCATAATCATGAGGATGGACTGAGCGATCTTGGAGGAATTTCACAACTTTATGTATCGCCAAAACATTCAAAGGCAAGCTATTGATCACCAGGGGATTGAATCTACGCCGCTCTTGCATTTGATATCCGGGGCATTCTATTCTTTTTTCTATTGATTTTGATTTTGTATATTAATCCAAAAAGCATCCTCTGTTGAAATGTTAATCGGGAAATTAGCATATATAAGAAGGAGAGAAAAGAAAAAAAAAGGAGAAAATAGGAGAAAGAAAAATAAAATAAGAGAAAAAAAGAAATAAATAGGAAGAATATGGTTTCTCTGTATTGTTTCGAGAATAAAATTTAGAATTTGGGGACAGAGATGTGCATGATCGACTTAACACCGATGACCCATCAGTGATCCAAAAAAGAATGATGGCAAGCCTTGGTGCGCTACGCGGTTTAAAGACTCAAAGCTCTCGCAACGCCTTGATTGATTCAAAATAAATAAAGATTGAATCTTATTGAAGAAATGAAATTTTGAGACTTAGGGGGGCATGTTTTGGCCTACCGTTGAGATAGAAAAAGATCATCCCGTTGGATCAGAAGCAAAAAAATACGCCCGAACCCGAAGACAAGATAAGTTATTGCTAAGATCCAAAAAGAAGAAAATTATTCTTCTGCATGGCTTCTGAGATAGAGTTTTAGGTCAAAGATGTACATGGTCGACCTACTATGAAACATGTCGATGATTCTAAAGAGAATAATAGCACGACACAATTTAAAGACTCAAAATGAATATTTGCCATAATGACTCGATTGGATCAGCAAAATGAAGATTGAGCCTTATTGAAGAAAAGAAGTTTAGAGGTATGGGGACATGTTTTCAGCCCCACGTCGAGATAAAAGAAATGTCGTACCGATGGGTCAGGGGCAAAATAACAGTCAAACCCAGAGGTGAGATGAGGTACTACCAAGGTCAAGAAAGAGAATAATGTTTCCCTACGTGGCCCCAAAATTCTAGTTCGAGGAAATACATGGTCGACCCAGCACAAAAGAATAATTTATCAATGGTTAGAATGAGAATAATCATGCAGTTCAGAGATTCGAAATAACTTCATGCCATAATGTTCTGTATGGTTCGAAACAATGAAGACTTGGAAAGAAGAAAGATTTGGGAACTTGGGGGCACAATGCTCACCCCAACATGGAGATAGAAGAAGGCTTATTGTGAAGAGTTGTAGAAGAGGTAACAGTTGAGCCCAAGTTGAGTAAGGGCAATGTCACAAGATAAAAAATGATAGATTCTGTATTACTAGTGTAAGGCAACAATTGCCTTTCAGAATGAGACGAAAGATGAAGATTCTGTAAAGATAAAAGAAATGTTTTGTTTGGTTCATAAAATAATGATTGGACCTTATCAAAGTATAGAAAGCCTAGAAACTTAAGGGGCATGCTGCTCACCCCAATGTCGAGAATGAAGAAGACTTGTCATAAATGGGTCATCGAAGAGACAACATTTAAGCCCAAGTGAAGCGAGGGCGATGATCTAGAGTTAAACTTCAGGAAGTGACAGATTGTGTTCTGACCAATGCAAGCTATCAACACCCTTTCAAGAAGAGACAAAAGGTGAAGATTCGGCAAAGACAAAAGGGCCCATGGGAACTAAGGATGACCAGCCATAAAGTAAGAGTTTTTCCCTAACAATTCTAAAAAATGACTATACTCATGCATCATTTGTAGCTAGATGTCCTTATGATAGGAGCATGCTAACTCATACCATCATAGCATTTTGTGTATTCAAAATAGGTATCCAAAGATTGATAAAAGGTTTGATCTATAGTTTCACAAGAGGAAAAGTAGACCTCAGAGAATCAAGAGTCCTTCAGCTTGTATAATTAAGGTTTCTAAAGGCCTTTCGAACTTCGGTTATTCAATAGTGACCAACATTTTTTTATGTCAGAAAGATTCGATTGGTAGCCGTGTTGGCGTGAATCCTTTGGTATGGTCCGAAGCCCCTGAAGATGAGGAAGATTCGATTGGTAGCCATGTTGGCGTGAATCATTTGATATGGTCTAAAACCCTTGAAGATAAGGTAGATCTGATTGGTAGCCGAGTTAGCGTGAATCCTCTGATATGGCCTGAAGCCCCTGAAGATGAGGTAAACCCAATTGGTAGCCGTGTTGGCATGAATCCTTTGATATGGTCTAAAGCCCCTGAAGATGAGGTGGACTCGATTGGTAGCCATGTTGGCGTGAATCCTTTGGTATGGTCTGAAGCCCCTGAAGATGAGGCAAATTCGATTGGTAGCCGCGTTGGCGTGAATCCTTTGATATGGTCTGAAGCCCCTAAAGATGAGGTAGATCCGATTGGTAGCCGAGTTGGCGTGAATCCTCTAATATGGCCTGAAGCCCCTGAAGATGAGGTAGACCCGATTGGTAGCCGTGTTGGCGTGAATCCTTTGGTATGGTATAAAGCCTCTGAAGATGAGGTAGATCTGATTGGTAGCCATGTTGGCGTGAATCATTTGATATGGTTTGAAGCCCTGAAGATAAGGTAGATCCGATTGGTAGCCGAGTTGGCGTGAATCCTCTGATATGGTCTGAAGCCCCTAAAGATAAGGTAGACCCGATTGGTAGCCGTGTTGGCGTGAATCCTTTGATATGGTCTAAAGCCTCTGAAGATGAGGTAGATCCGATTGGTAGCCGTGTTGGCGTGAGTTCTTTGGTATGGTTTGAAGCCTCTTGAAGAAGAAGACTTCAGGGTGAAAAGTTCTATATAGGAGGGACCTGTAGCTCAAAGACTTCGAGGCGAAAAGTTTTATATAAGAGAAACTCCTAACTTTAGGATTTCGAGAAGAGGAAGGATGAACAGTTCTATATAAGAGGAACTCCCAGCTCAAAATCTTCGGCAGAAAAGTCGGATAAAATCAGTGCTTATAGTCTTAGCTTTATTCTTGTTTCAAAAAATAAGCAAATAAGGGTAGCTGTAATCACTAATTTTATCCGGGGTGTTGACCCGCTTTTACATTTTTTTTAGTTTTTGAAATATTGGGCTTTGATTATTTCCTTTTGATATATTATCAATTAATATTATAATAATTATTTATTAATGTAAAAAATGTATTATCATCATTAATTTACTACTTTTATTAGTATTACTATTATCATGTTATATGTTAAAAAAGCCAAAAATATTATTATTACCATATTATTACTTATGAAAACCCCAAAGTATTACTACTATTATTATTTATTATTTATTTTATTATTAAGTATTATTGTTTTCGATTATAAGTTATTATTATTTGTTATTTTTGTTAAGTATTATATGTTACTACTATTGTTATTATTTATTTTATTTTATTAGTTATTGTTAATATCGATTATTGTTATTATTATTATATTAAGTATTACCATTAAAATTATAAGCCAGAACTAAAAACCCTGAATATATATATATATAATATAAAATAACTAATAGATACTAATTAATTAAAAGCCCAAAGTCCATTTTATATTCACAAGTCTATTTACATAAAGTCCAAACACAAAAAAAAATAATTATTGTACACAGCCCGATAGGGCCATAACTAAAATAAACCCCAAACCAAATTACATCTGAAACCCTAATAAATCTTTTGTTTCTTGCATAACAGAAGGGACATCGTCAGATTAGTGTTGATCTATCGGTCCAACAATGTTCAGAAGGCCACTTTTCATCTCCCCAATGGCGCGTGAAGAACATGTGTCCAATCTTTGACTCTCTCCCATCAGTGATCGGAACCAGGGGGCTATGAGAAGCCACATTGGACATTGACACATTAACCGACCACTCCCCGCACGCCATGTCAGCCGCAAGGACAACCCGCAACCACGACAACGCAACGTCAGAACTGAGACCCTCTCTGGTACCCAACGCAGTCCTTTCTTGAGCCATCTACGATATCAGGGACCACAGCTGGTCCCCTCCTCCACCTACAACAACACATGCAAAAAGCCAAAAGTTATCAGAATTGCTTCAGGGACAAACCGACAGGAATACAAACAAATGGTCAAGCCAATTTCTATAAATTTTAGAGAAAAGCACGAACCAGTGACGGGATTTTTAGATTTTTCATTTTTCTTTTAATGGTTGTAATATTCTGGGTATATATAGAGAAACCCTATCAGTTGTAAAGGTTATAGACAATGATATAAAAAAAAGTCTTTTGAGAATTTCCGTTTTTGATATTTTAGAACCAGAAGCACAGAGCGTTTTTATATCAGTAAAACATCAAGGTTTTTCAAAAAAATCTTTTTTAGCAGACATAGTAGTACTAATCCTTATAACCAAAAGAAAAGGTCTTACCCATTTCGGTTACCTAGGTCGCCAGCAACCAGAGCCTCAGACGGGCGATCCCGACTGTGAGTATGACGCCCATGACGACGGAAGCCATATATCTCAGTTTCGCGACGATCCAACGGCGGAGCTCGTAGATCGGCGGTGAAACAATTAGACCCACCCAATGAAATTTTCGGCGACCGAGGGCCTCTGATGGAAGATCCCAACGGTGAATGTGCAGCTCGTGATGACAGGAACCACATATCTCAAATTCGCGACGATCCAACGGTATACGGCAAAGAATCGACGCCCAAAGGCACTGGAGGTTTTGGCCTCGTTCTGAGGCATTTTGGCCGTTCTCGGTGAAATCATTCTGAGAAAAAAGAAGAGGACGGCGAGAGCTTTCAGGTGGTGGCCTTGTTTCGTCGGAGAGCCCATCGGAGCATCGGCAACGGCGATAGAACACCGGCGGCTAAGGCTTCTTGAACCCTTTGGTTTATCGAAGAAGAATTGATAGTGAAGGGTTCATCCTTTTATCTATCTAAACCAGGCAACCTGGTTCACGACCCGGTTATCACCTCGTTGACCCGCGCGGGTTCAACCCAGACTCGGGTCTATTCCAGTAACCCAGTCCAGCAGCAGTCCAGTGTACGGGCCTAGACCGGCCTTGTGAGCCCGAGTTAGTGGATTTGGGTACATTCCTTTTACCCCTTGTTAGTGTAAACTTTTTATTTAGTTAATGAAGCTTTTTAACATATATATATATATATATATATATATATATATATATATATATATATATATATCTTGATATGTTACGTTACATATGTATAATGTATATGCATGCATAAGTATGCATTTATCTATCTTTTTTTACATGTATACAATATGCGTATTATATATCTTACATAGAATTCATATATTATATTATATGTTATACATAATGTATTATTATACATAATTGGTATACATCGGTTTTTATCATATACGTATATATCCTAATCGTATCCTATATTATATTTATGTTATTTTATATACTATTATAGGTGATTATATACGATATTATATTTATATATATATATCCTATAGTTTATATTTTATATCATAATATTGTTATATTGCATATACTATATTATTTACATTTATCCTTACTATTCGTTTAATTTGTGTTCGAATCAGCCTTATGGTGGCTTGCAACGGGGAATGACCCGTATTGTTATGGCATGTTCCATCTAACATCTAACACCTAACATTTAATTTCCGCAACTAACTTTTATTTCCTCGTAATTTATTTTTTGCATTTTTTTCATGTTAGATCCGGTATTTTTTTCGGATCTCTTTTCTTTTTCGCTCTTTTGTTCGATTCGGTCCCTTTTTCTAAATTGCTTTGTTTGATCCGGTCCCTTTTTTTGGATTGTTTTGTTCGATCAGGTCCTTTTTTCCATATTGTTTTTTTCAATACGGTCCTTTTTTGGATTTTTTTAATTACAGCTTTTATTTTTCTCACAATTTATTTTTTCTGCAATTTACTTTCTTACATTTTAATTCTTATATTTGTTTTATGCTTTTTTATGTTCAATCATGTCCTTTTTCGAATTATTTTTAATTTCTGCCTTTATTTATACTCTTATTTCGCATATATATTTGCTATTTTGCATTCGGATACTAAATTATGTTAATGTCGTGTCTCGCTATTCAGGGGTAAATGCGACCAGTTTCAAACATAGTGATGTTGATCTTACTGTTTACTTTCGAATAACGGGCCCTTAAAATAGACTCGTATGTATAATCGAATTTTAATTTAATCGTCACTTTAATTTGGAAAGTCTGATATTAACAAAGCGGTAATTATTATTTTCTTTTTACAGTACCAATTTTTGGGCGGTATGGGGGTGCCAAAACCTTCCCCATCTGTAACCGACTCTCAAGCCCCGTTTTTGATCGTATCTTTGGTTTTATGGTGTCTGGCCTACCTCAATGGCCGGTGGCGACTCAGAGTTTTTATTATTTCTTAAACACGAAATTTTTTAAAGAATTTTCATTTTCCAAATATTTTCCCCCAAAAAAAACAAAGGAAACCTACTAATCCTTTTTTAGCGTTCCCATTTGAAACTTTGAAATTTTTTAATTTTAAAAAGGCCACTACAGTGGACATAACTGATGCTATTTCGATCACAATGAGTATTGCGGTTGTGATTTTTTTAATAACATATGTTATTGTGGATAAGTGTGGGCAAAACTTGACTCAACTCGAAAAAAATTATCCAACTTGAATCGACGCGAACAAACTCAACTCGTCTTGACTTGGTAATTTCATAAACTTGACTCAATTCGAAAAAAATTCAAATAAAGTATGAATTATAAAATAAAAATTTGAATAACTCGAAATTTTTTGTAACCTGTGGATCAATTTTCAAGTTCGAGTTAAGTCCCTCAACTTTGTCTGATAATCTATCACATATGAAAAAATATGAAGAAATATATACATATATGTGTATTGTATATAGTTATAGAATTCCCTTTAAATTGGAACTGATTAGTATCATAACATTATAAATATTTACAATTAAACTTGAATAGAAACTCGAACAACTTAACTCGAAAAATTTTCAAATAAAGTTTGAGTTATAAAATAACGTTGGTCAACTAGACTAACTCAAATTTTTTTTGAATTGATTCGATCGAATGCCCACCCTAATGTTGGACATAACGACTGTACGTATCATAATTTCGGATGTTGTCACTACCAACATATAACGATCATTGTTGTAATTACATACCGATATTTACATCCTTGTCTTTAATAACAAATATTGAAAAATAATAAATTTTAAGAGTATTAAAATATGGGCCTCTAATAACAAGTATTAAAAAATGAATTTTAAGAGTATGCTCATAATAACAAATATTGGGGGGAAATTGAGCCCATAATAACAAGTATCATAGAATATGGCTGTGGAACTTTGTCATTGGGCTATGGAACTTTGTCATTGGGCTGTGTATTTTGGAGAATGTTAAAAGACCACTTAAATTATTTTGTGACAATAAATCAGCAGTACTGTATTCCAACAACAATATGAGCTCGTCTAAGTCAAAGCACATAGACATAAAGTTCCTAGTTGTGAAAGAAAGAGTGCAAAGTGGACAAATATCCATAGACACATTGGAACAAACTCCATGATAGCGAATCCGCTCACAAAAGGTTTACCACCAAGGTCTTTCATGAGCACACTACTCATATGGGCGTTATATCAGTTGAGGATGTCATTTTTTGAGTGAGAGTTTGTAATTTGTTTGATTTATGTTTGTTTTCGGACATTTATGTATTTGGTTATTTTCTTATCAAAAATAAAGTCTTCAGGTTCTTCACTCTTTTTGTATTTTGATAAGAACCTCACTTAAGTTTAAAGAGGACCAGTTGGAAATAGGCATGTTCGGTTCACATTACATGTAATTTCCATGCTACGCATCCATGATTGATCTATGTCATTTGATTGTGTTTGTATATGTGACCACTGATGGGTCCATTCATGATTGATATGGCGAAGACCGCCTTGATCCTATATGGATATAGTTGATGGGCGAGATTTTTATAGAAAACCTATTATATAATAGCAAAATTTTGAGCCCATAAGGTTATACATTTGTCAGGAAACATATGTTGCCCAAGTGGGAGATTGTTGAATTAAAATCCGTAATTGTGGGCACATATGTATAATGTAACGACCCAAATTCCTGAGTCAACGATTAGACGTTGACCCGACTTATGGATATTCTTATTTGTTTGGGTAATTTGACCCTTTGGACTAAATTTGGGCCTTAATTGATAAGAAATAGATTGTTTAGGCTTAAGAAGTGAACATTTTGTAAAGTGGAAGAAAGTTGGGGGTTTGACGATGCGAATATACCCTTTTTGCGTAAAAAGGCTGACCACCCCTATATTGCCCTTGCCTTCCACGTAAAAAAGAAAGACAATGTGAGATCACCTCATCCTCTTCATATTTCTTCTCCCAAACATCATTCAATTTTTAAAGCTTGGTTTCAAATCTAAAAATCCCACCTTCATGCATCATTTCTTCCAACCAAGGTCCACGATTTGAGTATGTTGATCTCCTCTTCATGGGCTTCTAGAAAAGTATAATTTTTGTGATAAAGAGGTAAGCTTCCATTTATGGGTTTTTAGGTTTAAAGCTTGGTAGAGCTTTTCTTTGAGGTTAAGGTTATAAATTCATAGCTAAGCTTACCCCTAGCCGTTATCTCAAGTATTGTTTCGTTTTTCATGTTGGTATGGTAAGAGAAGGTGATTTGGGGGTTTTCTTCAAGCTTGAGCTAAGAAGAAAGTTGAAGAAGCTTAGGGTAAGAGTGCTTTCGGGATTTTTGCTTAAGGTTAGTACATGTCTGACTCCTATTCTTCTTGAAGATCATAAAGTGATTGCTTTGCTTGATTTAATGGTTTAAGGTTTCTAGATTTGGTGTTTATGGTTGTTTGGGTACATTTTAGGTAGATGAGACCCTTTAATGGCTTAATCTGAGATTGATGTTCTTAGCATGTAAACTTTCATAAGCTGTATGATCAAATTTAGGGGTTAGTGGTTGCAATTTTGGGGCTTTAAGAGTGATTTACCAAGCCTAAAAAGCTATTTTAAGCTTCGGTACCAGTACACGAGGAGTCGGTACCAGTACCCTAAGTGTTCTAGGTTGAAGAACATTGTTCGAATATGTTGAGTAGAGAGAGGGGTACCGGTAAGGTGTTCAACCTTTACTGGTATGCCATGTAGAATAGTACTAACTCGTACTTGTATACAAAGGCTTGGCAAAATTTTAGTAAGCCCTTTTAGTATCGGTACGTCGTACGTATCGGTACCTATGGGTACCGTACCGATACGCGAGGGCTATACCAGTACCCACTGGGCATTTTGCCCAAAAATATCAAAATAGTGCCCGAAGGGTTGGAAAATTTTGGAATATGGTTAAATGGCTTTTTAATGAGATAAAATGAGCTATAGAATTGAGAATTGGGATTTTATCCCTTTCTACGAGCAAAATAAATAACAGTTCGGTAACTTATTTGAGCGACTCTTTTAAGATAGTAACCATAGAGGTTGGTAATGTGATTGATGTTTTCCTTGTGTACTTAGTGGACACTTAAAGGGTCGTTAATAATAAATTGTGAGATAACCATGTTAGTTGGTGACATGCCTAGGGGCATTTGCTTGATAGCTTGGCCTGGTGCCACTTACCTTTTGGTGATGCGTATAAATGCTCAGGGAGAATGTCTTATCTTATGATTGTTGTAAATGAGTCTGGATGTCCTAGAGTCAGTACTATGATACTTATATAAGGGATGCGTACTTAAGGCTATGTGAACAAGTACATCTGACGTACCACAGGCTGAGTGATCTGGGTGCGGTTAGAAACCTATTCGTGACTGTGGTGATCCAGATAAGATAGTTAACTAGACGGCTATGTGAGCTCGAGTAACATGATAGGTTGAGTGACCTCAAGTAGGGACTACTTGTTGCTAATGTGATCCAAGTAAATCTAGGACGTATCCGTGGCTATGGTGATCCGAATATGGTCTATTCATCCTGACGACTGTCTGAGCACGGGTAACCCGACGATTGTGTGAGCACAGGTAAAGTAGGTCTTCTTTGGCCATTATGTAGATGATGTATAGATTTATTTATGTATGTTGTATGAATGCTATAGATGATAGCTTATGTAACTGATGGCTGAGTGATCAGGGTGCGGTATGGAACTTGCTCAATAGGTCGAGTGATCTCGAATATGAAACATTATAGAATATGTAAGACTTCTTGTATATTTATTGGTGCCTTGAGATAGGTGATCTAAGAACTCTAGTTTATGTTGGCTAGATGATGACTCGTCGGTAGTGAAGCCTTATCTATGCTCTCTAGACTATATTTATCTCGTATGTTTATTTTATGATAATCATGAATTATGGTAGAGTAGAAATGTACCACTAAGCTTTGTAAGCTCAATGTTTGAAATTGTTGTTTTTGTTCACATTTTAGTAGGTTGATCGTGACCAAGGAGCAAATCGAGAAGGGATTTCCCAGCACTACATCGCTTAAGAGTACAATACTTGATGTTTAGTTTTGGGCTATTGTATTCATAGAACCTTACAGTGGTTGAGTTCGCAAACTCTATTTGGAATATATTTTTTTGACATACGGTGTTTTAAACTAGGAGCTCATGTTTTGTAAATTATTTTATATTATTTAATTAGTTAAATGAATCATGAATGATTTGATGTTTTGAAAGGTGGCTAAACTTGAGGTTTTCCAAATGAAAATTTGTTGGGTCAAATTTCGGGTGACCCGAATGTAATGCTTCAAATTTGAATAGGAATCAAGGTGTTGCATTTAGCAGTATCAGAGCCTAGGTTTTGCTGATTCTAGGAAACCATAAGGTGGTGTAGAGGTCGTGGTAAGGTGTCTAATGAATACAGACCCCTAAATTTAAGTTGTACTCTTCAAAGATTGGGAATCTTGATGGTGCTGCCTTGTTCCTTGCGATTTTAGAAATCTGATGTTTGGTCATCGGATACAACTAGAAAAGTTGTGAGGAGAGCCATACCTCTCAAGTGAAAAACTTCGATAAGGAGTCTGTCCCGAATGTTAGGGACACAAGCTTTTCGAAAGAAAATGAAAGTGGAGGGGCAAACTTCCTCTATGATTTTACCTCTGCCCTCTTGCAAGTGGTGCAAGCTATCCAGAGGCAATTTGATACTCCTTGCAAGACCCCTATAGAGAGGCTCCACTGTTATAGACTTAAATATTTTGAAGGTTCAGGTGAGGATGACCCGATCAAGTTTGACCAGTGGTTAAGAGACACTTAGAGGATTCTGAGACAGAAGAGAGGGATTCTAGAGGATGACCTCGATTATATTATCTTCCTTCTTAAGGGAAATGCCTATGTGTGGTGGGAGACCATTGAGTTAGGACTGTAGCTTGCACTTTCAACTTGAGATATCTTCTTGGACGAGTTCAAGAAGAAGTACATCAGTGAGGTTCACATGGATGAGATGAGAGATCAGTTCATGCACCTAGTTCAGGGGGACCGAACAATATTTGAGTATGAGCAAGATTTTCTACGGTTGAGTAGATATGCCCCGGAGTTAGTTGCCACTAAGGAGTTGAGGTGTAAGAGGTTTAGACATGGATTAAAGATTAACCTTCAGATGCATGTGATAGTGAGTCTACTTGGGATACTCTCAGAGTTAGCCAATAGTACGAAGGCACTCAAAAACTTCAGAGTTCGACAGAGGCTATGTTATTCGGACCCATGAAGTCATAAGCCTTCTTCAAGCTTCATCTAATAAGTTTTGTGTTTCGAGGGGTTTAAAGAGAGTTGCTTTAGATTAGCTACCGAGGGTCAATCGAGGATCTAGAGTGAGGGTTTGTAGGGGTTCATTGATTTCTGCTCTAGAGATAATATTGATGGTTTAGCTAGAGCATCTCTTCTACTGATTTGTGAGCATTGTGGCCGACATTATCTTGGAGTGTGCTTTTTGTTACGTAGGGTTTACTACAATTACTGTGCACCGGTTTACATGGTAAAAGATTGCTCGATCATGGATGATGCTACTTCAATTCAGTCTCAGAGGTTAACTCCTTCTCGATATGGTCAGAGTTTTGCTAGAAATGGTGCTAGGGCATCATCTGGGTATTAGGGCAGAGGTACTATGAGATCCACTGCCAGATTTGATGCTCAAGCCATTGCTAGATAGTCTGCTGTTCAGGCTAGAGATGACAACTTTGCCACCGATGATATGTCAGGTACCTATGTTTCATTTTGGTTTCAGTTGTTGCATTGAATAAATCTAATTTCTTGTTCATACAATCATATTGATTCTCGTCAAATAAGTGTTGTGGTAAGGTATACAGGTTGATGTCGCATTGAATAATTCTTTAGACTTATAAGTTCTTGTAGGTAAGTTTTTTTTATCATGAGTGGTGAGTGAGGATTAAGAGTAACATTCCCTGTAAACTTGTTAGATTTACTTTCTCCCTAGTTAGTAGATGTTACCTTGTGATTGGATCAGTCGTTGTGCACAATGCATGCCTTAGTTTTTGAGCGAGAGCCTCGAAGCTTCGTGGTTTTGGGTGAACCCATTTGTTGGTGATGGGCGCGAGGAACCATCACCTCCCTAGCGTGATCACCATGTTTTAGCGATATTAATTCAATAGCAATATTGTAAGTTATAAGACATACCTAACCCCTACAATGGATACGAGGGTTGAGAGTCTAAAGCTTTAGAGCTTGTAGATAATTAAGAGGTTATTGAAGTGTTCTTTGAGGAATGAGCGGGCTTACCTCTTGATCATGGGATATAACCCATGATAGAGATAATGGCACCGATTGAAATTCTTGAGTGGAGACTCATTTGTAAAAGTGAGTGAATTCAGGTGTCTTCTCCAAGTGGTTCACCTTGGGATGTGCCTTTTTTGTTATTAATAATGGTATAGCGAAGAGTGTTGGTGTTGAATGCTGTGAGCTGATGAGTAGTGGTGGGGGATCGTTACCCGTTCCTTGAGGTCAATGACCTTACAATTAGTTGATAATTTTGAGGTTTTTGTATGATGGTTTAAAAATTGAGTATTGCAAGTTGAAGGTTATAGAGAAGTCATGGTAAAGATTGAATTCGATATGATAATTGGACTCTAAGGACAAGTCATGAGGTAATTCAGACACATTAGTCCGTCGGCATAATCATTGACTTGACGAATTGAATGGTTGTTCTACCTATTTTTTAGATGGATTTTCTACATATATGGTAAAACAATATGAATATTTTCAGAGTAGCGCATCAAAAGTGTGGTTTATCAGCTATGGTTATGTGAAACAAGATTCTTGTGTGGCAGCAAATCTTGTTGGAAGAGCCATTTGAAATCCTTGAGGGCTTGTTAAAGTTTTCGCACAACTGCTCGTTGGAATTAATTGTTTGGTTTGGAAGAGAATGTTTGAATCTTCGAGAGTAGTTGGATAATTTTTTATCTCTAGTATGGTTCATAAGTGGCAACGGTTTTCATTCAGAATCAAAGTGGCTCGATTAGTGGAGTTACATGATTGTGAGTCAGCTTTTGTTTGAGTTGGGGCGAGTTCAAGTAAAGTGGGATGCCAAGTTCCATCTTGGTTAGCCAAGTTAGGAATGGAGGGTTGTTAATTCAAGATAGATCGATGGTAGCATTCGGTCATTAGAGTTTTGCATGTTCTTGAAATGTTTGGGTGTTCCCAGTAGTCTATCTTCGAAGATGTATCACTTTCTAGAAATATATGAGGTTTGAGTTCAATGGTTTTGGACCACGAATGAGGGAAGATATGATTGTTAATCAAGACAAAACTCATCCGAAATGATTTCTTTGGGTTGATGCTTGGATAATATCGTTGAGTTTATCCTATGTTGTTCTGATTTAGGGTTTGATGTGAGTGTTGTTCGATTTCTAGAATGTGTCATTGGGGATTTGTAGGAGAGGTGTTAAGGAGTCCAATGTTATGAGCTTTGGCTAAAAAAATTTGTAGAAGGACATCAGAATCAAGGTGAATGTATATGGGATAGGATATAGGTGGATCTGAGAATGTTGCATCTCCTCCCTTTATTTAATTTCGAGGATAAAGTTTATTTTTAGGAGGGGAGAGTTATAATGACCTGAATTCTTGAGTCTACGGTCGGACGTTGAGCCAGGTTATAGACCTTCGTGTTGGTTTAGGTAATGAGACATATTGGGCTAAATTTGGGCTTTAATTGATAAGAAATGGATTGTTTGGGCTTAAGAAGTGACCATTTTGTAAAGTGGAAGACAGTTAGGGATGATGCAAATGTACCCTTTTTGAATACTGACCATCCCTTTATTGCCCTTATCTCCCACGTGAAAAAGAGAGACAAGGTGAGATCACCCCATCCTCTTCATATTTTTTCTCTCACACATCCTTCCATTTTTATAGCTTGGTTTCAAATCTAAAAATCCCACCATTATGCATCATTTCTTCTAACCAAGGTCCAAGATTTGAGTATGTTGATCTCCTCTTCATGGGATTCTAGAAAAGTATAATTTTGGTGATAAAGAGTTAAGCTTCTATTGATGGGTTTTTGGTTTTAAAGCTTGATGGAGCTTTTCTTTGATGTTTAAGGTTATAAATTCGTAGCTAAGCTTGCCCCTAGTTGTTATCTCAAGTATTGTTTCATTTTTCATGTTGGTACAACAAGAGAAGGTGATTTGGGGGGTTTTCTTCAAGCTTGAGCCAAGAGGGAAAGTTAAAGAAGCTTAGGGTAAGAGTGCTTTCGGGAGTTTTGCTTAAGGTCAGTACATTTCTGACTCATATTCTTCTTGAAGATCATAAAGTGACTGCCTTGCTTGTTGTAATAGTTTAAGGTTGCTAGATTCGGTGTTGATGATTTTTTGGGTGCATTTTAGGTATATGAGACCCTTATATGGCATAATCCGAGATTGATGTTATTAGCATGAAAAAATGATAGCAAACCACCATAAATAACTTCTATAAGATGTAGGATATAGTTAAGGGGTTAGTGGTTGCAATTTGGGGGTATTGAAGCGATTTCCCTAGCCTAAGAAGCCATTTCTAGGTCGAAAAACACTATTCGATTGAGTTGAGCAGAAAGAGGGGTACCGGTACGGTGTTCAACCTGTATCACTGTACCATATAGAGTAGTATCGGTATAGGTCGACCCGTACCGGTACGCAAAGACCTTTTGGTATCGGTACGTCATGAGTTTCGGTACCCATAGGTATTGTACTGGTACGCGAGAGCCTGGTACCCACTGTACATTCTTCCTAAAAATAGCGAAATAGTGCCCGAGGGGCTGGAAAATTATGGAATATGGTTAAATGGGTTCCTAATGAGATAAAATGAGCTATAAAATTGAGAATTGGGATTTTATCCTTTCTACGAGCAAAATAAGTAACATCTCGGTAACTTATTTGAGCGACTCTTTTAAGATAGTAACCATAGAGGTTGGTAATGTGATTGTTGTTTTCCTTGTGTGCCGAGTGGGCACTTGAAGGGTAGTTGATGATAAATCAAGAGATAACCATGTTAGTTGGTGTCATGCCTTGGGGCATTTGCTTGATAGCTTGGCCTGGTGCCACTTACCTCTTGGTGAGGCGTATGAATGCTTGGGGAGCATGTCTTATCTTATGATTGTTGTAAAAGAATTCGAATATCCTAGAGTTAGTACTACGGTACTTATATAAGGGGATGTGTACTTAGGGCTATGTGAAGAAGTACACCAGACGTACCCACAGGCTGAGTGATTTAATTACGGTTAGAAACCTATTCGCGGCTATGGTGATCCGGATAAGGTAGTTAACTTGACGATTATGTGTGCTTGAGTAACCTGATAGGTTGAGTGACCTCAGGTAGGGACTAATTGTGGCTAACATGATCCAAGCATGTCTAGGACGTATCCGTAGCTATGGTGATTCGAATATAGTCCATTCAACCCGATGGATGTGTGAGCATGGGTAACTTGACGGTTGTGTGAGCACATGTAAAGTAGGGTTTCATTGGCCATTATGTAGATGATGTATGGATTTATTTATGTAGTGTGGATGCTATAGATGATAGCTTATGTACCCGATGGCTGAGTGATCAGGGTGCGGTATGAAACTTGCTCGATAGACTGAATGATCTCGAGTTTGGTGAAGCATTGTAGAACGTGCAAGACTTTTTGTAGATTTATTGATGCCTTGAGATAGGTGATCTAAGAACTCTAGTTTATGTAGGCTAATGATGACTCGCAGGTAGTGAAGCCTTATCTATGTTCTCTAGACTATATTTATCTCGCATGCTTATTTTATGATAATCATGAATTTTGGTAGAGTAGAAATGTGCCACTGAGTTTTGTAAGCTCAGCGTTCGAAATGATTGTTTCTGTTCGCAGGTTAGTATGTTGATCGTGACCGAAGACCACATTAAGAAGGGATTTCCCAGAACCGCATCACTTTATAGTACAATACTTGATGTTTAGTTTTAGGCTATTGTATTCATAGGACCTTACAGTGGTTGAGTCTGTAAACTCTATTTGGAATATTATATTGACATACGGTGTTTTAAACTCGAAGCTCTTATTTTGTAAACTATTTTATACTATTTATTTAATTAAATGAATCATGGATGATTTGATATTTTGAAAGATGGCTAAAGTTTTTTCAAATGGAAATTTGTTGGGTCGGATTTCGGGTGACCCGAATGTAATACTTCGGATCTGGACCAGGATCAGAGTGTTACATATAATGTATGTTTCTATTATAAAGTATGACACAAAATTAAGTGACCAACTATTGCACGTGCTATAGGTATTAAATTGTTATAGAATTAAAAGTGTAGATACCATAAGTTATATTTATAAATCAATGAGGGGCAGAGTTGTAAATATTAATAAATTATTTTAATTCAGTTTAAATAAAGGGTAGTGGTCCCCAAGATATAGGTTAACTTGAATATTTCTTTTTTCCTGTCAGATAGTTGTGTTGTGAAAGGTAACATATCTTCTAGGAAGATCAAACCCTCTGAAAAATTTCCATCAACAGATTCAGGTATGCTTCCGTAAATCTAGTCTTTTTGTTCTTGATGATTTGACATGTATAAATCTTAGGTTTATATTCGTATCGAATATATTTTGATTCTAACATAATTTTCTCTTTATTTTATATCTTCAGGATTATTCTATTTTCAAATTAATTTTGCAATATCAGTTTCCATGGATCTTTTTAATATATATATATTTTTAAAATTTTTGAGGGATTTTCATCTTACATATTAAATTGGATTATTTTTTAATTTCATTTAGCATAATTTCAGATTTTATGTATATACATAATACTATGTAAGCTCGGCCCTGGGCAAGGGCAATAAGGGTGTCCGCCCAGGGCCGATGCTCGCTCAAGGTTCACCGTTTTGGAAAATTAAATATTTGTATGTTTTTTTAATTATATTTATTATTAAAGATTCAATTTTTACCAATACTTGTTATTAGGGATCTATTTTTTTAATACTTGTTAATAGGGGCTAAGTTTTTTCCAATATTTATTATTAGGAGTCTACTTTTAATTTTTTTCGAATACTTATTATTAGGGGGACATTTTTTTAATACTTGTTATAAGGGTTGGGTTTTTTTCCAATATTTATTATTAGGGGTCAACTCTTAATATTCAATTTTTTCTAATACTTGTTACTAAGGCCCCGATTTTTTTTCAATATTTGTTATTATGAGCATAATTTTAAAATTTAATTTTTTTGAATACTTGTTATTAGGTGACCAATTTTTTCAACACTTGTTACTATGGAAATTTAATTTTTTCATTACTTGTTATTAGGGGTCAGAGATTTAAATAGCGGTATGCAACCACAACAACGACCGTTATATGACAGTAGTGGCGTCATCTAAAACCGTGATACCTGAAACCGTTATGTCCACGATAATGTATGTTATTAAAAAATTTCACAACCACAATACTCGTAATAAATGAAATAATATCTTTTATGTCTGCAATTACTGTAAACACAACCGAAAATAGACTGTAACTCCGTTACAATTCAAATCCCCAATTTAAGGCCCATCCAAATGCTCAGGACCAGCCCTGACCCGATGAATATGTTAACTTGTGGGGTTGTTCTTATGATTCATTTTATTTAATTCTTTTAAAAAAAAATTGTAAATCTAGGTTTCTCTTGTTCTAACTTCTAAGTTGGGGGGTTTCTTAAGGAAAAAAAAGAGTAGCTGTGAAAACGAAAAGGTTAACTTTCATATTTTACTCTTAGTTAATTCATTTTTTTCTATGTGCTGCTGTTTTATGATTAATAGATTAACATTCATATTCAAGTTTTTTTTAGTAATTTCTTTTATTGGATAAATGAGATTTTATTATCTAAAGAAACCGCCAAAATTACATCGACTCTACTATATGAACCTCTGTACACCCTACTCAACTAAGCATTACATAATCAATCCCCAGCTATCCATCGAAAAAAGAGAAGACTGAACAAATTTTGTATACCCTGACAGACGCATACTTTCATCACTAATGATCCTTTCAAAATCAATATCCACACTGCGAGACGATCTACCATGCAATCTTGAATTCCTCTCCTGCCAAACATCCCCAGGCTAATCTCAGCTAAGTTACACAGATATGGATACGGGGACAGATACAGGAACAAAAAGCAACAATTTTTAAATTATATGGTACGGGTACGATAAAGGTACGGCAAATATAAAATAAATTTTAATATATATAATAAAAAATTATTAAAATTCATAATATAATAAAGAATAAAATTATAATTATATTAAACAATAATTATAATTATAGTTATTTAAATTCACTTTTAATAAATTTTAAATTACTTTTTAATAATTAAATTAGAAAATTACTAAAATTTGTAATAACCCGTTTTGGGCCCTAAACTAAAACTGACACAAACAAATAACCCACTTACCCATACAAACCCAAACCCATGATCCGACCCGGATCCAATCTCATGACCCGACCCGAGACAAAAACCCTAGTTTTCAAAAAACCTAAATAACCTCAATTTGCTGCGCCGTCGCCGCCGTTGCTCGTATTCCGGCTACCAAATTCTGAAAACCCACAACCTGCATCCCTAAACAAACCCCAAATCTAATCCTGAAACCATAAATTTAACCTTAAAAATAAAAAATAACAAAAAATCAACCCTAAAACCTAAACATCACCAAATACCTAACATCGCCCATGCCCTATTATGCCATTACCATACCCCTAAAATACGACCAAAACCATCACCAGATCTGCAACACAAATAAAATATAGGAGTAGTTGTTTTTGTTTGAAAAAAAATTCAGATATAAAACCGAAGGGGAAATAATGTAAAGGGGTCGAAAAAAAAGGGAAAAAGCTTAGAAGTTGTAAATAAAAAAAGTGGTAATAAATTTTCCTTTCAGAATCAAATCTATCTTATTTTCGAATCCAAAGTTCTTCTTCTTGTTTTAAATCTCTTGAATCAAAAGCTCAAAAAAGGGAAACTTCGAAGTTTACCTTTTGTTCTAAGGCCGCCGTCGATATTTCTCCTTTACCGCGAGGCTTCTATTGCCGGTGAACGATGTGCATGGAGGGGATGACCGCCGCTCGAATGAGAGAAGAGAGGATGGGATTAGGGTAGATTAGAATATTAAGTTTTTTTTTCTATTTATAATCTTTTTTTTAAATCACCCATGGTATTTGTTTTAACCAGTAAGAACAAAACGACACAGTTTTGGTGCCCGACCCGCGGTGACCCGAATCCAGGGGAAGGATCCACGTTTTATGTTTATGGGAAAATTATTAAACTGGTCCCTCATTTACTTTACCGCTTTTACTTTTGTCCAGGGTCAAATTATATTTTCGGTCCTTCCTTTTCTTCACGCCTTTCTCTTTGTCCCTTTTCTTCTGTTTTTCTTCATTTCTCGTACTCTAGTTTGCTTTTCATTTTAATTTGGTCACTGTTATGTTTTTTTTATTTTTCAGCCCTTCAATTATGGATGTTTGCACTATTACCTAGTTATTTCATGCATCTTACATTTATGCCCATGCACCTTACATTTTAATGCATTCTAGCCCTTGATATTTAATTTCATGTTATTCCATGCATTTTAATAAGTTTCATGTGGTTTTATGATTTAATCATGCATTATTATTATTATTATTGTTGTTATAATTATATTTTTATGTGTTAGATTAATATTCATGCATGTTTCAAATTAGTTTTTTATGTTAGATTAATATTTTATTATGCTCATATTTATTTATATTTTATTATCACATTGTATTTATTTATGTTTGCCATGTTTTTTTAGGTTGCATAATGGAATATAAATTGTCAATGCGGTGCCCTTTTATCCGAGCGTAAACGGGGCCAGTATCAGGCGTAGTGATGGTGGTTGGGCGTTTACTCTCGGACAATGGAGCCTTTAAAATCTACTCGCACTTATAACCAAATTTTAATTTAATCGTCACTTTAATCCAAAAAGTTTAATATTAATAAAGTGGTAATGATTAAAGTACCAATTTTGGGCAGTGTGGGGGTGCTAATCCTTCCCCATCCGTAACCGACTCCCGAACCCGACATTTTGAAATCTCTGGTTTTTATGGTGTCCGGTCCACCTTGAGTGGCCGGTGGCGACTCCATTTTTAAATAAAACACGGTTTTTATAAAACTCCACGCGGAAGACATTATTTTCAAAATAAAACAAAAAAAAATAAAAAATACATTTTTTAGCGAGAGGGACATCGCTACAGATGACGACTCCGCTGGGGACATTTTTTTGATTTTCAAAAATAAAAGAGAGTCGAGCTTTTTAAATAATTACCGCTTTACTATTATTAGAAGTTCCAAATTAAAGTGACTATTAAACTAGCATTCGGTTATAATTGCGCGTTTATTTTAACGCATTTAAAATTTGGCATATAAACCCGTATTTTTTAAGTGGGGGGAAAACGCTAATGCTTTCGTGAGGATATCGTTCCTTTGTGTAGGCCTAGCAAGTAACTTCAGGGATCGAGTACCTTATGCTTTCGTAAGGATATCGTTCATTCGTGCAGGCATAAGCGAATGGGTCTCCTGAATTAAACCCGGTTGAAAGGAGCCTATAATGGGTGATGATCGGGGGCCTTGCTACTCTTAGTAGAGGACAGCAAGGACAATTCAGGTACCTCCTGGCACCAAAACTGTATATAGTAATCCGTAGGAGCCAACCTTTTAGAGCCATATCGGTACTCTGCCCGTTAGTGGTCACCCTATATAGGCTCTCGTGCCTTATTTCTTGTTCATAAACAGTTTTAATTAATAATTTTATTTGATACTACCTCGTTTCATTTTCATTTTCATCACATCAATTTCATTTGCATCATTACACAACATCATCACAATCTTAATTTTGCATTGCATTCACATAAATCATTTTGCATTTAAGACACATTTTGCATATAGATGCATCAATTTTAAAATCGGTCCTCGGGATGTCCCGCGTCATTAATACCAGAGAAAGCAAAGTCGACCAATTCAGCACCATTACCAAACCTCCACAAGAACTCACTCTGGGGGCATCTTTCGACAAGTGCCAAATTCTAACACTCACCCTTCACTCTCCATCACCGAAATTAACCCACCACCTTTCATCCTTCAGAAATCATTCACACTCACCATTTCCAACCGAAAACACAATAAAGTTTTTTCTATCCCCACTACCATCGCTACCCATCGACCAAAATACTCAACAGAGAACCCCTCATTTCACTGCCTGAACCCTTATGTTTGAGTCCTTTTGAAATCTCAACTTACCATCACCCGACAACCAAGCCCTTCAACTCTACCATTCTGCCCAAAGCCATTCAAAAAAACCGAAAGCCGAGCAAACCTTTGCTACCCTTCTTTTGGAATCATACCTCCACATCCCAAATGCTAAACACCAATCGCCATCTACAACGTTCCACCTAATCCGAAAGTGATAAGCGGCCAAGAACCAACATGACGAATCATAAACCCAACTTAAGAGGCAACGCAACACGTTCACGAGAGCACTGAAAGTCATCCAAAAATGCGACAATCTCAAAGTTGAAACATGCTACAAAGGCATTCCCAGAACAATATGTAAAAGTTTGGGGGGCATCCAAATAGGAAAATGATTCCAAAGAAGATGTTCAAAGCCGAAGGAGGTTGGGGCATCGCCACACAAAGGACCAAGATCCCGACATGACCAGTCGAGAGTCAGGGGCATCCCTTTGAAGACAAAAAAAAATCAAATCATGTCACATTCAAGAATTGAGATGCATTCATATTGTATTGAATCATTCTTGCATACATCATACATTTAGATTAGGTGCATACATTTAAGTCGTCATACATTTAGGATAGACACATGCATTTAGGCATAAAATTAGATACATTCATGCATTTTCGCTTGTACATAACATGTCTACGGAAGGGATCGAAGAGCCTCAGCCATGGTGGCAACAACACGACAGCCAACCTTAGTCTTAGATGAGGCCAAACACAAAGAGGATGCTGAAACATCAATAAAAGGTAACAGTGACAAATTTTGTGAACATTTACTGATTAATGTTTTTTTTTCATTTTCAGGTCATACCTTTCCGCCAGTAGAGCCGTAGAATTAACCTTTTTCAGATCTTGCCTTCGTCATTGTTGATAGGCCAACATTTCCAGATTTTGCTTTACCGCTGATGGTGCAGCAGTATAGACATCCTGAAGATCTCGTTTCTCCGTTGATGGTGCAACAGATCCGAACCTTTCCCCAAGCAGATCGAATTTCTATTCAGGTCTTGTTTCTCCGCTGACGGTGTAGCCAAACCTAATTTTTTCTCGAGTTTTACTTCTTTGTACAGTTCAAGAAAAAAGAAAAAATCATCAAAAAGAAAAAAGAATTGAAAAATTTTGAAAAAAGAGAAGAATTCAAAGAAAAATTGAAGAAAAATTGAAAAAATAAAAAAGGTAAAAATGAAGAAAAAATGAAATAAAAATCAAAAGAAAATTTATCAACTTTCGTCATCCGATCCAGTCATCCGCTGATGGAGTGGCTAGGTCCAAGCTGCTGTCTTCCTCTAATCTTACTCTCCGCTGATGGTGTAGCCGATTCTTGGTCGTCATTATCCGATCCAGTCTTCCACTGATGGAGTAGCCGGGTCCAAGCTGTCGCCGTCCTCAGATTCTGCTCTTCGCTGATGGTGTAGCCGGTTCTAGGTCGTCATTATCCGATCCATTCCTCCGCTGATGGAGTGGCTAGGTCCAATCTATTGTCGTCCTCAGATCCTGCTCTCCGCTGATGGTGTATCCGGTTCCAGGTCGTCATTATCTGATCCAGTCCTCCGCTGATGAAGTGGCTAGGTCCAAGCTGCTGTCGTCCTTTAATCTTGCTCTCCGCTGATGGTGTAGCAGATTCCTGGTCGTCATTATCCGATCCAGTCCCTATGCTGATAGAGTGGCTAGGTCCCAGTTGCTGCTATCCTACTTCTCCGCTGATGGTGTAGTAGGGTTCCAGTTAATGTTCTGCTTCTCCGTTGATTGCAAGTAAGGTCCAAAATGTTATTATTCGATCTTACCCCTCTGTTGATGGCGAGGTTAGATCCAACATTACTGATTTTCAAGTTCTCTTTATTAATGTGGTAGCTTAAAAAAGAAAAAGAAAAAAGGAATAAAAATCAAAGAAAAAAATGAAAAAAAATAAAAAAAAATAAAAAAATAAAAAAAGAAGAAAAAAGAAAAAAATATATTCAAGTGTTATCTGATCATGTCCCTCCGTTGATGGTGTGGCCGTGCTCAAGTTGACGTCATCCGATTCTGCTTCTCCGTTGATGGTTTAGTGGAGTCCAAATGTTGAAATTCGATCTTATCTCTTCGTTGATGGTGTGGATAGATCCAACAAATATAACTTTCGGTTCTGCCTCTTCGTCGGTGTTGTAGCTGAACCAAATTTGCCAAATTCTGATCATGCTTCTTCGTTAGAGTCGTAGCTTGATCACAAAGAAATCAACTATCTGATCCTGCCTCTTCGTCGGTGTCGTAGCTGGATCAAATCTTCATACCTTGCCTCTTCGTCGGTGTTGTAGCTTGGTCAAATCTAATTTTCAGTTCTGCCTCTTTGTCGGTGTTGTAGCTGAACCTAATTCACTAACTTCCGGTCTTGTCTCTTTGTCGGTGTTGTAGCTAGACCAAAATATCTAACTCTTGATCTTGCCTCTTCGTCGGTGTCATAGCTGGATCAACATTACTAACTTTAGACCATGCCTCTTCGTCGATGTTGTAGCTTGGTCAAAATTTACCAACTTTCAAGTTTTATCAATGTTGTATCTAAAAAAATGAAAAAAGAAGAAAAAGAGAGCAAAATGAAAAAAGCATAAAAGAAAAAGTAAAACAAAGGAAAACAAAGAAGAAAAAGAAAAAGGGAAAAGGAAGAAGTTGTCAGTTTTCTGGTCTTGTCTCTTCGTCAGAGTTGTAGCTGGATCAAACATCAGAATTTTCATCCATCGGTCTTGCCTCCTCGTCAGTGTTGCAGCTGGATCGAATTTTGTAGACCCTGCCTCTTCGTTGGTGTCGAAGCTGGGTCGAACTCTCTTTAGGTATTAGCTTATTATCAATAATGTAGCAAGTTGGACTCATTTTGCTTCCCCAACAGACAACCCCCTATTTTGAAGATTTTGCTTCCTAAGAGTGACAAGGTAGATCAACCAAAACAAGAAAGAAGACTTGCGTAAAGAGAAAGAAGATCTGCCGAAGAAAGAAGATATACGTCAAGAGGGAAGAAGCTTAGCCAGGCCAGACAAAACGGGTTATTTTTAGTCTTTGCTCTATTGCTGTTACACAACAATGAGCAAAGAGGGGCAGCTGTAATAACCCGTTTGGGGCCCTAAACTAAAACTGACCCAAACAAACAACCCACTTACCCATACAAACCCAAACCCAAGACAAAAACCCTAGTTTTCAAAAAACCTAAATAACCTCAATTTGCTGCGCCGTCACCGTCACCCTTGCTGTCGCCGTCGCTGCTCGTATTCCGACCACCAAAATTCTAAAAACCCACAACCCGCATCCTTAAACAAACCCCAAATCTAATCCCGAAACCATAAATCTAACCTTAAAAATAAAAAATAACAAAAAATCAACCCTGAAACCTAAACCTCACCAAATACTTGACACCGCCCATGCCCTAATCTGCCATTACCATACCCCTAAAATCCGGCCAAAACCATCACCAGATCTGCAACACAAATAAAATATAGAAGTAGTTGTTTTTGTTTGAAAAAAAATTCGGATATAAAATCGAAGGGGAAAGAATGTAAAAGGGGTCGGAAAATCAAAAAAGGGAAAAAGCTTAGAAGTTGTAAATAAAAAAAGTGGTAATAAATTTTCCTTTCAGAATCAAATCTATCTTATTTTCGAATCCAAAGTTCTTCTTCTTGTTTTAAATCTCTTGAATCAAAAGCTCAAAAAAGGGAAAAACTTCGAAGTTTACCTTTTGTCCTAAGTCCGTCGTCTATATTTCTCATTTGCTGTGAGGCTTCTATTGCCGGTGAACGACGTGCATGGAGGGGACGACCGCCGCTCGAATGAGAGAAGAGAGGATGGGATTAGGGTAGATTAGAATATTAGGTTTTTTTCTATTTATAATCCGTTTTTTAAAAAAATCACCCATAATATTTGTTTTTTGGTGCCTGACCCGCGATGACCCGAATCCAGGGGAAGGATCCGCGTTTTATGTTTATGGGAAAATTATTAAACTGGTCCCTCATTTACTTTACCATTTTTACTTTTGTCCAGGGTCAAATTATATTTTTGGTCCTTCCTTTTCTTCCGGCCTTTCTCCTTGTCCCTTTTTTCTGTTTTTCTTCATTTCTCGTACTCTAGTTTGCTTTTCATTTTAATTTGGTCACTGTTATGTTTTTTTTATTTTTCAGCCCTTCAATTATGGATGTTTGCACTATTACCTCGTTATTTCATGCATCTTAAATTTATGCCCATGCACCTTACATTTTAATTTATTCTAGCCCTTGATATTTAATTTCATGTTATTCCATGCATTTTAATAAGTTTCATGTGGTTTTATGATTTAATCATGCATTATAATTATTATTATTATTATTGTTATTCTTATATTTTTATGTGTTAGATTAATATTCATGCATGTTTCAAATTAGTTTTTTATGTTAGATTAATATTTTATTATGCTCATATTTATTTATATTTTATTATCACATTGTATTTATTTATGTTTGCCACATTTTTTTAGGTTGCATGATGGAATATAAATTGTCAATGCGGTGCCCTTTTATCCGAGCGTAAACGGGGCCAGTATCAGACGTAGTGATGGTGGTTGGGCGTTTACTCTCGGATAATGGAGCCTTTAAAATCTACTCGCACTTATAACCAAATTTTAATTTAATCATCACTTTAATCCGAAAAGTTTAATATTAATAAAGAAGTAATTATTAAAGTACCAATTTTGGGCGGTGTGGGGGTGCTAATCCTTCCCCATCCGTAACTGACTCTCGAACCCGACATTTTGAAATCTCTGGTTTTTACGGTGTCCGGTCTACCTTGAGTGACTGGTGGCAACTTCATTTTTAAATAAAACACGGTTTTTATAAAACTCCATGCGGAAGACATTATTTTCAAAATAAAACAAAATAAAATAAAAAACACATTTTTTAGCGAGAAGGACATCACTACAAAATTAAATAATTAAATTAAATAAAAATTTAATTTTACATTCTAATTTGAATGAAAATTTTAATCTTTTATTAAAGTAATAAATGGACAGAGTTATAGGCTTACAGCCGGCTGAAAACAAGGTCATTTGAGGTTTAGTTTTTGGATGTGTTTACTGTAGCGACATTTTTTTAAATTCGAAAGTCGCTAGAAAATGAGTAATAGGTTTCCTTTCGTCTTTTGAAAAATATTTGAAAATGTGGGGAAGTCCTTTAAAAATTGTGTTTTTGAAAATAAAAAAACTTGGAGTCGCCACCGGTCACTAAGGTAGGCCGGACACCATAAAACTAGAGATTCATTCAAAAAAACGGATTCGAGAGTTGGTTACGTGTGGGGAAGGATTAGCATCCCCATCACGCCCAAAAATCGGTACCAAAATATATGTTGCTTTTAATTGATGGAAATTATCAAAATTTAAATTGAATTTAATTAAATTGTTCGTAATTGAATTTAGACTTTAATTAGACGGGCTTTGTCAAATTGGTGAATTTGAATTAATAAACATTTAATTAATAAGGGCGACGACACCTCGGACCATAGATTAAACCGACATCGAATAAGCCCGACTGTCTTGTTAATTTATGGTTCGAACTTCGTTCATCACCTTTATGCATGATGCAAGCAGTTAAGAATGATGTTATGACTTGTCCAAATTTTATCTCAAATTAAATTACCTTTAGACGATAAGAATTATAATAAAACTGAGAAACCGAGATTTAATCTTCATTTAGCGAATACAAATTCATGAATTATATTAAAATTTTAAACTGTAATTTAAAATATATACAAAATATTGTTAACTTTAATTTAATTATTAGATTTTTAATTGGGTTGAATGTTTTTGTGTATCACAAGTATGTCATGTTCGAGTTTCCTAAAACCACATTTCCTTCTTTTTCCAGGCATTAACAACTGTATACCATATATATTAAATATTGTATTTTATATCATAAAAAGATGCTTGTTATAGTGGCAAGTGTACACTACCTTACAACACAAGGTCCTGTGTTTAAATCCCCTTGATGCCATTTTCCCCTTCATTTTTTTGGGCATCAAAACAGTATAAAACATATATAAAAAGTTGTGTTTTATATCACGAAAATGGCTTGGCCTAGTGGCAAACATATATAAAAGTTGTATTTTATATCACGTGTCACCACCTAATTAAATAATCAATTTATTTTACTAAATTAAAATTAGGACCAAATTGATTAAATGAGTAAATAATGGGGACTAAATGCGTAATTATACAATTTTCTTTTAACTGCCACGTCAGCCTCTCCGTTAGGTTTTAACGGCTGGTGGCTATATTGGAACCATATCAATAGTTGAGTGGTCATTTTGACAAAATTAAAAGATCGGTGGTCATTTCGACACTAACCCTAAAGATCGGTGGTCTCCCGTATAGTTTACCCTAAGAATTAATTCGAATATTTGATCAACATCCATTGAGCCAGGACTGTTACGACACAAATATCGGAATTAATAAATACCCCATTTTATAATTTAAGTTAATTAATTAAAAACATGTCCAATTAAAATAAAAATCATATGAATGACAATTAAAAATGTATGCCATAGAAAGGCATAAAATAAGACCTAGGCCCACTAAAGTCCTAGCCTAAAAAGGCCCAAATTATGAAAAATCCAAGTAGTGGTCTAATTATTAACTAAGTTAAACTAAATATTAACCCTAAATTAATTTAATCCTAAAAAACTAAAAAAACTAACATTTTATTGGTTATCTTGAACCATAATAATTGATTCGATTAATTTTAAACTAGAATCCCAATGAGCCAAGGATTCTATTTAAAATTATTCGAATTAATTAATTATGATTTAAATTAGGTGAGCTATATTAAATGTTAATTTTACCCTATGAAAATTAAGAATCGTTCAACCAATTTAATGCATTTAACATTTACCCCAATGAGCCAAGGGCAAATTTAAATGTATTAAATTGATTCGAACCTATGACCTAACTAGGGCTCTAACTCTAAAAGTAATTTAATTAATTTAAAACCATGCCCCAATAATGCGAGTACATAATTTTAAATTAATCAAACAAAACCCTAAAACTAACCTAAAAGGTTTAATCTAAAAAACTAAAAAAGGGCAACAAAGATGAAAACAAACACAAAAAAGAGATGAGAACAAATTCACAAATTTCACATACGGTATAGCACCATAAATATATGTACATATATTATAAAGTTTTACATAACGTAACGTTAAAAAGTTAATTTTCAAACTATATATATACACATAATGTATTTAAAAACGGGTTTACAACATACATATATGATGTCATTAAACAATATAATACATACATATTTGTAATATTTAAAAAATCCTATAACATGTATATAATATGTAAGAAAATGTTTATTTTAAGATGAAGTAATATACTTTACTTTAAAAGACCATATATAAATTGTAACACAAAGTTTTGACTTTATACTATATGTATATTGCAATAACATATGTATTAATATATTCGAACATAAACTATTCACAAAACAAATAATATGCACCAATTCAAACATAAACCAACAAGACTAACATGCAAATATCTTCGAACATAGAATAAAAAACAAAGCTTACAAATAGGGCACATAATTAAAGTAAACAAATAAATAAAATAATGGCATAAAATAAAAATAATAAATAAATATAGAATGCAGGGCCATACTAGAATATAATACAAATCTAAAGGGGCCTAATTAGTAATTTTAAAAACCGAAAAGAGATTAAATTAAAATTTAAAGCACTGAAAAAGGGCTAAATTTAAAAGATTTTATAAAGACAGGGACCAAATGGGTTATTAACCCTTTAAAAAGGATTAAATTAAAACGAGGGCTTAATTGAAGGCAGGTGAAAATGGGAAGGACTTAGGGGGTAATTTTGAAAAACGGGAGGTTTAAAAAATTATTTAAAAACACGGAAGGACTTATCCGAGAATAAACCATTTAAAAAACGGATTATACTCGAAAATAGGACAAAATTGTAATTTTTAGAAAACTACGGGGTACCTGGGGTGTAGTTTTAAAAAGCGAAATGACTTGGAATGTAAATACCGAGGGACAGAAGGTTTTAAAAAAGAATTAAACCATTTATTTTTTTAAAACACATATAAAATATATCTTTTTGCTGAAAACGGAAACCTTTAGTTCAATTTCTTAAAAATCAAACCGAATGCTCTGTTCTCTCCTCTCGACCCTTGATGAATTCCGCCGTTCATCGGGGATAAACCTAGAAACTGGTGGCCATTCTCAGAATCCAGCCACCTCAAACTCCTCCGTTCGCCACATGCTAGCGCCGGAAAACCCAAAAGCCACCCCGAAACCACTCATCGTTTCAAACTAGGCTTAGATCCGGGCTTTGATTCTCTAGAAAAACAACCCCCTCCCCTAGATCCATGAGAGCCGAACCTAAAACAACCCTAAAAACACTAGACGTTTCCGTTCCCGACTCACCCCTTTCGAACCCGAAGGCTGTGGGTTTGTCACCAGCAGAAACCTAGACGGCAGACCGAAGGTAAAAAAAACCTAAGCCTTTTTTTGTATTTTGTACTGCTTTTTATGTTTTTATGTGCATGCGTGTAAAGAAAGACTGAGATACCTCAAAGGGGCTTTTTGTTGTATTGCTTCTCCTTTTCACTTACAATATGTGGTTTGGTTTATATAACCGAAATATTGTTACATGAAAAAAGAGAAAAATATTGTTGTTACAATTTGATTTTGAAATCCGTCGATTTCCTCTAGAGAGTTGTTATTTTTGGCTTCTGTTTTTTGTTATTTTTGTTGCTAATGCTTTTCTTTTTTTGGTGTTGCATGTGATGGCCGGGAGGAGGGGACCATTGGTGGTTTCGGCCGTAGCAGAGGAAGCGTCAGAGGAATCTAGTCGTCAGTTGCGTGGAGATCCAAAGCATCATGCGTGCGACGCACGCGCACGTGAAAGAGCGGGGAGAATGGGGCGTGGGCGCGTGGAGCTTCTAGAGGGTTCCTCCCGTTGATCGTGGCCGTTGGATCGAGGGTCAGATCCAACGGTTCTGGAGTGGCTGCGTAAAGAGGAAAATATTAGGGCTATTATGGTTTCAATTATCAGATTTAGAGTTTTTGGAGTCCAAGTAGGCCATGTATATTTACTATTATTTTTGGGCTTTTGATATGTAACTTGGAATGTTAATTAAAATAGACTGGGCTTTATTTATTTATTATACTATTGGGTTGTTGTACATTTATTATTGTGTTTTGTTTGTTTTTATATTTGTTTAATAATAAATATAATAAAATAATACGATAATAATAATAATAATAATAATAGTAATAACATATAAGATAATATAATAATAACATGATAGTATAAAATATAACAAATAATAAGTTATAAGTGAAAACAAAGATAATAGTTATAATCAAATAGTAATATAATGTAATAATAAAAAAGGTAACACACCGAAATAATAATTGTGATAATACTAATTAGAGACAAATGACCATAATAATAGTTTTGTGTTTTAAAAAAAAACGACATACAAGCATAAAGTATACTTATAACAGACTAATACTAAGTACAGTAATTATATTAACTGAATACACTAGTAATATTTTGGTTTTTAATTATAGATAGATAGTAATAATAAAGAAATAGTACTTGTAATATTTTTTGAGTTTTTATAAATATAGTATAATAATAATAATAATAATGATATTTTTTGGTTTATTTGCTATAATAATAATTATACTAAGTAATATAAAATAATAACCAAAGCCCATTATTCACAAAAACGGGTTAATACCCCTGATAAAATTAGTGATTAAAACTGTCACTCTTTGCTTATCCTTGTAGAACAAGAATAAAGCAAATACCATAATCACTAATTTTATCTTACTTCCTGCTAGACGATTTGCTCCTCCGAAGCGGCAATGAACAAATCCAAATAACTTGCTTTCCCGGAGTGGCGAAAACAAACTGGGTAGCACTGGCAAGTCCTCCCGAAGTGACTATGGACAAACTAAAACTTCAAACGACTCGTTCTTCCGAAGCGGAAACGAACAAAGTCTAAATAACTTGCTTTCCCAGAGTGGCAAAAACATATTGGCATATCCTTCCAGAGTGGCGACGGAAAGACCAGATAACTTGTTTTCTCAAAGTGGCGAAAACAAAATGGCATATCCTTCCGAAGTGACAAAGGACAAACTAGATAACTTACTTTTCCGAAGTGGCGAAAATAGAATGGCATATCCTTCCTAAGTGGCAAAGGACAAACTAGATAAATTGCTTTCTCGAAGTGGCGAAAACAAAATGGCATATCCTTCTGAAGTGGCAAATGACAGACCAGATAAATTTCTTTCCTAAGTGGCGAAAATAGAATGGAATATCCTTCCAAAGTGGCAAATGACAGACAAGATAAATTGCTTTCCCGAAGTGACGAAAACAGAATGGTATATCCTTCCGAAGTGGCAAAGGACAAACCAGATAACTTGCTTTCCCAAAGTGGCGAAAACACAATGACATATCCTTTCGAAGTGGCAAATGACAGACCAGATAACTTGCTTTCCCAAAGTGGAGAAAACACAATGGCATATCTTTCCGAAGTGGCAAAGGACATACCAAATAACTATTCTCCCAAATGAAGGTGTCCATTCCCTATGAGCCTGAACGAATAGGCTTTTTGACTTTCTTGTCCGAAAATTCTTGAGCTATGGGCATTTGCTTCTGAAAACCTGATATTACGAGTCTAAAATTCCTCGCTCGCAGTCTCTTTCGTGTCTTCACTTTGTTGTTTACTCCTCTTCTCAGAAAGCACCCGATCTAACCATTAAATACCTATAACAGATGAAATGCTATGGTAGAATGAGTTAGGATGCTCCTACCTTAAGAATGCCTGACTATTCATGATGCATGAGTGGAGTCATTTTTAGGATTTTTGGGGAAAACCCTTGCTTTTCGGTCGGTCACCCTTAGCTTCCACGAGCCCTTTTGTCTTTGGCAGTTTCTTTATTTTTTGTCCCTTCTTGGAAATGTGCTGCTCATTGCATTTATCGGAACAAAATCTATCATTTCTTGGAGTTCAACTCTGAAACACTTCCTTCTACTTCACTCAAGATTAACGTTGTCTCTTCAATGATTCTTCATAACGAGTCTTCCTCATCTTTAGCATTATGACGAACACATGCCCCCACGTCTCAAAAATTTTCCTACTTTTATGAGGGCCCATTTCACTTTTCTGAACCAAGCAAAGTACTTTTTTACTAGATCTTTCTCCCTTGTTTCCTCTTGAAAGGATCGCTGACTTGCCCCGGTCAGAATTGAATCTATCATTTGCTGAAGTCCAAATTCATGACATCACCCTTACTCGACTGTTATTTCTTCTACGACTCTTTATGATAAGCCTCATGAACACATGCCCTACAAGCTTCCAAGCTTTGTGTACTTCGGCATGGCCTAATTTCAATTTTCTGAACCAAAGTATTTTTCCGTCTTTACTAAATCTTCATCTTTCGTCTCATTTTGAAAGGCCATTGTTGCCTTACACTGGTCATACAGAATCTATCATTTTCCATCTTGTAATATCGCCATTACTTGGCTTGGGCTCAACTGTTACCTCTTCTAAAACTCTTCACAACGAGCCTTGACATTGGGGTGAACACCCTGCCCCCAAGTCCTCAAATTTTCATCTTTCCAATAAAGTCTTGAATCTTCATTATTCTAAGCCATACAAAATGTTACTGTAACACCCCAAAAATACCCTCAATTCAAAAACCTAATTTGAAGAAATCCCTAATTTGGAACCCTAATAATTTGGGAATTTTAGATCTTAGAACCTAATTAAATGTGAGGTTTAAATTGTGAAAATCGAAACTTATGTATCCAATTTAAAAACAGGCTACCTTAGTGACCCTTATTCTGTTATTTACCCATTTTTTAGGGTATTTAACGCCTTTTTATCAACCGTGAAACCCTATCAGATTTCATTTGTGTCAGCCACCTAACCTTACATCCTTCTCTCGATATATCTCCCCTCACCTCCCTTATTCTCCGATCAAGCTTCGACCGAAGCTTTGTCGCCGTCCGTTCGGCAATCCGAGACTACCATTGTGCTCCCCGTCGAGTTCTACTCGAAACCCATCGGTCAATCTTTCATTCTCGGCTACCTTTTGCTCAGAAACAGTAAGAAACGGTTTGGCCTTCCACTTGTTCATCCTCATCGTATGTTCTTTGTTTCGATCTGGGTGGGTAAGCATCAGATTCATATTTTTGTTGTTGGTTAGTGGTTTCTGAGTCAAGGGTTTCGTATGTTCGACTGACTTGTGGGCAAGAATGGTCGCATATCGACCTTGTAGGGTTGATGTCGCCTTGGTCCTTTATCCCCGTCGTCGTCATAATCTCATCAGTCGTCGCTGTTCGTGCAACAGCTACCGTCGTCGTCATAATATCCTTCATCGTTGTCGCTGTCTTTAGGAGTTAGGGAACCCTAATTCTATTTGGGTGGTGAAGAGAGAAAAGGTATGGGTTTGGGCTTACTGGGTGGTGTGTGAGTGTTCAGACGTTGGGCTGTGTGTGTGGGTAGTTTGGGCTTGGTGATTGGTCCGTAAGTGTGGGTGTAGTGAAGGGTATAGATGGGGAGCCTAAATCTGAATCGGTTGAGTAAGCTGAACCCAAACCAGTGATCTACTGAAGTCCAATCGGATTAGGAAACCAAACCGAACCAGCTTTGTTATGAACCGAACCGAACTGGATGAGTGAACTGAATCGGCTGAACCAGTTTTTGACTTTGGACCGTTAATCGCCCGACCTGAACATTGACCGCCTGACCCAACCGTTGACCCAACCTGTTGAATGGATGACATCACCGTTAACCAAATGACATCAGCGTTGACCTTGATAACGTTAGCGTTGACTAGTTTGACCAGAGTTAACCAGTTTGACTGTAATACCCTAAAATTTACTAAGTTGATTAAGGTTCATTAAGTACTAAGATAATAGCTTAAAAGCTAACTTAGTGACTAAAATGACAAAAATGCAAAAATTAGGATTTATTTAATTATAGGTTTTGGAAAGGAAATTTCTAAGGTTTAAAGGTATCATGTGATAGATAGTGAATTGAATAAGATATTATTAAAGTTTGATTGAATTTCAAGGAAAATTGGAATGATAATTGAAGTTTAAAATGTTAGTGACCAAAATGTAAATTCTGAAAATTTTATGGCTAAAGTATAAACTTTGGAAAAGTTTGGGGATTAAAGTTGTAATTTCCTAAAATTTAAGGGTTTTTATTTCATAAATAAATAGATCACCTAAGGGTGTGGATCGAATGTGAAGATTTTGGTTCAATCTGATATTTCGATTATTGGGAAAATCGCAGTTAAAGTTTAAGTGGAATTCGGATACCCGGATCGAACTGGAAAATTTTAAAATTTTTCCATATGATAGAGAAAGGTTATAAAAGTCATTTCCAAGTGTTGTAAATATTTTTAGTTTGATTCAAGATGAATCCTACAGTTTATTTTTGAGTAAAAGATTATTTATTGATATATTGGATCGAATGGAAATTTTGGAGACTGATCCAAAAGATATGGAAAAGTCATAAAATGTTATTTTATGAATATTTTTATTATGGTTGGTTGAATTCTAACTAGATTTAGTTAGATTTTAATGGAATGGCAATTTGGAAACAAACTAGTAAATAAAGACTAGTTGGAGGGTATATTGGTCATTTGGCCCCAATGGCAATTTTGAAATATTTTAAAAATTATAAGGGCAATTTTGGAAAGATAAAATTGAAGATTAAATCTTGGCCTTTGATTAATGATAAAATCAATCTCAACCATTGGATAAAAGGGCAAAATTGTAATTTTACTATTAAATGAATATTAAATTCATTTAATAGATATATGTTTAAAATAATGGTGAAAAGATGAACAAAATATGAAACGTGGAGAAAGAGGGGAAAGAAGAAGAAAATTTTCCAAGCTCGATTTAAGCCCCGAAACTCGGTTTTCAGGTAATCTATTCAACTACAAAGTTGTTCTACTCTTCAAGCTCTATCTTTTGATATCAATAATTCATGGAATACATGCTTGGTTGATGAGAATTTTCATGAGAAAGAAATTAGGGTTATGGATCAAATTGGGGCTTTTGAGATTTTATGATTCCATGATTGAATTCAAGTTAGAATTAAGCTAGTATGATGTTAAAATCATGATATTGAGTTTAAGTTTTACATGTTTTGATTTTTATGAAGATGATTAGGGTTTATGGATTCAAGTTTAATTTAGGGTTTGTGATGTTGAAATAATGATCTAGTAAGCTTGAATTGTTGTTTGGAAGCAAAACCCTAAGTTAAATTGTGTAGGGACCATTTCGGCAAATTGAAAAGTTGAAGGACCAAATCTGAATTTTTAGAATTTGGAGTGTATTTATGTTATTAATGATGTTAGAGACAAGAAAATAAAGTTAGAATGCTAAATTGATGTTGAATTGAATTAGTGACCATTTTGACAATTTGTCAAAGTTAAGTGACCAAATCAAAATTGATTTTTTTTGTATGGGGGCTAAATCTAATTTTTAGTTGTAATGATGGAATTAAGGTAGTAATGTTGAATTGAGGACTAATTTGCAAAGTTAAGAAGCTTGAATCCTTATCTTTGCATTTTAGTGACTATTTCGGTAAAGAAGGAAAATTAAGGAGAATTATTGCGAATAATTATTTGATGAAGAAGGTCATAAGATGGTGGGTTAAATCAAGTAATTGGATTAAATTGAAAAGTAAAGAAGTAAGGAGAAGTTGGTATAAAAGTTGAAGTTGTTTATGGAAGCTGTGTAGAAAAACTGGTTTATGACAGTAACTTTGAAAATTCACCATAAATTTTACAAAAATGGTTAGATAGTGAATTCTATACCGATGTAAAGATTTGTTCATATAGTTTCGTGCACAACAAACGAAATCTGATTTCGAGTTTCGAGTCAAAAGATATGAATTTTTAAGTGACGAAAGGTTAGAAAATAGAACACCAGTATGTTCCGAATTTCAGCACTGTAACTGACTTTGAAAATTTGCCATAAATCGTACAAGTTGAATTTGGGTTATTAATTTATATGGTTGAAAAGCTTATCGAATCTAATTTCTTTTAGAACAAATGGATTCAAATTCTGAGTTATAGATTATTTTATAGAAATATTTCTTCGAAGGTACTACAAACTGCAGAAAATGAGAATTGATACACTTTGTATCTAAGGTTGATTAGTAAGCTTGAAAGGGGTTAATGGAAGTTCAAAGTGGTCACTAAGGACCATAATGAATTTTTGAACAATACAAGGAAGAAAGGAAAACGTTTGGAGATTTTGTATTCGAATGATTATTTTGGACAATATGTCTAAGATATTTTTAGATTGAGATCTAATAAATATTTTACTTATTTAAATTATGAAGTTAAGTTCGAATCAAGGGAGGTTTGAGGTACAATGAAGGAAAGGATCAAAGAGGACTTAGTGAGGCATACTAATAAATGGCCCAGGCGAGTGCTATGCATACATAACATTATACATGGATGTTTCATACATCACAGGTAGGACTTGCGATGAGTCTACCTAGTTTATATGTTGTCATGATATTTATGTAATTGATCATATATTTGACATATTTTAAATATGTCAAAGGTTGAAAATATATGCATTGATAACTAGTTATTGATGATGGTATAATATGAATGTTATTTCGGCTATGAATTGTTAAATGTTGATATATATTGATATATGTTGCCATTGATGACTTAAATGATGAAATAAAGCCCAATGTATGATATAGAGGTTCGATGGTATAGTTGGATATCCATAGGGTCATAAACAACTGTATAAATATTCTAAGCACTTCAGGTAAAGTGAAAATATTATAAATACTCATTGAGGAGTATACTCATGCATGGTTTGAGTATACGGACTTACTACGGGTGCTAAACACTTCGGTGTAATTTCATAAAAACTCAATGATGGATATATTGTATACTCCGGAAAGTATACAGAAGCACTTCGGTGCTAAGCACTCCCGGTAGAGTGCAAATAATACACATACTCAAGAAAGGTTAGGTATGGGGGGATGGCTCGTGTACATAGAATCTCTTAATTCGATACCTTGGGCTAAATAAATTAAAAAGAATAAAAAAGAAACAGGAAGATAAGCTTGAAAGCTTGCAGATAGAAATGGGAAAAATGTATTGGTAAGCATTGAAAGCTTACGGATGGAATGGCAACGATATTGGTAAGATCTAATCTTATCACTTTGATATACATATTTATTTATGTTAACGAGCATATAATGGTAAGGTGATCATATGCATTGTTAATCATTAATATTGATATTATGACAATTGCACTTGAATTCGAATTATTGCCTCACTAAGTAAATACTTAGCGTGTAAATCGCTTTTTACGTAGGAAAGAAGAAAAATGGTTAGAGTAAGGAGCATAAACGGACATCATCAATCAATAACAGTACATCAAGATATCGATAAGATATCTTTTGACACTGTTTGATATTTACTAGTTGGCATGTATATTAAAATGATATGCCAGCTCTGATAGAATTCGTATTTTATGTGGTATCTGGATGAATTTTAAGTTAGACAGTTTTTAGGCAGTTTCATTAATTATATAAAGTCAAATTAAATTAATAAGTTGCTGCCTAAAATTAAACTCGATTTGAAGATTAAAATATTATGTTTAAACTATACGCGATTAACTACATTTGTAAATAGAAACTAAATATATTGTAATATTTTTAGAAGAATCAAATTTTTTACCGAGTTACAAATGTAGAGGGTTTTAAAAATGTTTTGTGATATCTCAAATTAAATTAATAAGTTGATGCCTGAAATTAAACTCGATTTGAAGATTAAATATTATGTTTAAACTATACGCGATTAACTACATTTGTAAATAGAAACTAAATATATTGTAATATTTTTAGAAGAATCAAAATTTTTACCGAGTTACAAATGTAGAGGGTTTTACAAATTTTTTGTGATATCTCTGACTCGTATTCAGCTATGAATACGGGAAAGGGGTATTACATTTATAGAGAAATCCTAACTTTTGTATTTTTGTCATTTTAGTCACTAAGTTAGCTTTTAAGCTATTATCTTAGTACTAAATGACCCATAATCAACTTAGTAAATTTTAGGGTATTACATTGACCTTTGAATTTTGACCAAAGTTGACCAGTTGACTTTGACCTTGACTAGGGTTGACTTTGACATTTGACCCGAAGTTGACTTTTTTAGAAACCTTTCTTTTGACCTTTTTCGACATCCTGAGTCTGAATTCGCTGCCCGTTTTGTCTATTTCGAACTCGAAAGCTCTGTTTTGCTAATTACAATCAATTTGAACCTTAGTAATTTCAGAAGAATTGAGTATCGGATTGTAACCCCCTAAACCCGACCCAGAAGAAATAGGTTGAATCTAGGAAGTCACGTTTGAAAACTTTTCCCTCAAGAAAACAAATTTTAAAATTATACTTTAATTTAGAAAGAATATATATATAATTATAATTTAATAAATATCTCATAAAATACAAAAATCATAATTGATATTCAAATATTTAAATAAAATTTCTGAGGTAAAACCATAATAAATGAACGCCAAAAATAATCCCAAAACATAATTAGTCTCGAATTATGAAATTACATCAATGTCTCAAAATAATAATCTGGATAACTAAAAATAGTTTGTACTGAATATTAAAATAACTGGATAAAATGTGAGATCCTCCAAGTACCACGTCGGCTAAAGTCCAAATTTATCTGTAAGAGAAAACTATGGGGGAGTAAGCTAAAGAGCTTAGTGTGTCTCTAAAGTGCAAGAAAACCATAGTCGTAAAACAAAATAATATTTTCTCAAGTTTCTTCAAAACATAAAACAATGGTACAATATCACAAGTGTAATGCAATGCACCCCAACTACGTCCGCCAAAGATGAGGAAGGTTCTCATAACCTCCTCGCTACATCGTCACCATCTGAATTGGAATCGACCCGAAGATGGAGCCACTGATCCGAAGCAGAATTCAGCCCCAAGGGTGAAACCACTAAACTTCCTCCGTACAAATCCCAACCCATGCTCATACACGTATGATGTTTAAAACTCAAATTTCATAAACAAAGTTCCATAAACCCGATATTCCATAAACATACTTCATAAATCTATAAATCATAATCCATAAATCTTGGTTTTCATAAATTCTGATGTTTCGTAAATCAATATTTCATAAATCATAATTAAAAACACATTCTAAAATCGTATGCATATGATGTCAACCATACAAGCCATAATGCAGATCATAATCAAGAAGGTATAAAACCATATAAAATTTTTTATTTACAGCACCGGAAGAAAACACACCTTAGCCAAACCAAACTCAACCTACTGATTGAGGCGTTTCTCAGGATCAGAAGCATTGGGTCCAGCTGTATTGGTACCTATGAGAATAATCATATGATAACACTATTACTATTATCACTATGATTAAGGAATTATTCCTAAATACTTATTCAACGGAATTTAATGGTACATAAATACTTATCTGATTCGAATAGGTGATCTTCAAATTAACCGAAGACATAGTTGAATTGAGCGGTGCCAAAGATTCAGCGGGGTTTGATCGAATTAAATAAATAAAATAAAAAAGAAAAGGGAGATGTGTTTCTAATATAAATAGAGATGGGGAAAGGCGGTAGCCATGAATGAAACTAAATTTGCAGGGAAGAGGGCATGGCTTATATAACTAAAATTTGGATAAATTACAAGGTAAGTCCTTGTACTTTTCTATGGTTCACAAAATAGGTACTTAATATCAATTTTTTATTAAAAGGTCACTAAATTTGTTTAAAATTCAATTAATTCCCAAATTTCTTAATTAGGGTTTTATTTTTAAATTTCCAATTTCTAGGGTTTTAAATTTAGGGATTTTAAAATTAGGGTTTTAAATTTGGGGCAAAAATTCAGGGTGTTACAACTCTCTCACCCTTAAAAGAAATTTCGTCCTCGAAATTTCCAGACTTAGCGATAGATCCCAAAAATTAACTGACACAACTTAAAATTCTTCGTCCTGAATTCCTCATTCTTCAACATAAAAGGTGACATAGTAATCTATCTACAAAAAGAAATAATTCTAGAATTAGAGTTGGTACTTGGAGTTTCTATTCTAAATATATCAATTCTTTAAAATAAAAGATTTACCAGAAAATCCCATTTTTCCCGAAAATATTTTATATGCATGCAAAAATCATTTTTGGTTTAAAATTTCATGTGAGCCTCACAGTCTGAGAGTTGAACTTAGCTCTGATACCACTAAATGTAACCCCCTAAATTTGACCTAACTTCTTAAGTCGAATCTTGGAGGTTAAGCTTGGAAAACTTGTCCCTTAAGAAAGGTTGTTAGGTTTAATAGTTTAAATTACAATTTTGTTACAAATGATCGAAACCACAAAATTGTATCATTTAAATAAAACGTAGTCGTTTAATAAAATTTATATAACTATAATTTAATAAATATCTCATAAAATACAAAAATCATAATTGATATTCAAATATTTAAATAAAATTTCTGAAGTAAAACCACAATAAATGAATGTCAAAAATAATCCCAAAACATAATTAGTCTCAAAGTATGAAATTACATCAATGTCTCAAAATAATAATCTGGATAATTAAAAATAGTTTCGTACTGAATATTAAAATAACCGGATAAAATGTGAGATCCTCCAAGTACCACGTCGCCTAAAGTCCAAAGATATTTGTAAGAGAAAACTATGGGGGAGTAAGCTAAAGAGCTTAGTGTATCTCTAAAGTGCAAGAAAACCATAGTCGTAAAACAAAGTAAAATTTTCTCAAGTTTCTTTGAAACATAAACCAATGGTACAATATCACAAGCGTAATGCAATGCACCCCAACTAAGTCCGCCAAAGATGAGGAAGGTTCCCATAACCTCCTCGCTACATCGTCACCATTCGAAGTGGAATCGACCCTAAGGTGGAGCCATTGATCCGAAGCATAATTCAGCCCGAAGGGTGAAACCACTAAACTTCATCCGTACAAATCCCAACCCATGTTCATACATGTATGATGTTTAAAACTCAAATTTCATAAAAAAAGTTCCATAAATCCGATATTCCATAAACATACTTCATAAATCCATAAATCCTGGTTTTCGTAAATTCTGATGTTTCATAAATCAAATATTTCATAAATCATAATTAAAAACACATTCTAAAATCGTATGCGTATGATGTCAACCATACAAGCCATAATGCAGATCATAATCAAGTAAGGTATAAAACTATATAAAAATTATTTATTTACAGCACCGGAAGAAAACACACCTTAGCCAAAGCAAACTCAACCTACTGATTGAGGCGTTTCTCAAGATTAGAAGTATTGGGTCCAGCTGTATTGGTACCTATGAGAATAATCCTACGATAACACTATTACTATTATCACTATGATTAAGGAATTATTCCTAAATACTTATTCAACGGAATTTAATGGTACATAAATACTTATCTGCTTCGAATAATTGATATTCAAATTAACCGAAGACATAGTTGAATTGAGCGGTGCCAAAGATTCAGCGGGGTTTGATCAAATTAAATAAATAAAATAAAAAAGAAAAGGGAGATGTGTTTCGAATATAAATAGAGACGGGGGAAAGGCGGAAGCCGTGAATGAAATTAAATTTGCAGGGAAGAGGGCGTGGCATATATAACTAAAATTTGGATAAATTACAAGGTAAGTCCTTGTACTTTTCTAGGGTTCACAAAATAGGTACTTAATATCATTTTTTTATTAAAAGGTCACTAAACTTGTTTAAAATTCAATTAATTCCCAAATTTCTTAATTAGGGTTTTATTTTTAAATTCCCAATTTTTAGGGTTTTAAATTTAGGGATTTTAAAATTAGGGTTTTAAATTTGAGGCAAAAATTCGGGGTGTTACACGGATTAACCCGAATTATTCCCGTGTTCAGGTACCGTCTTTAAGGCTGACAAGTTACCACCTCATTCTGTTCAGATCGACTGTGCACGTTCTTTGAGGTCTACGCGTAAGTATTCTTTCGGATTAGTCTTATGTTTTTAGTGGTGGCTTAGTGTTAGAAATGGTTATTAATATAGAGTTATCATCGTAGGTTCTGGTTCAGCTAGACCTGAGCATGAGGCGCGTTCTTCTCGGCATTAGAGCTACTGCTTGCTAAGGTGTGTCTCTTCCTGTGCCACATATTTGTGTGTTCTTACTGTGTTATAAATGCTGTTTTGTATCTTGCTTGATTTATTATCTGATTTTTATTGAGAATTTTTTGAAACATCATACATGGCATATTATATTGTGTTTTTGAATCAAGCATCAGATTTTCGGAAAATGAGACACTCGTAAGAGTTCAGATTTATGATTTTACAAATCATATCATGAATCATGGGATTGGAATTGTGTTCGGAAAAAGTGAGGGAAACCTCCACTCTAGCGAGGGAAACCTCCACTCTGTATGATATCGGATAGTCGGGTATTGAGTCATGCATCGGACATCATAACTTTATGGTTTGGTTTTATCAGATTTATTACGCATTCAGAAAATACTTTATCAGAAAATAAAAACACTGTTTTGTTTTTGTGTTGCTTGCACTTTAGAGACACACTAAGCTCTTTAGCTTACACCCCTAGTTTCTTCTTTCAGATACTCAGACTGATTAGGCGACTCGGTACTTTGTAGACACTAAATTTTGTCTGGGTTTAAATTAAAAATGCTCGAAATAAGATCAATCTACAGTATCCCTTTTAATACCCAAAATCTTATACCCTAAGCCCAAAATTACATGGTCCATTATATATGATTTTGCATAGTAAAAAAAATAATTCAAAAACAAAATAAAAAATAAATATCTCAACTCCTTCCTCATTAAGGCTTTACTCTCATTGGTTGGATGGATGCTTGAATCCTATTGGATGAACAACTACTTAGTGGGTAAGGTCTTGAACCTCATTGGTTCTATTTTATGGGATAAAAAATAATATATAAACTTACCCTAAAAAAAGAAACGGCCACTAGAGATTTTTCCCCAAAAATGATCCCATTTTATTTTGCCACTGTGCCGCACTCTCCCATTTCCCAAATTCATTTTTCCCTTGGCCCTTAATCCCCTTCACTCACTCGGTTTCCACCCCAATACAAAGCCAATTTCATTTTGAATTTCATTTCCCCAAGAACCAAATCCCCAAAATCCTTCCACTGCCGCATCACCGCCCACCATTCGAGGTTCAAAAAAATCACACCCATTCGAGCCACCAACCCTTAAATCAAGCTTTTCAACCCCTGCCGCATCCACCACCCATTTTCTTCCCTTTATATTTTTTATGTAATATATTCTTATGGTTGAATAAAATATTAATGAGATTTGTTGGTATCCTCTTATTTATTTAAGTATCTTTCTTATATGTTTTTTTAATTTATTTGTTTATGTTACGTGTCTTATTTTGCTTGTTAGATATTTATGCTTCGTTTGGTGGTTGTTTTTTCTTTGTTTGATGTATCGTACCTTTATTTTATATTATGTTGTTTAGTATTTGTTATATGTACACATGTATATATATATTGCTTTGTTCTAAAAAATTTTATGCCATATTATATACATATGTATATACATATGTTTATATCGTTTTCCTTCTTAGTTTACGTGGTATATAATGTAGAGTGTATTGTTCTTTGATGCTTGTAATAAATATATTAGGTAAAATAATAAAATATATATATTATCATATATAAGCTTTCGGTACTTAAGGAATAATATAGGTATACCATTATGGGGTAAATATATCCGTATAGGTACAATATGTTCGATATGCTATTGCTTAATTATTGTATTGCCGTTTCTTGTTTGAATTTAATGTTTAATACTGTATTCAGATATATGAATTGTTAATGCGGTGTCTTGTTATTCGGGGGTAAACGCGGCCAGTATCAAACGTAGTGATGGTGGTCTTGCTGTTTACCTTCGAATAACGAGGCCCTTAAAATTCAGTCGCACGTATAAATAGATTTTAACTTAATCGTCACTTTAATTTGGAAAGTTCGATATTAACAAAGTGATAATTATTTATTGTATTTTAACGGTACCAATTTTTAGACGGTATGGGGTGCCAAAACCTTCCCTATTCGTAACCGACTCCCGAACCTTTCAAACGAATCTTTGGTTTTATGGTGTTCGGCCTACCTCAGTGGCCGGTGGCGACTCCAAGTTTTATTATTTTTTTAAAATCACGAATTTTTTAAGTATTCCCCATTTTCTAAATATTTTCCCAAAAAACAAAGGAAACATATTACTCCTTTTTCTAGCGATCCCACATTCGACTTAAATAAAAAATTTCAAATTTAAAAAAGAAAGATCGTTACAGCTGGCGACTGGTTTTGATTTTTAAAACTAAAGTGAGTCAGGCCATTTTTCAAGAAAAATAAAACGTAATTGCCGCTTTATTAATATCGAAAGTTGTGAACTAAAGTGACGATTAAATTAATATTCGTTTATAAATGCGAGTTTATTAATATCGAAAGGTGATCGTTTGCCAGGTAAGCGCATAATAACGGAGTATACCAAGGTGGCCCTAGCAAGATGACCTTTGTGGATTAAAAAAAGTGCGGATAATTTGGTCGGTCTTTCCAAGAGTGTCACAATCAGAATAGATTCCTCGAGATCAGGCTAGTCAGCATTAAAATGAGATATTTTGAATTCCGATCGAGACTTGAAGTTGCAGTTCAAGGTTATTCATGCATCTTCGTAATGCAAGCCGATTTGTTCAAACCTTAGACCGATACAATATATCTTGACAGTTCGGGTGCAAGAGGCAGCCCAACATGTGGAGACATCAACCGCGGAAGCCGAAACACTTTATTTTCTTTATGGTCCTAGAGTAGAGAAAGCATCAAGAATCTTTTGGCTACTCAGAACCATTGAAGAATTAGAAGATGGGGTCGAGACTTATTAGTGCATCTTTTGCATCGAGAACCTTTTTCAAGTCAATGGGAGTTGCTCAAGGGTGACCACTAATGGAATCAATGCCTTTATTTGCATACATCCATGCATTTTATTTGTTCCATGCATTGCATAAGGCATGTATCGTGCATTAAGTAATTAAAAAATAAGATTAATTGTGGGGGATTTCGTGACAGTAATTAAAGATTTCGCATTCACACTTCACCCGACATCAAAGAAAGGCAAATAGAAGAAAGTTTTGCAAGATATAAGCTCATCTCATGAGGCAATTAGAGCAGGCTCAGTCAAAATTGAGGGACACCATCATCAAGTCCCAACAAGATATGATGAAAGAGTTATCTCAGATGTTACAGCTCAGTCATAGAGAGGACCCAAGAGGAAGGGGTGCCGTTGAAAACCCCACTCAAAAATCGAGAGACCCTTCGTACTCTCTATTCTTTATCAACCATACACCGAACCCTCCGCAAGGGGTATCCTCATCTCATCAAGCCAGCGCCTCTGCCCAAGTTCAACCGGGCGTGACCTTTGGAATTATCAAAAATGTCAGAGATAGCATCCCAAACTTCGATGAGTTGGAAAAATTGAACCAGGTCAAGGCGGAGTTCTCCAAGCAATTAGAGCAAACCAAGAAAGATCTTTAAGAGAAATTCTGAGCAAAGAAAGATGAAGAATGATCCCACGGATTAAATGCCAAGAATTTCAGTTTGGACCCGGATGTGGAGATCCCGTACAAGCTCAAGACCTCAGAATTTGAGAAATTCAATGGGACGACTTGCCCCACTTCCCACATAACCATGTTTTGTCGCAAGATGGCAGGGTTTATTGATAATGAGAAGTTGTTGATCCACTGTTTCCATGAGAGTTTGATAAGGTCTTCCATGAGGTGGTATAATCAGCTAACAAGGGCTCAAATCAAGTCATGGAAGGATTTAGCCAGAGCCTTCATAGAATAGTACAAGCATGTGGCGGAGATAATTCTGAACTGATTCCTACTGCAAAGTTTAGAACAGACGCCTGATGAGAGTTTTCACCAATACGCTCAATGATGACAAGGCATGGCAGCTCGGGTTCAACCCTGAATTCAGAAAAGAGAAATTACTCATATGTTTGTAGATACTCTAAATGGATCATTGTATGATCGCTTGATAATCCACCCTGCTGTTAGCTTTATAAAATTGGTCATGACGGGAGAGCGCCTCGAGGACGCTTTAAAAAAAGGGAAACAACCCCTACCCTCAGAAGAGAAATGACTCTTACTTTCATATGGTGGGATCTTGCTCAACCAATCAGCCTCAATGCCACTACCGTAATCGATCATCATGGTCTGTAAAGCCTCCAAGTAAGCTTCTGACCCCAATTCAGTCCAAACTGAAAGATCTTCCCTATCCAAAGGGTTATGATGTTAATAACATATGTGACTACCATGTAGTATTACGGGCTATACTACGGAGGACTGTGGAGCCTTGAAAATCAAGGTTCAAAGTCTGTTTGAGACTGGCCTTTTAAAGTTTTAAGAATAAAGAATGGTGAACATGACTTTTGAGCGGTGCTGACTTCCCCTTTTTCCTGTATAGGAATTAATTTGTTTACATTCCCTTGTATCTTGCATTTTCTTTTGAAGTAATGAGTGAAATTAACTTTGCTATTGTTTGCCCGAAAGTAGCAAAGATCTTCTTATAAGGACATATGTTATGTTTGCCTTTTTCATTTCAATGAAAGGATGCATCTTTTAATTAAATATATGTATATATTCTTTCTTACCCTCGTAAGGTCCCCGGATATCACGTGCATGATGTGGCATTGATTCTAATAAAAAGATCAATTGAATGTTGTAATCACAATGAAATATGATTTCTTGCTCAGCCTGCTCTGGTCGGTAAAGCGCGAGTCGTAAGATTACTACTACTTCAATAATGTTCGATGATAAGATAATCTCCTAAGAAAGACTAATGGAGCAATTTGAATGTGAAAATTCTTTTAACGTAAAAAAAATCTATCAAGAAATGAACAATTAATGGAGCTGCGGGGAAGAACAAATCTAATAAGGAATTAGATTCCATCTGTTCAATACCCCAGCATCAGAGATAAATCTCTAAAATCAATGAACAATCAAATAAGTCTCGGAGCATCCTGATAGAGCTGTGAGGGGAGAACAAATCTAATAAGGAGCTATGCTTCACCTGTTCAATACCTTAGCGTCAGAGATGAATCTTTGAAGACGCTGAAACTATTAATTGCAATTGGAAGAATACACTTGTACTAAAATTCTCAGTTTGATATTTTTGCACTCTATGTGTTAAACAAATTCAGAAAGTTAAACATATTTTGGAGAAAAACAATGAGAACTAGAAGGAGTAGTTTTCGAACAGATCAAGCAAATACCATAATCATGAGGATGAACCGAGCAATATGGGAGGAATTTTACACCTTTAAATATCGCCACAGCATTCAAAGGAAAGCCATTGATCACTGGGGGATTGAATCTAAGATGCTCTTGCACTTAATATCCAGATATTCTTTTTCTTTTGATTTTGATTTTGTAAAGAAAAAGCATCCTTTTTTGAAGTAATGGTGAGCAAACTAACATATAGATGAAAAGAAAAAAGAAAGAGAAAAATAAGAGAAAGAAAAAAAATAAAAGAAATGAGAGAAAAGAAGAAGAGAGGGAAATAGAAAGAATAAGGTATTGTTCTAATAATAGAGTTTAGAATACAAGGTCAAGGATGTACATGATCGACCTAATACAAAACCTGTCAGTGATTCTAAAGAGAATAATCGCAAGACTTAGTGTGCTACACAATTCAAAGGCTCAAAGTGAGTGTCTGTCGTAATGCCTTGGTTGGTTCAGAGAATTAAAGATTGGACCTTATTGAAGAAATAAAATTTCAGAGACTTGAGGGCATGTTTTCAGCCTACCATTGAGATAAAAGAAAAATCATCTCGATGGACCAGGGGCAAGAAATGAAAGCTAAACCCAAATGTGAGATGGGGAATTACCAAGGTCAAGAAGAAGAAGAATGTTTCTCTACGTGACTTCATAAATGGAGTTTTAGGTCAGGGAAATACGTGGTCGACCTAGCAAAAAGGAATAATTTATCAGTGATTGAAGTGAGAATAATAGCAAGATTTCGTACGCTAAGAAACTCTGATATTTGAAGTGACTTTTCTACCTTAATGTGTTGTATGGTTCAGAATAACGAAGATTTGGGACCTTGTTGATAATTAAGGAAAAGTTTAGAGACTTGGGGGCATGGTGTTCACCCTAAGGATTAGATAGAAAAAGGTTCATTGTGAAGAGTCATAGAAGAGGTAACAGTTGAGCCCAAGTTGAGTTAAGGCAATATGAAAAAATGGGATTTTAAATTCTGTATGACCAGTGTAAGGCAACAACGACCTTTCAGAATGAAACAAAAGTTGAAGATTCAGTAAAGACAGAAGAAATATTTTGTTTGGTTTAGGAAATTAAAAATTAGACCTTATAGAAGTACATAAAGTATGGAGATTTTGGGGGCATGATGCTCACCCAATGTTGAGAATGAAGAAGATTCGCCATGAAGAGTCATAAAAGAGACATCGTCTGAGCCCAAGTAGAGTGGAGGCAATGTTTCAGAATTGAACTACATGAATTGATAGGTTTTGTTTTGGCCAGCGCAAGTCAACAGTCTCATTCGGAATGAGACAAAATATGAAGATTTAGCAAAGATAGAAAGCCCATGGAGATTAAGGGTGATCGATTAGAAAGAAAAGGTTTCTTCCCCAACAATTCTAGAAATAGATCTACTCTTGCATCATGTGTAGTTAGACGTCCCTACATTAGGAGCATGCTAACTCATACCATCATAGCATTTCGTTTATTTTAAACAGGTATTTGAAGGTTGATAAAAGACTTGATCTACAGCTTCACAAGAGGATAAGCAAATCTCATCAAAGAATCAAGAGTCCTTTGACTCGTATGATTATAATTTCTAAAGATCTTCGGTTATTTGGGACCAAAAAGTATCTTTTTGTGCCAAGACGATTCAAACTCGGGGCATTCATTCGAGATATTATGGTAGTCTCTAAGTGAGTTACCACTTCTAGTCAAGGTATTCCGATAATCTCAAAGTAAGATACAATTTCATAGTAAAACTCCGATTTTCAGATTTTATCCTTTCTTAAGGATGTTTTCTTAAACCAACGAATTTCTTAATTCAATCATTTCTTAAGGAATGTTTTTCTTAAAATAACAAATTTCCTAATTCGATCCTTAAGGAATGTTTTCTTAAAACAATGAATTTCTTAATTCGATCATTTCTTAAGGATGTTTTCCTAAAACAACGAATTTCTTAATTCGATCCTTTCTTTAGGATGTTTTCTTAAAACAATGAATTTCTTAATTCGATCCTTTCTTAAATGATTTTTTCTTAAAACTCGGATTCCCCGGTTTTATCCTCTCTTAAGGATGATTTTCTTAAAACTCAGATTCCCCAGTTTTATTCATTCCTCAAGGATGTCTTTCTTAAAACTCAGATTCTACGATTTTATCCCTTCCCCAAGGATGTTTTTCTTAAAACTCAGATTCCCCGATTTTATTCCTTCCTCAATGACGTTTTTTTAAAACTTGGATTCTACAATTTTATCCCTTCCCCAAAGATGTTTTTCTTAAAACTCGGATTCCTCGGTTTTATCCCTTTCTTAAGGGTATTTTTCTTAAAACGAAATTCTTAATTCGATCCCTTCCTTAAGGGTGTTATTCTTAAAACTCAAATTTCTCAATTTTATCCTTTCTTAAGGATGTTTTTCTTAAAGCCAATTTCTCATTTCGGTCCTTTCACAAGGACGAGTTTTTATTCTTTAAATTTGCCCCATTCCAAAAAAGAAGAAAGAAAAGGAAAAGAGAAAAATGCATCTCTAAAGCAAAAGCCCAAAAGGGAGTTTTGGAGCAAAGTTTTGGAGAATATGATAAAGAGGGTCGAACGGGGGATGAGTCTTGACACAAGGAGAAACAACAAATATGCAAAGACGAAGAAGAAAGTGAAAGAAAGCCAAAACAAGAAGCCAAGAAAGAAGACGTCCGTGCATTGACTAAATTTTGTTTGTCATGCATCATGAATAGTTAGGCATCCCTAAGGTAGGAGCATGCTAACCAACATCATCAAATCATTGTATCCATTTCTTTCAGGTAGTACAAAAGGAAAAACAGAGTGGATCCCATCTTCCAAGAAAGAAGAAGTAGATACCAACACAAAGTCAAAGATCCTTGAGAAGTTTCCCAATCTTCAGCTATTTGGGAGTTACAAACATGCCAAGACGATAAAGATCGAGGGCATTCCGGAAGTCTCTAAGCGAGATGTTATTCGGTGTCAAGACGATGAGAAATCGGGACATCATCTGTGGGATCCTCAAGGCAAGAAACCACTCCATGCCAAGGCGATAAAGATCGAGGGCATTCCGGCTGTCTTTAAGCGAGATGTTATTCGGTGTCAAGACGACCAAAAATCCGGATATCATCTGTGTGATCCTCAAGTAGAGAAACCACTCCATACCAAGGCAATAAAGATCGAGGGCATTTCGGCAGTCTCTAAGCGAGATGTTATTCGGTGTCAAGACGACCAAAAATCGGGACATCATCTGTGGGATCCTCAAGGCGAGAAACCACACCATGCCAAGGCGATAACGATCAAGGGCATACATCATTCGGTGTCAAGATAACTAGAAATTGGGACATCATCGGCTGGGATCCTCAAGGCGAGGTACCACTCTGTGCCAAGGCGATCGAGGATCGAGGCATCACTTTAGGGGGCTTTATTTCTTCAGGCCTTACATGGGAAGAATTCGAAGTTCTAGAATTTCTGGAAGAGGAAGGGCAAACAGTTCTATATAGGAGGAACTCACAGCTCATAATTTTCGGATAAGGAAATGGGAAGAAATTTGTATCTTTAGTCTTTTCTCTATTCTTGTTTCACTACAATGAGCAAATAGGGGCAGCTATAGACACTAAATTTTGTCCTGGTTTAACTTAAAAATGCTCGAAATAAGATCAATCCACATTATCCCTTTTAATACCCAAAACCTTATACCCTAAGCCCAAAATTACATGGCCCATTATATATGATTTTACATAGTAAAAAAAGGGTAAACTACACCAATAGTCACCGAACTATGGTTTCTTTCCTATTTTGGTCACCGAACTATTTTTTTGGCAAAAACATCACTAACGTTATGTTTCCTTCCTATTTTGGCCACCGAACTATTTTTTTTGGCCAAAACATCACCAACGTTATGTTTCCTTCCTATTTTGGTCACCGGCTATTATTTTATTTATTTATTTTTAATTTTCAATGTCATTTCTTCTCTCTCCTCGTAAGCAATATATGTTATTTTATAATATTTTTATTTAAACTAACAGGATGGTGACACGTGTAACTGCCTATTAGAGAAATAAAATGAATGAAAAATCAAGCCCTTTTATGCAGCCAGAGAGATGGTGACACGTGTAACTACCTAATAGGATGGTGACACGTGTAACTGCCTATTAGTCGAACCTCTCTGGCTGTATAAGGGGCTTGATTTTTCATTCCTTTTATTCCACTAATAGGAAGTGACACGTGTCATCATCCTGTTAGTTTGAATAAAAATATTATAAAATAACATATATTGCTTAGGAGGAGAGAGAAGAAATGACATGGAAAATTAAAAAAATAAAATAACAGCTGGTGACCAAAATAGGAAGGAAACATGACGTTAGTGATGTTTTTGCCAAAAAATAGTTCGGTGATCAAAGTAGGAAAGAAACCATAGTTCGGTGACTACTGATGTAGTTTACCCTAAAAAAATAATACAAAAACAAAATAAAAATATATATCTCAACTTCTTCCTCATTAAGGCTTTACTCTCATTGGTTGGATGGATGCTTGAATCCTATTAGATGAACAACTACTTAGTGGATAAGGTCTTGAACCTCATTGGTTCTATTTTATGGGATATAAAATAATATATAAACTTACCCTAAAAAAAGAAACGGCCACTAGAGATTTTTCCCCAAAAATGATCCCATTTTATTTTGCCACTGTGCCGCACTCTCCCATTTCCCAAATCCATTTTTCTCTTGGACCTTAATCCCCTTCACTCACTCGGCTTTCCACCCCAGTACACAGCCAATTTCATTTTGAATTTCATTGCCCCAAGAACCAAATCCCCAAAATCCTTCCACTGCCGCACCACCACCCACCATTCGAGGTTCAAAAAAAATCACATCCATCCGAGTCACCAACCCTTAAATCAAGCTTTTCAGCCCCAAAAATAACGTTCCGTAAATTGATTGATCGAGCATATGATTGAGTTTAGTATTTTCTTCCCTTTATATTTTTTATGTAATCCATTCTTATGGTTGAATGAAGTATTGATGAGATTTGTTGGTATCCTCTTATTTATTTAAGTATCTTTCTTATATGTTTTTGTTTAATTCATTTGTTTGTGTTACGTATTTTATTTTGCTTGTTGGATATTTATGCTTCGTTTGGTGGTTGTTTTTTATTTGTTTGATGTATCATACCTTTATTTTATATTATGTTGTTTAGTATTTGTTATATGTACACAGGTATATATATATATATATTGCTCTGTTCTAAATTTTTTTATGCCATATTATATACATATGTATATACATATGTTTATATCGTTTTCCTTCTTAGTTTACGTGGTATATAATGTAGAGTGTACTGTTCTTTGATGATTGTAATAAATATATTAGGTAAAATAATAAAATATATATTATATTATACCATATATAAGCTTTCGGTACTTAAGGAATAATATAGGTATACCATTATGGGGTAAATATATCCGTATAGGTACAATATGTTCGATATGCTATTGCTTAATTATTGTATTGTCGTTTCTTGTTTGAATTTAATGTTTAATATTGTATTCGGATATATAAATTGTTAATGCGTTGTCTTGTTATTCGGGGGCTAAAGGCGGCCAGTATCAAACGTAGTGATGGTGGTCTTGCTGTTTTCCTTTGAATAACGAGGGCCTTAAAATTCACTCGCACATATAAACGGATTTTAACTTAATCGTCACTTTAATTTTGAAAGTTCGATATTAAAAATGTGGAAATTATTTATTTTCTTTTTACGGTACCAATTTTTGGGCGGTATGGGGTGCCAAAACCTTCCCCATCCGTAACCGACTCCCGAACTTGCTTTCAAATGAATCTTTGGTTTTATGGGTGACTCCAAGTTTTATTATTTTTTAAAAAACACGAATTTTTTAAGTATTCCCCATTTTCTAAATATTTTCCCAAAAAACCAAAGGAAACCTATTACTCCTTTTTCTAGCGAATCTCACATTCGACTTAAATAAAAAAATTTGAATTTCAAAAAGAAAGGTCGTTACATACTTGGAGCTTTTCGCATTTTACTCGATATTTTATTATTCAGTATGAACTCTTTTCAATTATTCAGATTAATGATTTAACATATTTTGGAACATTTTGTAATTCGGTCAGTTGGGACATTTAAATTGAGATTTTGTTTTAACATGCATTTCTGGATTTTAATTCAGATGTTTTTATTTAATTTTAATGTTTGTGATTCATAATTAACTGAGCTATTTCATGATAACTATTATTATTAAATAATAATTTTGTTTTTATAAATAAGTAGACCTACAATGCGTTTCTTGCGGGACACGTTTTTCAAACTTAACTCCCAAGATTTAATCTAAGAAATTAGATTAAATTTAAGGGGTTACAGTTAAGGCAGAAAGTTACTTCGAATCTCTAACCTGTCTAGCATATTGAATCTTGGGATTATTCATTCCAACCACTGGTAAGTTACTCATTCATTATAGGCCAACCATGTAGATCCTTGACCTAAGACTCCAACCGCAGGGCCATGCAGTGAGCCATTATTCTCCTTCTTTACCTTGGTAGTGCCTTATCTTACCTCTGAGTTTAACTATTTTTCGTGCCTCTGACCTATCGGTACGATCTTTCTTCTGTCTCGATGTCGGGCTGAAAACATGCCCCCTAAACCTTCAAAATTTTTCTTCAAAAAGGCTCAATCTTCATTTTGCTAATCCAATCAAGACATTAAGGCAAATACTCATCATTTGCTATTATTCTCTTTAGACTCACTAACAGGTTTTGTATCAGGTCGACCATGTACACCCTTAACCTAAAACTCTATCCCAAAAGACATGCAGAATGACAATTTTCTTCTTTCTAGATCTTGGTAACAACTTATCTCGCCTTCGGGTATGGCTGTTATTATCTTTTTCCTTGGATCTAACAAGATGATCTTTCTTTCATCTCAACGGTAGGCCAAGAACATACCCCTAAGCCTCAAAATTTCATTTCTTCGATAAGATTCAATCTTCATTCCTTCAAATTGATCAAGGCATCGCGACAGACACTCACTTTGATTCCTTGAACCATGTAACACACCCAGGCATGATATCATTCTTTTCTGGATCACTAACGGGTCAACGGTGTTTGGCCGATCATGTACATCTCCGTCCCTAAATTCTAAATTTTATTTTTGAAACAACAACAAGAAACCCAAATCTTCCTATTTTTCAATCTTTTTTCATCTATTTTCTTTTCTCCTATTCCTCTATTCTTTTTTTCTTTTTTCATCTATGTTAGTTTGCGGATTAACATTTAAACAGATGATGCTTTTTGGATTAATATACAAAATCAAAACCAATATAAAAAGAATAGAATGCCCCGGATATCAAATGCAAGAGTGTCCTAGATTCAATCCCTCGATGATCAACAACTTACCCTTGAATGTTGTGGCGATATTTAAAGTGGTGAAATTCCTCCCAGATTGCTCATTTCATCCTCATGATTATGGTATTAGCTTGATCTGTTCGAAAACTACTCCCTCTAGTTCTCAATATTTTCTTCGAAATGTGTTATGATTTTAGAATTAGTTTAACATATAGTGTGTAAAAAACAGTGTGAGAATTATAGTATAAGTATTTTTCTAATTAAGATATCGTATCAGTGCCTTCAAAGAGTCATCTCTGATGCTAGGGTATTGAACATGTGAAGCATAGCTCCTTATTAGATTTGTTCTCCCCCCATAGCTCCATCAGGATGCTCCGAGACTTATTTGATTGTTCATTCATTTCTTAACTTTAAAATGTTCTCTTTCTTCTTGAGAATTCAACTCATCACAGTCCTTTGTCTCGAGAATAATGATGGAGCATACAACAATACCCCAGGTTACTCAGCATAGTCATGATTTGAAAATTTACTCATATAGCCAAGGCTTTGGACTCAATTAGAGTAAGTGGAGCAAAGCATCCTTATTTAGCCCTTTTGCTACAGCGGAGTACCCTTCTAATTTAATTCTCCTCTTTAAAAAACTTTTTTTTCTCTTTTTTGTATTAAAAGAATTTTTACATTCTAGCAACTCTATTAGATTTTTTAGGAGATTTTCCTATCATCGAACATTATCGGATGAGTAGTAGTCTTACGTCTCACGCTTTACCAACAAGAGCGAGCTGAACAGGAAATCATACTTTATCGTGATCACAACATTCGATTGATCATTTATTAGAATTAATGCCACATCATGCATGTAATATCTGGGGATATATGAGAGTAAGCAAGAATATACACATATACTTGATTAAAAGATGCATCCTTTCATTGAAATGAGAAACAAAAGTAAACACAACATATGCCTTTAACAAAATCCTTGCTACTTTTGGGAAAACAGTAGCAAAGTTGGTTTGATGCATCACTACAAAAGAAACAAGCACAAGGAGTCATTCAAAGAGTCATCTCTGACGCTAGGGTATTAAACAGGTGAAGCATAGCTTCTTATTAGATTTGTTCTCCCCCCACAGCTCCATCAGGATGCTCCGAGACTTATTTGATTGTTCATTCATTTCTTAACTTTAAAATGCTCTCTTTCTTCTTGGGAATTCAACTCATCACAGTCCTTTGTCTCGAGAATAATGATGGAGCATACAACAATACCCCAGGTTACTCGGCATAGTCATGATTAGAAAATTTACTCATACAACCAAGGCTTTGGACTCAATTAGAGTAAGTGGAGCAAAGCATCCTTATTTAGCCCTTTTGCTACAGCGGAGTACCCCTCTAATTTAATTCTCATATTTAAAAAAACTTTATTTTCTCTTTTTGTACTAAAAGAATTTTTACATTGTAGCAACTCTATTAGATTTTTAGGAGATTTTCCTATCATCGAACATTATCAGAGGAGTAGTAGTCTTACGTCTCATGCTTTACCAACAAGAGCGGGCTGAGCAGGAAATCATACTTTACGTGATCACAACATTCGATTGATCATTTATTAAAATTAATGCCACATAATGCACGTGATATCCAGGGATCTACGAGATTAAGAAAGAATATACACATATACTTGATTAAAAGATGCATCATTTCATTGAAATGAGAAACAAAAAGAAAACACAACATATGCCTTTAACAAAATCCTTGCTACTTTCAGGCAAACAATAGCAAAGTTGGTTTGATGCATCACTACAAAAGAAACGAGCACAATGAGTCATTCAAAGGGATATCAGCACCTTCCCACGACTCACCCCTATCATTCTCTCTCTTACCACTTGAACAGATCGGCTTCAATCAGACCCTGGACCTTGTTCTTCAATGCTCCACAATTTTCTGTCGTATGGCCAGTACTCCCCATGTGATAGTTACACACTGCATTGCTACCATAATTCTTGGGATAGGGAGGACCCTTCGGCCTGGATGGGACATGGGTCAGCAATTTTTTTTCAATAAGCACAGAAGAAACTCGGTGTAGGAAATTGGTAAAGGAATGACATGCATTTTTTTCTTCTCTCTTTTTACATCTACCCATTGAAAAGCGCTTGCGTCCTGGCCTCCATGGCTTGGTAATGGCTTATTTTCCATGTTAAGCCCTTCACACTTCAAGACTCCGACATTTAACATATTTTTTTTACCACTTTCTTGAATGCTATGCATTCCTCTACCGTGTGTCCCCTTACTCCGTCGTGGTAGTCACAACGTGCATTAGCATCGTACCACGAGGGATAAGGTGGTTGAAAAGGAGTAACAAAAAATGGTCGAACCAGATCGACCTTGTATAGCTGCGAGTACAACTCTGTGTAAGAAATCGGTAGATGAGTGAATGACTTTTTCGTATCTCCTCTTTGGGACCCCTAGTCTCCTTTCTGTTCAGACATTGCACATTCCCAAAGATGGCCTGGGGTGAAGAGATCGTCAGCTTTCTAGGGCTTCGTAGGTGCTCATGTTGCCTATCCCACTATCTTTTTTCTTACATTGTTCCTGGGCCGGTTCTCTATTCATTGGTGAAGACCAGATTTTCAGGAGAGAATCTTCAATCTTATCCAAAGCCAACTCGATGGGACATCCGTGTATAGTACGGACTATCTCATACTGATTGACGATGGCCTGATCTTCATAAGATAGAGTCTTTTCTGCCATAGAGCTGCAATCCCAACTCTCATTTATCTTTCCAATTTTTGAGTCTTTAGCCAGACCCTTTTCTTTGGTCATTATAGCCATCATTCCCTTTAACTCGTTGATTTGCCCCATAGCTTCCTCTTGGGAATTTTTCACATATGCCATTATCTCTCTTTGGTTTCCACCCAAAATTTCTTGGATTTCCTCAAGCTTACCTATCCTAGCTACTAGGTCATTCGTACTTCCGAAGCTGTACTGGCCAGGAGTCATTCCTTTATCCTTTCTATTTCCTGAGGCGAATACTCTTCTCAAACTAGCTTCCATTTTAGCAAAACTTCTTTCCATTTGTTTTTTCGATGTAGGATCTTCGATCACTGGCACGGGATCCCCAACAATTAAATTTTATTGTTTCGTGAATTAATGCATGCACTGCATCATATGCAACATAAATGATTAAGCAAACACTTCAAAGCATGAATGGATGCAAACACGAAGCACCAAAATTTTTCATAAGAACTCTTAATCAATTTCAACCTAGCGGTCTTTGCAAACAAATACGATATAATGTAAATATGCATGAATGCAAAGGGAAACACTAATTCCGACAAATATCATCATTAAACGGCTGCCATCGATGAAAACGTTGTTCCATTATAATAATTTAAAGAAAGTCCGCTACGCATATGGTTCTAAGCTAGCGGCTAAGTCGGTAATCTCTCTCAAGATCCAAACGATCATTTCTCCTTCCTCGAATTCTTCATCCACGTATTCTTGGAGCTCGGCAGCATCTTTCGCTAGGAATTGTACCTTATGGGAAACTTCTTATATATGGGTCATGAAGCGTGCCAAATCTTGCTCTTGCCTCCAAATGGTGAAGGTGGCAATCTGAAGCTGGTCCATCGTATGCATCTGATACACTTGAATTGCTCCCCTAAAGCTTGCTATTTGATCTTTGAGTTGTTGGACCTCGGCCTCCGAATCCTTAATTCGATCCTTCAAAGCCTGATTTTCTGAACTAATGGCTTCTAGCTTCTGGGTAGAACCACTATGCTTGAGAATAGACTTCTCCAAGTGTTTCATTTGAGCCTTTAACGCCTCGTTCTGACGTTGTTCATTCTTAAGCTTCGTCGAATGAGAAGACTTCAAGCTCTCCATCTTTTGGGTCATGGCAAGTACTTGGTCCTTGTGCTTATAGTATTTCTTATTGTAAGCCTCGGTTCTTGCTTTTTCCTCCTTGAGTCTGAGCTCTAATCCTTCGCCTTGCCCATCACTTGTGACTCTCTTACTCTTGTTGAGCCTTTGTAGCTTCTGGATTTCTTCCTTTTCTGACTTGAGCACAGATTCCAACATATGATTCCTCTTTTGTAGACTTCTAATTTTTCTCTTTAGCTTTGTCTTATCTAAATTGAAGTTGAACCTTTCTTGATCAGCCTCTGGTTCTAACTGAATGAACTTTTTTTGCTCATCTTCAAGTTGCTTTCTCATCAAGTCAATTTCAGTAGGAAGCGTAGCCAACCTTTCTTAGGCGGACCTCACACCATTAGAATTCAACTGAGGGATATTGTCATTGACGCAGTTGAACCGCCACACATCATATTCGGGGGTCATCATGTATGGGGCACTCAAAATCCTGACTCGCCTAGCATTGTTCCATATAGAAGAAGCATCGTATACATTCCCTTTCTATTCTTTCTCAGTCGCGTAGTCCATGTTGAATTCATTGAGTCCGCTCGTGGCCGGTATAAACTGCTTGGAGCCATATTGTCTTAAAACCAACAGGGGTGCGTAAGTCGTATACCCCCAAAGGCCATGTAATGGTACCCAAGGATGCTTCCCACATTGATAAAGAATATTCCTCGCACGTAGCCACGGATCCTTCCAAACTATGTCTTCATCCTTTAAGTTTTGTAAGACGTCCAGCCATACCTCCTCGGATTTTCCCATTGGCCAATCTTCCTTTTGCAATAACTCTTCTAATGGGGAAAATTTGCCATCGAAGAGAGGCCCCAAAAAGTGAACGTCGGACCACAAATGAATGTAAAACCAAACTGTCAAAAGCTGAGGGCATCCTAAGAAGCGACCCCTACCATGCTTCCTACAAAACCCGAGAGACTGAAAAGTTTCAGACAAAACAATATGCACCGAATTACATTTTCCTTCTAAACAATCAAACAAATCTAGCACCGATAGATGAATAAGTCCCAACACTTTCGGAAACAGGACTATCCCATAAATCAACAACGCAAATAGGTTTTGCTGAACTCGGCCCACTAGACGTACTGAAGCTAAAGCCAAGATCCCTTCCCATTTGAGATACTCATTTTTGTTCCAAGTTGTGACTTGATCTTCAACCCATGACGACAAAGTTCCTGAAAATATACCTAGCTTGGACCAGAATGACTTGTTCTTGGGTGGTTTGGAGTAGACCTAATTTTCATCAATTTTTTTGCAATTCACGAGGGATGGATACTCCACGATCATCGGTGCCAAATAGATGTTGCCAATTGTAAAACAACTGTAAGCCTGATTCCAAAATCTCACCAAAGCTTGGAGTAGTGATTGATCAACTGGAACATCTAACAAGTGTGCTATGTTGTCGTACTTGCTTTTGAAAACATCTCTAGCTTCATAGTTCCAACTGTGCCATACTAATCTCAACCCTAACACATCATTGTATTCGGTGTTCATGAAGGTTTCGGCCGCCATCACTGACCTATATCCAGTAGAAATACTGTCTCCGTCATGAAGCTGCTCGCCTTCTGACCATATTTGTACCTTAGAATTCTTTTCATCAGTGCTACGAACTAAGTCTCCTATTGATCAAGTCTCTAACTTCAGACTATTTCCGAATCAGTGTTTTCTTCATGATATGATAAAAATATGCAAAATAAAATATAAGGAGAAGAAATAAAAAAAAAGAAACTTGTTAGTAATGAAATAAACAAATAACGAATTCGAAATTGCAAGATAAAAACATAAATTAAAGAGTAAAAATAGAACAACATGAAAAGGAAACCCTAACCACATGAATTCTAGATTACTAAGGTTGTCTGCATGGCACTAATCGGGGTGGGCTTCTAGATTCTCACACATGGGTTCGGTTCTAAAAAGGGGACTCGAACATATCTTGCTGCCTACTAAGACAACAAGAACCCCAATTCTGGCCCATTACAAACTTGCAAATTAGATTCGGTTCGAGGGAATGCATGACCTAGTGATGTGGAGGCCTGCTCACATGTTAAAAGGCATGGACTCTGGAAGTGAATTACCAACCCGTTGAGGGCTACTCACGTGGGTATGTGGCATTTCACTCCCACTCAAGGGACGGAGCTCGGGCATAGAGCTTGATGATCATGATGCAACACATGTTGGTGATTCCTTAGAAATTAAATGGGCAATTAATTCAAATTCGCCAATTATCAAATCCTGTACAATTAAAGTCATATTTTCTAGAACGAACAAATTATTTAAAGTTATTTTAAATTCCAAAATTTCCATCATTAAAGGCAACATTGATTTTTGTTGGCCTAACTCTCATTTTGTTTTGTAAAAACAAAAAAAATCATCCCCAACAGAGTCCCAGCTGTAGCGACCTTTTTTGAAATTCGAAAGTCGCTATAAAAGGAGTAATAGGTTTTCTTTCGTCTTTTGGAAAATATTTGAAAATATAGGGAAGTCCTTTAAAAATTGTGTTTTTGAAAATAAAAAACTTGGAGTCGCCACCGGCCACTAAGGTAGGTCGGACACCATAAAACCAGAGATTATTTTTAAAAAACGGGTTTGGGAGTTGGTTACGTATGAGAAATGATTAGCATCCCCATCACGCCTGAAAATTGGTACCAAAATATATGTTGCTTTTAATTGATGGAAATTATCAAAATTTAAATTGAATTTAATTAAATTGTTCGTGATTGAATTTAGACTTTAATTAGACGAGCTTTGTCAAATTGGTGAATTTGAATTAATTAAACATTTAATTAATAAGGGTGACGACACCTCAGACCATAGATTAAACCGACATCGAATAAGCCCGATTGTCGTGTTAATTTATGGTTCGAACTTCGTTCATCACCTTTATGCATGATGCAAGCAGTTAAGAATAATGTGATGACTTGTCCAAATTTTATCTCAAATTAAATTACCTTTAAACGATAAGAATTAATTCGAATATTTGGTCAACATCCATTGAGCCAGGACTGTTGCGACACAAATATCGAAATTAATAAATACCTCAATTTTATAATTTAAGTTAATTAATTAAAAACATGTCCAATTAAAATAAAAATCATATGAATGAAAATTAAAAATGTATGGCATAGAAAGGCATAAAATAAGACCTAGGCCCACTAAAGTCCTAACTTAAGAAGGCCCAAATTATAAAAAATCCAAGTAGTGGTCTAATTATTAACTAAGTAAAACTAAATATTAACCTTTAATTAATTTAATCCTAAAAAACTAAAAAAACCTAACAATTTATTGGTTATCTTGAACCATAATAATTGATTCGATTAATTTTAAACTAGAATCCAATGAGCCAAGGATTCTATTTAAAATTATTCGAATTAATTAATTATGATTTAAATTAGGTGAGCTAATGTAATACCCCAAAATTTATAGTACTTTTTAAGGGTCACTTAGTGCTAAGATAATTGTTTAAAAGCTTACTTAGTGACTAAAATGACAAAAATGCAAAAGTTAGGAATTTTCTCAACTATAGACTGTAGAAAAGAAAATTATGAGGTTTTAAGGTGTTATGTGATAGAGAGCGAGTAAAATAGATTACATGAAAAATTTGTTAAAATCCAAGAAAAATTGGAATGGGAATTCAAGGTTAAAGTTTAGTGACCAAAATGATAAGTTTTCAAAACTTGTATGGTACAAGTTGAAAAATGAAAAGTTAAAGGACCAAAGTTGTAATTATTTAAAAGTTAGGAGTTTTTATCTCATAAATAGATATAGAATCTAAGGATGTGAATCGAATGTGGAATTATTGGTTTGATCTGATATTTCGATTATTTGGAAAATCGCAGTTAAAGTTTAAGTGGAATTTGGATACTTAGATCGAACTGGAAAATTATGAAATTTTGTCATATGATAGAGAAAGGTTATAAAAGTCATTTCCAAGTTTTGGAAATAATTTTAGTTTGATTCAAGATGAATCCTATAGTTTATTTCTGAGTAAAGGATTATTTATCGGTATATTGGATTGAATGGAAATTTTGGAGACTAATCCAAAAGACATGGAAAAGTTCATAAAATATTATTTTATGAATATTTTATTGTATTTGGTTGGATTCCAACTAGATTTAGCTGAATTTTTACAAGAATGGCAAACTAGTAAATAAAGACTAGTTGAAGGGCAAATTGGTCATTTTGCCCCAATAGCAATTTTGAAATATTTAAAAAAGTTATAAGGTAAATTTTGTAAATAGGAAATGGGAGATTTAATCTTGGCCCTTGATTGATGATAAGATCAATCTCAACCATTGGATTAAAAGGGCATTTTAGTAATTTCACTATCTAAATGAATTTAAAATTCATTTATACAAGACAAGTCACAAATTGGATGGAAAAAAAAGATGAAGACCATTCTTCATATTCAAATTTCGAAATGTGAGGGGAGAAAGAAAGAAAAATGGAGAAAAATTTTCCAAGTTCGATTCAAGCCCCAAAACTCGATTTTCAGGTAATCTCATCAACTAAAAAGTTGTTCTACTCTTCAAGCTCTATCTTTTGGTGCAAATAATTCATGGAAAATATGCTTGATTGATGAGAATTTTTCATGAGAAGAAATTAGGTTTTATGGAATAAGTTTGGGGCTTTTGGAATTTTATGGTTCCATGATTGAATTCAAGTTGAAATCAAGCTAGTATGATGTTAAAATCATGATATTAAGTTGGGATTTAAGTTCTACATGTTTTGATTATTATGAAGATGATTAGGTTTATGGATTCAAGTTTTATTTAGGGTTTGTGATGTTGAAATAATGATTTAGTAAGCTTGATTTGTTGTTTGGAAGCAAGACCCTAAGTTAATTTGATAGGGACCAATTCGGCAATCCTAACAGTTAGATGATCAAATCTGAATTTGTATGGAATTGGTGTGTATTTATGTTATTAAGGATGTTGGGGATGTGAAATTGATGTTAGAATGCTATATCGATGTTAAATTGAATTAGTGACCATTCGACAATTTTGAAGAATTTAGGGGAAATTATTGCAAAAATTATTTTTGATGATGGAAATGATGGGAATGATTTCATACAAGGTGACTAAAATGAAAATCCCTAATTAATTTGCATTAGGGACCAAAATGTAAACTTTGTAAAGTTTAGGGACTTGATTGTTAAGCTTGTATTTGAGGAATATTATGTTAGAAAATTAATTTTAGTGATTTAAATGTTGATTTTGAAGTTTAAATCAACATTTTGGGTTAAATTGAGTATTCGGCTACTTTAGGGACCAAAGTGCAAATTTTTAAAGTTTGGGTCCTAAAGTGTAAAGGATGAGAAATGTAAGGACTAGACTTGTAAATTTTGGTTGGAAGTTTAAAAGAGTCCTTAGAGACTAAAATAGATATTTTGGGAAAAGTTGGAGATTTAAAGAAAAATATGAGAAGTTGTGATTCGAATATAGAAAGCTTTATCGAATCAATTTTTTATATAATGGATGGTTATTTTATTTACTTTCCATTATTGTATATGGAATGAATATGTACTAACATATACTTTAAATGGTATATGTTATATTAATGTAGATTCCGATATAATTCGAGGTCGTATCAGTAGAAAAGGAAAAGAAAAAGACCAGGAGTGATATTGAATAGTAAAGGCAATCTCATTACAAGGCTAAGGTGAGTGCATACATGTTTTTAAATGTATGTTTATTAACATACTAAAGGGAGACTTGTTATGAGTCACCCAAAATGGTAAAGAATTTTTATAAACAACATAATATATTTTTGGCATAGTACTTTATTTTACTGATTTAAAGATTGTGGCATATTTTATGGTTACATATGGTTTATAGCATGATATATATATATATATATATGACAAAGTTATTTGATATATTTATTTTTATGGAAGTACACCATGAAAGTTATAGAGCATATTGAAGTATGAACTGCTCTAATATGATATGTTTTACATGATGTAAATTGTATATAGGTTGATTGCCATATTGCAGGAATTGTTTTAAGTTTGCCCTTGGTAGTAAAATATTAAGTTGGACAATATTGTGGTATACCATTAGGAGTCATACAGTTATTTGACACTTCAATGTGTATGACACGTGTCCTACAGTTATCTGACACTTAAATGTGTCCATAGTTACAGAAAAGGATAGTACTTTTAAAGTACGCGACTCGTTTATTAGTCACTTAATATTTACCTTAGGCTATATAATTTCACATGATAACTGTATAATTATACAGTACAGATATATGACTTTACAGTACATGTAAATGATTTTACAGTACATAATTATTACAGTACAGGTACACGATTTTACAGTACAGAAATTCTTGCAATACCGAATATGTAATTTAATGACTATCATGTTTTATAAATTATCATGCATTAGTGTATTATATGTCACTCATCTTATGCCTCACTGAGATATACTCAGCGTGTATTTATGTTATACACGCAGGTGATTGGGATTAGTAGATGACAGCTTTTGCATCATCATTATGTATAGAAGATAATCGACAGGTATTTCGATAATCATGACATCCGTATTTTTTATATATATGTTTAATAGTGGTATGTACTATATAAATCGGTCTATTTTATTAAAGTGTCTTAACTAGGTCAGTAAATATTTTATAAATCTTTTATAGACGGTAAGTATGTTTACAATTTGATTATTATATGACCTAATTTGACATATTCTATATGAGGCTATATCCGAATAATTTTAAATAGAATCATTTTTAATAAAATGATTTGTCTTAATATGAATGTATTATTTATGTAAAAAGTTTTATTATCGGATCTAGAATTAATATTTTATTTATGATTTGATTAAAGTTAAGCGTGCTTGAGCTAGGAAATTTCAAGATGGGTGACCATTGGGAAGTTTTCAAAAAAATTTAAATTAACCCGATTTTTTATTAAAAGACTGTTTTAAAAAGTAGTGACATTTTTTACTCGTGTCTGGTATATGGTCACGGGAAGGGGACGTTATAGCTATATTAAATGTCAAAATTAAGAATCGTTCAACCAATTTAATGCATTTAACATTTACCCCAATGAGCCAAGGGCAAATTTAAATGGATTAAATTGATTCGAACCTATAATCTAACTAGGGCTCTAACTCTAAAAATAATTTGATTAATTTAAAATCATGCCCCAATAATACGAGCACATAATTTTAAATTAATCAAACAAAACTAAAAGGTTTAATCTAAAAAACTAAAAAAGGGGCAACAAAGATGAAAACAAACACAGAAAAGAGATGAGAACAAATACACAAAATTTCACATACGGTATAGCACCATAAATATATTTACATATATTAAAAAGTGTTGAGCTCGAATTCCTTCAACCGATATGCTTGCCAAGTAGAGGAGAAGTCGATTTTTGGTGTATGTGGTGGAAGCAAAAATTTGGGCAATGGACACACGGATTTATAGTGGTTCGAGCTTCTAACAAGCTCTACATCCACTACCTTAGCTCCCACTAAGGATTTCTCAAATCCACTAAGATTTCTTCCCCTTTTAGCAAGGCTTAGGAGGTAACCTTTACGACCTAGACTGAATTACCAAGTCTAGCATCCAAAGCTTACAACCCAAGCTTTGGGAATCCTCTCAAACAAAGAAATAAAGCAAACAAATAATCCTCTCTACAAGGTAGATGCTTGCACTCTTTAAGCACTCACCCAAATCCTAAACACTTGAGCAAATATAACAATTAAAGTTCACAAGTGTTGTCTATACAAAGAATGGGAATAAAAGGCCCTAAGACAATTTTGGCAGCATAATGTTGTTGATAATAGAAGCATTAGTTATTGCTGAAGCTTGAAGGGTCCTTTTATAGTCCCAATTGAGTTCCTATCCGTTGGAGACTGTTGGGATTGAATTGGAGCCGTTGAAGACTAAAATTCCCGCAATAAATGCAGTTTTGGTGCTGTTCGTATCGGTACGCCTAGGGGCGTATCGGTACAGCTACTAGTCGTTACGCTCAGTCTTGCTAACCATATCGAAACACCTTGGGCCGTATCGGTACGCATTGTCGATACGCCTTGGTCTATCTGGTAAACTGTATCGGTATGCCTTGGTCTGTTTTGGTATGCCTTGGAATTCAAATAGTCGTTGGGGAGGTTGAAAACTGGATCGGTACTCGGGTAAGCGTATCGAAATGATCCACTCTTCGTATCGATATGCCTAGGGGCATATCAGTACAGTTTTTGGTTACTGAAAAAATACTGTAGCTGAAACCCTTGGACCGTATAGATACGGGGTATACCGTATCGATACGTTTGTGTTGAAAACATTAATTTAGCTAATTTAAAACATTTCCAAAACCTCTCAAAAACTTCTTAAACTTATTTTCAAGTTGTTTGGACTTAAAACCATTTTTGAAATCTTTTCAATTTAGTCCAAAACTATATTTCAATTATTATATCAAAACATAGATCCTAACAATCTCCCCCTTTTTGATATAATAAAACCAACTTGAAAAATTGTTTTTGAGATTCCCCCTTAGTAAAAATAAAAATTGAATAAGAGATTGATTTTTTTAAATCTTATAAGCTCCCCCTTATTCATTTGAAAAATCAATTTTTTTAAAACATGCTCCCCTTTTTGTTATATCAAAATGGTTCAAACTTTAAAGACCAATAACAATGGAGAGTTAAAAATTTTGACAAAAATAAGTTTTGGTTTAAAAATTTGGCTCCCCCTTACTCAAGCAACATTCAAATGTTAGTCCAACATCTATGATAAACTAGTTGAATTTAAAAATAAATCAAATTAAAATAAACTAAATTCAACTAATTTTACCACACTTGAATCAAAGGGAGGATGTGAAGCCTTCCTTCTTCAAGTGTTCATCATTTGTGTGTATAGAGCTCCCCCTCAATCTTATCACTTGTTGATCAAAGCTCCATCACACCTACAAAAGGACAATCACAAATGTTTTGGTATCCAAGTTGCTTTGGATCCATAGGCATTAGTGGCACATAATTTAGTCCCCTTAGGAATCCATTTTTCAATTTCATCCTTTTTAGTTGAAGTAATTAGTCCTTTTGGGACCCAAATACTTCTAAAGCATTTTCCATTCAAAAATCTAGGAGCACTAGATTGTCTTTGATAAAAATTTGATTTTCCCAAATTGTTTTACTTTTCAAGTTCTTTGGAAATCAAATTATTTTCCTTCTTAAGATCATCCACCTCCTTTTGATGATTTTTTTCTAAACTTTGAAGCAAATTTTGTAAATTTAAAACTTTAAGTTCAAAATCTTTGATTTTTTCTTCAAATTCCAAATTGGTTTTCACAAGCAAATCATTTTCATTTTTCAATTTAGAAATTAACTTATTGTTTTAAGAAAATGAGGCTTTGAATTCAAAAACCAATTTGTCATAAGCATCTTGCAACTCATCAAAAGTATAAGAATTTGAAATAGATGAGTTAGAAGCTACCTCTCCCTCTTGGAGGGCCATCATGCATAGGTGGGCTACTTCATCTTCATCGGTGGAGTCTTCATCGCTCCATGTAGCCACATATACTTTCTTTGATGATGATCCCTTTTCGTTGAAGCGAGGGAAATCAGATTTGGTATGCCTCATCTTCTAGAATTTCGAGCACTTGGGGGAATCCACCATCTTCTTCGATTCATGCTTGGATTCTTCTTTGTTGCTCTTCATGAATCGGGCCAATTCCTTGAAGAGATAGGCCATCTCTTCATCTTCACTTTCCTCCTCACTTGATTCTTCTAGTGGCTTGTGGAGGATTGTAGAGCAATGATGTTGACATCGATTCCTTGCTCTTGGATTATCTTCTCCTTCTCCCTCTTCAAGGGTAGAGACATCATCTCATGGGTGAGAAGAGACCCTACGAGCTCTTCAAGCTTGAGCTTCTTCAAGTCCTTGACTACAATAATGGTCGTCTTCTTGCTCTCCCATGATTCAGGAAGTGAATAAATCAACTTTCGAACGAGCTTTTCTTTCGGAATCTCTTCTCCAAGACTTTTGAGTTGATTGACGATTGTAGAGAATCGGTCAAACATGCTATTGATGTCTTCATATGGGTCCATCTTGAAGTTTTCATATTCGAGGTTGAGTAGACCAATCTTTGTCTCCTTCACCTCATTTGTCCCTTCATAGATTGCTTCAAGTTTGTCCCATAACTCCTTGTCACTCTCACAAGAAGATACCTTTGCATACTCATCGGGGCCCAATACACAAAATAGAATGTGTATGGCCTTGTAATTGAGCTCCATCTTCTTGCGATCTTCTGCGCTCCATTCCTCTTTGCTTTGATTTGGCACGAACGGTCCATCTTCAACTATGTCCCAAAGATGGTAGTCTTTGCTCTTCATGAGGAACATCATTCTATGCTTCCAAGAAGCATAGTTGTCACCGTTGAAGAAGGGCAGTTTGTCGATGGATAACGCCATTGAAGTCGGTTGACTTGTTTGTTGGTCGAGCTTGCCAGATTGTATCAATAGGTGGTTAAACCTTCTCGATTGAGCCTCGCTCTATACCAATTGTTGAGCTCAAATTCCTTCGACTGATATGTTTGCTAAGTGGTGGAGAAGTCAATTTTTGGGTGTATGTGGTGGAAGCAAAAATTTGGACAATGGACACACGGATTTATAGTGGTTCGAGCTTCTAACAAGCTCTACATCCACTACCTTAGCTCCCACTAAGGATTTCCCAAATCCAATAAGATTTCTTCCCCTTTTAACAAGGCTTAGGAGGCAACCTTTACAACCTAGACTCAATTACCAAGTTTAGCATCCAAAGCTTACAACCGAAGCTTTGGGAATCCTCTCAAACAAAGAAATAAAGCAAACAAAGAATGCTCTCTACAAGGTAGATGTTTGCACTCATTAAGCACTCACCCAAATCCTAAACACTTGAGCAAATATAACAATTAAAGCTCACAAGTGTTGTCTATACAAAGAATGGGAATTAAAAGCCCTAAGACAATTTTCGCATCATAATGTTGTTAACAATAGAAGCATTAGTTATTGTTGAAGCTTGAAGGGTCCTTTTATAGTCCCAATTGAGTTCCTAGCCGTTGGAGACCGTTGGGATTGAATTGGAGCCGTTGGAGACTAAAATTCCCGCAATAAATGTAATTCTAGTGCTGTCCGTATCAGTACGCCTAAGGGCTTATCGGTACAGCTACTAGCTGTTACGCTTAGTCTTGCTAACCGTATCGAAACACCTTGGGCTGTATCAGTACGCATTGTCGATACGCCTTGGTCTGTTTAGTAAACTCTATCGGTATGCCTTGGTCTGTTTCGGTACGCCCTGCAATTCAAATAGCCGTTGGGAAATAACCGTTTGGGAGGTTGAAATCTGGATCGGTACGCGGGTAGGCGTATCGAAACGATCCACTCTCCGTATCGGTACGCCTAGGGGCTTATCAGTACGGTTTTTGGTTACTGAAAAAATACTATAGCTGAAACCCTTGGACCGTATCGATACGGGGTATACTGTATCGATACGTCTGTGTTGAAAACGTTAGTTTAGCTACTTTAAAGCATTTAAAACATTTCTAAATCCTCTCAAAAGCTTCTTAAAGTTATTTTCAAGTTGTTTGGACTTAAAACCATTTTTGAAATCTTTTCAATTTAGTCCAAAACTATTTTTCAATTATTATATCAAAACATAGATCCTAACAAAAAGTTTTACATAACATTAAAAAGTTAATTTTCCAACTATATATATATAATGTATTTAAAAAAGGGTTTACAACATACATATATGATGTCATTAAACAATATAATACATACATATTTGTAATATTTAAAAAATCCTATAACATGTATATAATATGTAAGAAAATGTTTATTTTAAGATGAAGTAATATACTTTACTTTAAAAGACCATATATATATTGTAACACAAAGTTTTGACTTTATACTATATGTATATTGCAATAACATACGTATTAATATACTCAAACATAAACTATTCACAAAACAAATAATATGTACCAATTCAAACATATAAACCAACAAGACTAACATGCAAATATCTTCGAACATAGAATAAAAAGCAGAGCTTACAAATAGGATACATAATTAAAGTAAACAAATAAATAAAATAATGACATAAAATAAAAACAATAAATAAATATGGAATGCAGGGCCATACTAGAATATAATACAAATCTAAAGGGGCCTAATTAGTAATTTTAAAAACCGAAAAGGGACTAAATTAAAATTTAAAACACTGGAAAAGGGCTAAATTTAAAAGATTTTATAAAGACAGGGACCAAATGGGTTATTAACCCTTTAAAAAAGATTAAATTAAAACAAGGGCTTAATTGAAGGCGGGTGAAAATGGGAAGGACCTAGGGGGTAATTTTGAAAAATGGAAGGTTTAAAAAAATTATTTAAAACCATGGAAGGACTTACCGAGAATGAACCATTTAAAAAACGGATTATACTCGAAATTAGGAAAAATTGTAATTTTTAGAAAACTACGGGGACTTGGGGTGTAGTTTTAAAAAGCGAAATGGCTTGGAATGCAAATACCGAGGGACGGAAGGTTTTAAAAAAAGAATTAAACCATTTATTTTTTTATAACACGTATAAAATACATCTTTTTGCTGAAAACGGAAACCTTTAGTTCAATTTCTTAAAAATCAAACTGAATGCTCTGTCCTCTCCTCTCGACCCCTGATGAACTCCGCCGTTCATTGGGGATAAACCCAAAAACCGTCGGTCATTCCCAGAATCCAGCCACCTCAAACTCCTCCGGCCGCCACATGGCGCTGAAAAACCCAAAAGCCACCCCGAAACCACTCATCATTTCAACCTAGGCTTAGATCTGGCCTTTGATTCTCTAGAAAAACAACCCCCTCCCCTAGATCTAGGAGAGTCAAACCTAAAACAACCCTAAAAACACCAGACATTTCCATTCCCGACTCACCCCTTTCGAACCCGAAGGCTGTGGGTTTATCACCGGCGGAAACCTAGACGATAGACCAAAGGTAAAAGAAACCCAAGCTTTTTTTTTATTTTGTACTGCTTTTTTATGTTTATGTGCATGCATGTAAAGAAAGACTAAGATACCTCATAGGGATTTTTTGTTTTATTGTTTCTCCTTTTCACTTACAATATGTGGTTCGGTTTATATAACCGAAAGATTGTTACATGAAAAAAGAGAAAAATATTATTGTTACAATTTGATTCTGAAATCCGCCGATTTCCTCTGAAGACTTGTTATTTTTGGCTTTTGTTTTTTGTTGCTAATGCTTTTCTTATTTTGGTGTTGCATGTGATGGCCGGGAGGAGGGGACCACTGGTGGTTTCGGCCGTAGAAGAGGAAGCGTCAGAGGAATCTAGTCGTCAGGCGCATGAAGATCCAAAGCGTCCCGCGTGTGACGCATGCGCGCGTGAAAGAGCGGGAAGAACGAGGCGTGGGCGCGTGGAGCTTCTAGAGGGTTCCTCTCGTTGATCGTGGCCATTGGATCGAGGGTTAGATCCAACGGTTCTGGAGTGGTTGTGCAAAGAGGAAAACATTAGGGTTATTAGGGTTTCAGTTATCAGATTTAGGGTTTTTGGGCTCTAAGTGGGCCGTGTATGTTTACCATTATTTTTGGGCTTTTGATATGTAACTTGGACTGTTAATTAAAATAGACTGGGCTTTATTCATTTATTATACTATTGGGCTGTTGTACATTTATTATTGTGTTTTGTTTGTTTTTATATTTGTTTAATAATAAATATAATAAAATAATACATAATAATAATAATAATTGTAATAACATATATGATAATATAATAATAACATGATAGTATAAAATATAACAAATAATAACTTATAAGTGAAACCAAAGATAATAGTAATAATCGTATAGTAATATAATGTAATAATAAAAAAGGCAACACACGGAAATAATAATAGTGATAATACTAATTAGAGACAAATGACCATAATAATATTTTGGGTTTTTTTTATAAAAAAAACGACATACAAGCATAAAGTATACTTATAACAGACTAATACTAAGTGTGGTAATTATATTAACCGAATACACTAGTAATATTTTGGTTTTTAATTATAGATAGATAGTAATAATAAAGAAATAGTACTTGTAATATTTTTGGGGTTTTTATAAATATAGTATAATAATAATAATGATGATTATTTTTGGTTTTTTTGCTATAATAATAATTATACTAAGTAATATAAAATAATAACCAAAGCCCATTATTCACAAAAAACGAGTTAATACCCCGGATAAAAATAGTGATTACATTTACGAATGTTGTACTTGGAGCAAGTGATCATGTCGGGGGGGACGAAGGTAGATGACTTGTGGTTGAGCTTGGGGGTCCGACAGGAGCAGAAGAGGAGAAGGGTGGTACCTAGATGTGTTAGTTCGGTAAAATGTTGGGTGAGGGATTAGGATCGAGTGTAGTGGAAGGTGGTAAAGGTAGGTTGTGGTCGGGTAAAGTGGTGGGGGTAATGGAGCATGCGAGGCACGTGTAGTGGGAGGTGATGGGATGAATGAAGTAATGATTGGTAAAGTTAAGGAGCACCATTCGAATAATGTGGTTGGAGTTACTCTGGGAAGAGATGAATCATTGGTAGCAAATGAAAATATGGTTTCAACGAAACGAACATGATGAGACACATATAAACGATTGGAGGATGTATTAAGGCAGAGATAGACACTTTGAGAAGAAGAGTATCCAACAAATAGACAAGGAGGCGACTTGGGTTCGAGCTTGTGAGAGGTATAAAGATGAAGCCAAGGGATGCAAAGGCAACCAAAATTTCTAAGTTCGTTGTAGTTAGGAAGGGTACCAAAAAGTTTAAAATAAAGAGACTGACCATCAAGAGTAGGTGTAGGCATACGACTTATAAGGTAGACGACCGTAGATAAGACAAACGACCAATAGAATATAAGCATTGATGAGTGAAAAAGAAGAGAAAGAACTGTTTCGACAACGTGTCTGTGTCGGCGTTTATAATAACTATTATGTTTTGGGGTATGCGGAGGAGAGGTAAGATGAGATATGCCATTGATTGTGAGATATGATGACAGGGATTGATATTCGCCATCATTATTAGAGTAAACTATTTTGATTTCAGAGGTGAAGAATTTTTCAAATACAGCTTTGAAATGAATAAATGTTTCACGAGTATTTGATTTTCATTTTAGAGGGTATAGCCATATGTATTTGGTGAAATGGTAGACAAAGATTAAATAGTACTTAAAGTTATCGACAAAATAAATTAGAGAGGTCCAAACATCAATAAAATGATTTCGAGGGAGAAGAAGATGATAACGTGGACATGGAAAAAGGTAACTTGTGACTTTTATTAGAGTGACAAGCATTGCAGTGCAAATTTGATAGAGAAGACTTACTAACATCCAATTAAAATGACAAAAGCATGTGGTGAGCAAGTAGTGGTTTAGAGGAAGAAAGACTTGGTCACTCATAGACACAATGTTCAGGTTGACCTTGGTAAAGAATTGTCCATGTCTGAAGGTCACAAGAAAAGAAGATGATAAGAATTCAATAGACACATTGTTTGATTTGTAAAACTGAGAAACATAAATTAAATTACGTTTCATCATTGGAGCATGGAGAACGTTAGAGAGAGTGTAACATCCTCAAGCCCAAACCCAACACCATAAAATTTTGCAATTAGATTTAGCCTAATATATTCATTTCATAAAATTTATTAAGTTGAATATTTCAGAGTAGGTAAAACGAATTTAAAATACATAATAAATGCATTAGACTCTCAAGTTGAAATACCAAAATAAGAGTTACAATACAACAAATAGGGCCCTACGAATACATAGCCCACATAATCTAAGTATTGTACTCTGACAAGTACTAAATGCCAAAGTCCTACTCCGATGGTGCTCCAACAATGCACGTCAACCTACTAACCTACGAATGGAAACAACAATTCCAAACGTTGAGCTAACGAAGTTCAGTGGATACACTTCCACTCAACCATGCTTCATGCAAATCATAAATACGAGTAAGTAGCTAAGAACGATATCATGGAATAAAAATAACAACATTGGTGCTACCTCTAGCCACTTAAACACATAACAACAATAGAAAATATTAACCATACACATAACACATACACATTATACCAACAAACCTGTAGTGAGGCCCGGTGCCACACAACTTTGGGAATATACACTCTTGGGTGAGGCCCAGTGCCACACAGCTCTAAAAAAGTACACCCATGCTCAGAATCTCTCATCGAGCATCTTCGGATGATACCCGGTGCTACACAGCTTTAGGAACGTATATTCAGAAATCAAAACCATAGTGTTGCAACACACTCAACTCTCACTGGGTATTTGAATCCCACCAAAACAAGGTACTCAACCATACAAATGCGCTTACGTGGCATACTACACTTATTCGATCCACCAAGGATCCTTATTGTTCAAAACCAACAAAACACATAAGGTTTTATTAAGGTATTACTCGTTAAGCTCGTTTATGGGGATTAAATATCAGCTTCTCAATTTTACTATTCATTTTACCACTTTAGAAGCCCATTGGGCCTTAATCCTCGAATCATAGGTCCCTCGAACTCAAAATGTATTTTTCGAGCAAATTGCCTAGTGAGTACCGATACTCACTTAGGAGTACCAATACACTCTAGTGGGTACCGATACCCACTTACGCGTATCGATACTCAAATTGCCTACTATAGGGGTTTAACCAAACCCCGTAACGATACACGGGGTGTAACACCCCTTTCCCGTATCCATCACTAAATACGAGTCAGAGATATCACAAAACATTTGTAAAATCCTCTACATTTGTAATTCGGTAAAATTTTGTTTCTTTAAAAAAATATTACAATATATTTAGTTTTTATTTACAAATCTAGTTAATCGCGTAAAGTTTAAACATAATATTTTCATCTTCAAATCGAGTTTAATTTTAGGTAGCAACTTATCAATTTAATTTGACTTTTTATAATTAGTGAAACTGCCTAAAAACTGTCTGATTTAAAATTCATCCAGATACCAAATAAAATACAAATTCTATCAGAGTAGGCATATCATTTTAATATACATGCCAACTAGTAAATGTCAAACAGTGTCAAAAGATATCTTACTGATACTGATGTACCTTTTATTGATTGATGATGTCCGTTTATGCTCCTTATTCCAACCATTTCTTCTTTCCTACGCGTGAAACAGTCACATGCTAAGTATTTACTTAGTGAGGCAATAATTCATAGTCAAATGCAATTTGACATAAATATCAATGTAAATAAATAATAAAGCATATGATCATTTTACCATTTCATGTTCTTTAACATAAGTAAATATGTAACAGCATATATGAATATCAAAGTAGTAAGCTTAGTTCTTACCAATACCGCTGCCATTTCCATCAGTAAGCTTTCAATGCTTACCATTCTGTTTCTTTAATTCATTTCAATTTACTTTGCCCAAGGTATCAAATTAAGAGATTCTATGTACACGAGCCATCCCCCTATACTTACTTTAGTATAGTGTATTATTGCACTCTAGCGATAGTGCTTAGCACCTAAATGCTTCGGTATACTTACCGGAGTATACCGTTAATGAAATTTGCACTTTACTTGAAGTGCTTAGAATAAATTTGCACTTTACCTGAAGTGCTTAGAATATTTATACAACTGTTTATGACTCTATGGATATCCAACTATACCTTCGAATCTCTATATCATACATAGGGCTTTATATCATCAATCTATTTCATCAATGGCAACATATATCAATATATATATCAACATTGGGCAGTTCATACCCGAAATAACATTTCAATTTCATCAATGTAAGTAATCAAATGATCAATGCATTTTATTTCTCAAATCTTGACATATTCATATTATATCAATCATATATTCAATGGCATAAATATCAATGTATTATGATATGCATGCAATTGCACTTACCTGGGCCATTTATTTGTATGCCTCACTAGTCCTCTTTGATCTTTTCTTTCATTGTACCTCGAACCTCCCTTGATTCGAACTTGAACTTCATAAATCAAATAAGTGAAATATTTGTTAGATCTCAATCTAACAATATCTTAGACATATTGTCCAATATAATCATTTGAATACAAAATTTCCAAATGTTTTCCTTTCTTCCTTGTATTGTTCAAAAACTCATTATGGTCCTTAGTGACCAATTTGAACTTCCATTAACCTCTTTCAAGCTTAAAAAATAACCTTAGATACAAAATGTATCAATTCTCATTTTCAAGCAGATTGCACTACCTTCCAAGAAATATTTCTATAAAATAATCTACAACTAAAAATTTGATTCCATTTGGTTTGAAAGAAACTAGATTCAATAAGCTTTTCAACCATATAAATTAATAGCCAAAATTCAACTTGTATGATTTATGGCGAATTTTCAAAGTCAATTTCCAGTGTTGATTTCGGAACAGACTGCCATACTGTTTTCTGACCTTTCACCACTTAGAAATTCATATCTTTTTATTCGGAACTTGAAATCAGTTTTCGTTTGTTGGACACGAAACTAGACGAACAAATATTTACATCGGTATAAAATTCACCTTCTAACCATTTTTTAGAATTTATGGTGAATTTTCAAACTTACTGCCAAATCCAGTTTTCTACACAACTTCCATAAATAACTTCAAACTTTATACTAACTTCTCCTTACTTCTCTACTTTTCATTTTAGTCCCAATACTTTCTTTAAAACACCATCTTATGACCTTCTTCATCAAATAATTATTCACAATAATTCTCCTTAATTTTCCTTCTTTACCGAAATAGTCACTAAAATGCAAAGATAAGGATTCAAGCTTCTTAACTTTGCAAATTAGTGCTCAATTCAACATTACTACCTTAATTCCATCATTACAACTAAAAATCAGATTTAGCCCCCATACAAAACTTCAATTTCGATTTGGTCACTTAACTTTGACAATTTATCAAAATGGTCACTAATTCAATTCAACATCAATTTAGCATTCTAACTTCACTTTCTTGTCTCTAACATCATTAATAACATAAATACACTCCAAATTCTAAAAATTCAGATTTGGTCCTTCAATTTTTCAATTTGCCAAAATGGTCCTTACATAATTTAAGTTTTGCTTCCAAACAACAATTCAAGCTTACTAGATCATTATTTCAACATCACAAACCCTAAATTGAACTTGAATCCATAACCCTAATCATCTTCATAATAATCAAAACATGTAAAACTTAAATCCCAACTCAATATCATGATTTTAACATCATACTAGCTTGATTTCAACTTGAATTCAATCATGGAATCATAAAATCTCAAAAGCCTCAATTTGATCCATAAACCCTAATTTCTTTCTCATGTAAATTCTCATCAATCAAGCATGGATTCCATGAATTATTGATATCAAAAGATAGAGCTTGAAGAGTAGAACAACTTTGTAGTTGAAGAGATTACCTGAAAACCGAGTTTCGGGGCTTGAATAGAGCTTGGAAAAATTTTCTCTTTCTTTCCCTAGCCCTCACGTTTTTGGCTGGAAAAGATGACTTTTCACCATTATTTTACACATATATCTATTAAATGAATATTAAATTCATTTAATAGTAAAATTACAATTTTGCCCTTTTTATCCAATGGTTGAGATTGATTTTATCATCAATCAAGGGCCAAGATTTAATCTTCCATTTCCTCTTTCCAAAATTTTCCCTTGTAACTTTCAAATATTTCAAAATTGCCATTGTGGTCAAATGACCAATTTGCCCTCCAACTAGTTTTTATTTACTAGCTTGTTTCAAAATTGTCATTCCATTACTATCTAACTAAATCTAGTTAGAATTCAACCAACCATAATAAAATATTCTTAAAATATCATTTTATGACTTTTCCATAGCTTTTAGACCAGTCTCTCGGTTTTTCCATTCGATCCGATATACCGATAATTAATCTCTTTACTCAGGATTAAATTGTAAGATTCATCTTGAATCGAACTAAAAATATTCTCAGCACTTGTAATAGACTTTTATAACCTTCCTCTATCTTATGATGAAATCTCATAATTATTTGATTCAATTCAGATATCCGAATTCCATTTAAACTTTGACTGTAAATTCCCAATAATAGAAACATTGGATCAAACTAGAATCTTCACATTCGATCCACATCCTTAGGTGATCTATTTATTTATGAAATAAAAACCCTTAAATTTTGTGTAATTACAACTTTAGTCCCCAAACTTTTCCAAAGTTTATACTTTAGCCATAAAATTTTCAAAATTTACATATTGATCACTACCTTTTTAAACTTCAATTTCCATTCCAATTTTCCTTGGAATTCAACCAAACTTTAAGAATACCTTATTCAATTCACTATCTATCACATGATACCTTTAAACCTTAAAAATTTCCTTTCCAAAACCCATAATTAAAGAAATCCTAACTTTTGCATTTTTGTCATTTTAGTCACTAAGTTAGCTTTTAAACTATTATCTTAGTACTAAATGACCCTTAATCAACTTAGTAAATTTTGGGGTATTACACGGGGGAAGTGTTCTGATACCCAAGGTGTACCGATACGCTTCCAAGCGTACCGATACCCATTTTGGCTATTGGAATTTGATGGAACAGGGGTACCGATACCCCCTTATGCTTACCAATACACCCTTATAATTTAGCATGATTTCATCAGTTTTAACACGGGGTACCGATATGCATTCAACTCGTATCGGTACTAAAACCTAGAACTTGTTCTCTAAAGTTCGAGAATCATCCCCCAAGCCCTTAAAACAGAAAGGCAAGACTCCAAACCGAACCTACAATTTATGGAAGGCAGTTTAAGTGGTTTCCTACTATTTTTAAGCATATTAACTCCGAATTTAAGATTTACCATTAATTAATACTTAAGCATTTCAACAACCAAAATAAATTAAGCAACAAGGAAATCACATTGATAATTTCCAGAAATACATGGGAGTTAGTAGTGTACTAACCCTGATTTCTTGTTGAGAAAGAAGCCTCCAACCAAGCTCCTCAACCCTTCTTCTTCTCTTGAGCCTTGAGAGCTTCTCCAACCTCTTTCACTTTCCTCGTAGATCCTTAGAAGATGATCAATCTTCTCTCAATAATAATTTTGAGATTCACTCTCCAATACACAGATTCAACCTTTTACTTGGATATGGGGCTAGGAAATGAGGGGTTGAGAGGATGAAGAAGACAATGAGACAAAGGGTGATCTTATATGCATACTTTTTTGCAGAGATATTAAACACCCATTTCCCCTCTTCAAAATGGGGTATGTTACTCATTTACCCCTTTCTCATTCTCTTATCACAACAACAAACTAAGGCTCAAATCCAACAACAAAAGATAGCCCACTAAAGCTCTCGAAGGCCCAAACTCTTGGTCAAAACACGAAGCCCACACTTCAGATTATACCAACCTTCGGATTTTAAAATCCGGGTCGTTATAGAGAGTGAAAGAGTGAGAGAAAGTGAGAAGAGAGGTAGAACCTATGTGAGTAATTGGAATTTTAAAGCCATCACCAATCATTATTTTATCCGGACCAGTGTAAGGATTGTGAATGAAAAGGTTCTGTAGGTCGGTAGTTATATGGTATGTTGCACCACTATCTAACAGCTATGGATCATTCGAGGAAGAGGTGGAGGTTGCAACATGGGCTTGAGTTTGCCAAGGTGAAGGCACACGAGATGTCAAGGAGGTAGTGGAGTATGTTGGTGGAGACACATTCGGGAGCTACTAAAGAAATAGAGAGCATTGAGTGACAACATGACCTTGTGATCGACACTACTGACATTTTCCCAAAAAGGGACGCATTGGTCGATTGTTGTCACCAACCATTGTGATCGTGCCTAAACTCGTGTGAAAAGAATGGCTGATATCATATGAAAAAAGAATTACGGTGGGATGTAAGGGACTTTGTGTTTTTATTCCATATAGAGAATTATTCAAATACAATGGATAAGATAAGAAAATGTTGTTACAAAGATTAAAGGGAATCACAACAACAACATTTGAAATTAAGGAGATTGTGATATTATCCTATCATTAGGTAGGATTAGGATTAAGATTAAAATTATGATTTGATAAAAAAAATTGATAAAATAGATAATTAACTGAGATAATTTCAGATTCTATGGTGGACGCGTGTTCACTTTGGACCCATGTGAACCCGATTGTGCTAGTCACAACTTGTGAACTCTTAAATTTAAGACATACGAAGCTATGGTGAAGTGCAATTGTGCATTCAATTTTTTTAAAATAAGTTTAATTTAATGTTATTTTTTAAAAAAACACTTTAGTGTGTAAAAGAGAAAAATTATATCTATAAACATTTAAAAAAATAACGGATTCCTGATCCGTTATTGTTCAAATCTTCGTATAAAATTGTGAAGAAAAGCCTTTTCAATATTAACACCACCAACTTAATATAGTATAAATTGTAACTTCATCCATAATTGGAATTGGAATGAAAATTACATGGAAAAAAAAGATTTTGATTAAGATACATGAATTTAATTAAAGATCAACATATATATGATGAGAAATATATGGTTAATGCAAGAGACAAAATAGTCCAACAAAATTTGAATGTTAGACTAATCAATAAGACACTTAATTTTCTCATTATTTTTATCAATCAATTTATTGTCAAATATTTAAATACTTTTAGAGTATATTTTTTGTCGCACTCCTGTTTTCACAGGGTTTGGTCTTGACTAATTCGGACTAACCTGCATCATACATTCAATTTTGGTGGATGAGTCTTCCAACAGGGACTTTCTGCATGTATAAGACCTCAAACTAGAGACTTGCTTAAAAGATACCAAGGTACTCATCACTTGAACCAAACCTAATATTTTTTTTTGAGTATTATTGATATTTTATGATAATTAAGATTATTCTAGAATTACTAGTAATTACATAAGCTCGTATTTATTAAGATAAAAATTATAATTTTATACAAATACACTATTATACCAAACACACCCTAATATTACAATTTTAATAGTTTATAAAATTGAATGGTGATAATATATTAATACCAAACACACCCTAATATTACAATTTTAATAATTTATAAAATTGAATGGTGATAATATATTAAGAAGTCAATTTCATTGAATATTTTAAGCTGACCTACTAGTCATGAATTTCATAAAAATTAACACACTATAAATACATATAAAATTAAATAAAAAATAAATGTAAGTACGAAATTAAAAGAAGATCTTCAAATTCTTCAGATTTTTTGAATTCTTGATCTAAAATTACAAAACGGTCCTAATGGACGAGTTCTCTGAGTTGTTACGTTAGATTTTTGGAGTTGGAGTAGAAAAAAAATTCTTTTGAGAATTCTATGATCGACTTTCGATTTATATAGAGGAATTATATAGTGGAATGAGATGTTAGCTTTTTGTAGTATCAGATCCAAATTAATCAGCTAAAACGTCGAATATCATAATTATACCAAAGAAAAGAAAATCCATAAATTTAATTGTTTTTGCATACTGAGGTGTAGAAAATGTGGTCAATGCATTTCTTGTGTTAAAAGAGCTTTTATATATGATCTTTCAATGTGATAAAATAGGTCATAAATTGAAGTTAAGCCATAAACTATTCCAGAACACTACAATGCTGCTCGAAAATGGATGACAATCAAATAATGAAGCTTCAACATTCTCATTAATATATCAGGTTCCGATTCAAACCATATCAATCCTGCCCAGAAATGCCTCGCAACAATATTTCAATAACTACATTAGTTTTTCATTTCACTTACTCATTCAAAAGAGTTGTCAACAGCAGATCTTGGACGAATCCGGCTCTCCCCGTGGCTTGCCGAATCCTTTTTTCACGTTCTTCGTTACTCAACGAAGGATCGAAACTGTATGAGAGAACACAAAGCAAGCATTATATCAAATAAATAAATAAGAAGCCGTATTCACGGTGTCTATATGAATAATCAATGCATCAAGAGACATTCTTCATATCCAAAATCAAACTCCGATATATGAATTGTATCCCAGTTGCAAACATAAATATATATTTGGTAACAAAAAGTTTAGATTTAATCCATTACCTTGATTTCCACATATGTGCTGGTGCCGCCTTCTTTGCTGTGGTATCTTCAAAACTAGTTACAACAGATTTTGTAATTTCTTCAGCTTCAGATGCCGGGAAATTCATAATGAGTGAAGAAAGGAATGAATCAGTGGCGGCATTGGACACATTAACACCGGTTGACCTATATGCACCACCACCTAGAAGTACTTGCAAATGTGCTTCTCGGAGATCCCGGCCAAGGAGAGACAGAGCCTGACTGTTTGGAATCGCAACTCTACGTAGCCTTCGACGTCTCTGCGAGTAATCTTTTGTTAAGGGAAAGTAAGGTTAGATACAATTCAACTTTCTAGATCATAATTTCCAAGTCAGATGAAGAAGGACAACAAGGAGATGAGAAGTTTTGGTATCAAAGGATATCTTGAATAAATTTCCGTGTTGCAGCGTGATATGACTTAGCATGTCTTTCGCGACTTTGACATAGCAGACCGGACAAATCTGTAACAGAAAATTGATGCCTATATTAGACGAATCACCATGAAAAACATCAATTGGAGCCTTTTTTCCATCATAAATCATAAGGCTAAGTATAATAAAGTTTGAGTATTAAACAAACTTAATGAGTTGTATTTAAATTGATTCTGCATATTTCACATTTCATCAATTTCAGACGCAAAAGTTACAGAAGACAATCAGAGCCAAAAAGAAATGCTCTCGATTACATTATTTCAGAGGATGCACCGGGGACCTGCACTCGAGTTAAGTCTTCACTACAGATAGGGTTAGAGGGAAGGGCTTTTAATGAAAACGGAAGGTAATCTCCTACAGATAAAAAAGGGTGAGATGTCTAGGAATCGATTAGCAATTGATATCTACCTCCATCATCCCTGATGCATACCAATTACCAAATGCCCATTCCTCTATAACCTTAGCAATATCTTATACTGTATGCTCATTCTCAATCCTATAACATTCTGTACCAGTCACACATCCCTTTCCATGTATGTACACATCCGAGTTTTATCCGTTGAATATGACATTCTTTTCCTGACATGAAAATAACATCACCAACCCAGTTCGAGATCCTCCAAATCGAGTGGTAAGCCTTCTGTTTGCATATAAACTTACAATCATTATGAAAAGAACTAGAAAGAAGTGGCTGAAAACTCTATCGAACTCTGACATAAGTTTATGCAAAGGTTAAATGACCGATTATTAGGTTACTTGAGGCATCAAGTTCCATCTATAAAGTGTATGTTTTAGTTCCATTTCAACCACACACCATAAAAAAAGCATAAAGATTGAACATATCCTAAAATTTATGCTTTGAAAAACCAACCATCCGTTTCGGTTGCCAAAGCATTGCCATAGATCTTACTGTCATGGGCGCCAAAACTATACAAACTAGGCTACTGCTTAACCCTAGCTAAGCAACAATGAGAGAAAGGATGTCTCAAAGCAATTTAAGTTTCTATTGTTCCAAATTAAGTTACAATGGCATAACTAAGCCTTCAAACCGGAAACCTAATCCTTACAAGATCATCAACGGGGATTGGGACTATGTCCTAAAATCATTAGCAACATCTTGGAATCATTGTAAGCACTGTTTTAACATTAAAGTTCTTACGGTTCCACCTATCCCACACCCCCAATGTTCAGAACCAAACAACAAGACCCGCATGTGACATTCTCCATTTTCATAATCTAATCCAACAAAATAGGATAAATGGACTCATGACTTCATAATCTTATTCATGGTACACAATGATAGAACATATAATACCCAAAGATATGATTGTTGTTTTATCTTGTCCCACAGAGGTGTTTCTCCGAGGACAAAACTATGAGGGTGAAATCTGAAGCCCTATAACAAACAACAGCTCGGGAGCTATCCAATCCGTTGCATAAAAAAGAACTGAAAATCCAAAAATGAAATTTACTCGAATAATTTCACAATTGAACTCTGCAACATTCTTAATTTGATAATATAAATAAAGAGAAAAAATACCAGAAACCGAGTAAAAATTCCTTCAAATATAATACATTATAATTTGAATAGAAAAAACGAAAAGGAAATTATCCAACCAACACTAGGAAAAGTTAATATGTTTTCCTGGGTTTCTATAAAAGGAAAAGTCAATTTCGCAATAAAAATAAACCAAAACACACGCACACACAAAAAAAACGGAAAACAAGGTTATTATAAAAGCTTGCCTTAATAAGAAAGCAAAACATCAAACAAACAACAGTAAATTCGTACCATTCAAACATAAACTTAAATGAAAACAAAACTTTGTTTTTCTTATTATTAATCAAATTTCCTTACCGTAACTTTTGACTCGCAGGGATGATCATCTTCGAGATGCGAACACAGAGACGCGATATCGAAATCCTCGTAACAGTACGGACATGGGAAATCGGGTCGAACCTCGTCGTCTACCTCAAAATCATCGATGCTCAAACGATCTTTGTTTATTCATTTTGTTTATGTTTCAAAAATAAAAACACAATAAAAGTTTGAGATAAAATAAAGAAAAAAAAAACAGATAAAATATTGAAATCAAATATACCTAAATGAGAGGTCTGATGGCGGTGCTGCAAATTATATTGGCGTTTGGCAGCCGCGAGACGAGACGTCCAGAAATCGGAATCCATCGGAATTGCCAAAGGTTGAGCTTCTGACTATTTTATTAAAAATTTACTATACAAAAACCGAAAAAAACATAACCTTTAAAACAAATAACACTGTATCAATATCTACAGAGATTTGTTTGTTTTTCTTCAAAATCTATATATGTTTCTGGGTTTTTCTTTGACCTTTTGAAAAACCTTAGGCTTTGTTAATCTCAGGAAAATATAAAAATACAGAGAGAAGGTAGATTATTTGTTTATTGACCAGATAATGATAATTAATAATCGATGATGCTTGATTTCGTGATTAAAAAATTGACCATTTTCTTTTTAATTAAAAAATGTCTTCATCTGATAAGAAAGCTTCAAAAATTGACGACTGAATCAGAAAGGCTTAAACACCACTAGACAAGAGGAGACGTAGAGCAATGGTCAGGGTTTTCTTACTTTAATTTCATTTATATTACTATTTTTCTCCTTTTTAAGTGCTTTATTTAGCAACTTGTGGTCTACATTTGATGCCTTTTCTTGTTTTAGGGAAAAAAAGGACGGAGCTATCAAGTTTCTATTTGGTATTATACTAACCACGTAACTTTAAAGTTTGAACATTAATATAATACTTATCCACATAGCTTCTATTTAATATTATATTAAAAAATTAATTTCGTCAACGATTTCTAGAGTATATAATTAAAAAAAATTTGTTGATATTATTTTTTATAGATCGTGAATTCAGTACCCATTAAAAATAATTTTTCTCTTTTTTTTCTTTGGGTAAGAATTGTTCAAAAAAAATCTTTCCGTCCTATTTATTTTGTTATTTGTTGATTTTTTACAAAATTTTAGACAAAAAAAATTGTGGTATAAAAAATTTAAATGATAAATTTACCCTTAAAAAGTTAACTTTTATTTTTGTTAAAAAAATAAAAAAGTAAATTTATCGTATAAAAGTAGTTGACTTTTTCAAAGTAAAAATTTAAGTGAGATAATTTTAAAATACAAAAGAGACAATTTTATTAGGACGAATAAAATAATTTTTAAATAAAAAATTAATATATATACCCCTCAAATATAATCGTGTCTTTGTAGAGAATGTTTTGTACTTAATGCAGAACCATGGACGATACTTGATGGCCTTCGACATACAGAGGCTTGGATATAGGCGAGAGAAGATGAAGTTCGATAGCTTGGAGGCGAGCAGTGCACTGTAGAAACTGGCTTTGGCCAGCACAGTAATGCTCTTATTGTGGTGAGGAACTTTTACATCATGATTAGGTCTCATTACGTTGGAGGAGTTTCTTCTTGCAGATCAACCAGCCCAGGTGATGGAATCACTACAAAGGGATCAATAGTTTAGTGTTGTGGATTAACTTTATTATGTTTTAGTTCTGTTTAAGTAAAAAAAATCATGTCTTTATATGTTATTTTTTTTGTTTAAATAAACCAACAACTATTAACTATCAATAAATTTTATTAAATATTTTTATACAATCAGGCAATGCAATCAGTTATTAACTAATACAATCTGTTATCAACTATCAACTATCCATTAATTGTCAAATATTGTTATTATTTTTTAATAAGAGAGAACATGTTTGGACTTTAAAAATTATATTGTTAACAAACAATTACAAATTTCAAATATGAATGATAAAACCAATACAAAGAAATAAAAGCATGTCGAAAAATTTAAATTTGATAGTTCACTCCAGCAATAAATATTTAAGATCCATACGAGTGTTTGGAGTTTTGAATTATACTAATACCATCAAGTCCACTAATCTTAACTATATAATATCATTAGATAAAACTTAATATCGTTGGAAACTCCATACATCGTTTAGCATTTAGAGGTATTATTACTTAATTACATATAGACATTCATGCAGTAGAACAACACCTAAATTGGAATACGAAAATGCTGCTTTCACACTTTTATAACTAGATTTGAAGCATATAACTGAACACAAGATATTCACAATAGGATAATGTAAACGATGGGTAATTTTATAAAAAAAAATTCAACCAATTATGGTTAAACCTCAAATTTCTAGCACATAGTTAGAATATTTTAGCTTAAAAATTTTGGGTAATTTTATAAAAAAAAATTCAAGCTAAACAAATAGCTCTTAAACAGGACAACACATTATGGTTTAGGGTTTATAGGTTAAACCCTAAATCTCTAATTATATTACTTGAACCTAAATCATAACCTCTAAAGCACAAATTCTAACCTTAAACCCTAATTTCTTAAACTCTAAAATTAAGGCATTGTTTTCACTATTAATGCATAAAATATTTTCACTTTAAAATATAAAGAGTTATATTTTCAATTTTTAAGATTAATTGTCACATTAAGTGAAAAAGTAATGCATGTGATAATTTATTTTATAAGATTCTTGAAATAATTATAAGAAAATAAATTTAAAAAAGTTTAACAACCAATATCTTGAAGTAATATTGAAATAAAAATGTTGGACTTTCAATTTAAACGAAGACTTAGTAAAAATGGAACAAAAAATATATTAGGTTAATTAACCAATCACTTTAAGTTAATTAATTACAGGTCATGTCAATATTAGTTCAAATCGGTTAACAGGTTGCGTCTGTAACAAGTTGAGTCAATTAACATGTCGGGTTAACAATAAGTCAGGTCAATTACATGTTAGGTTGGTAACAAGTCAGCTAAAATCGAATCTCAGGTCATTTCAAGTCGGGTTATATTAAATATTTACCATGTTAATTTCAGGTCGGGCTTATATCAGTTCAGATGCAGGTCGAGTTCGATTATTACATTATTGGGTTCAATTCGGGTTTGACTCATTCTCAAGTCGGGTTCGGATCCAAAATCATCGCGACCATTTCGAGTTCAGGTCAATATCATATTAGACTCGGTCAAGTTTAGGTCATTATCACCTCGGGCCAAATCCAGTTTAAACTTGAATCCGTTTCAGTCGGGTATATATATATATATAAAAGCCAACATTCTTGTGCGAGCTATAAACAAATTCTCGTTCGTACGTAATTTATAACATTCATATAAATTCAAAATTACATAAACCTACCAATTCACGAGCAAGATCATACGAAGTCATCGGCTCTCTAAACAAAATTTCATGGAGCCGTATTCATAATTCTTAATTCAGGGGTACTTGGATGAACCGGAGATCAAAGTATAGTTTTAAGATTACACTAGTCATTTAGGCTTAAAGGGGGCTGTTTTGGTAATTGAAACCATAGGGGTATTTTTGTCATTCACAAGTATGGACATTTTGTTCATTTGATTCTTATATGGTAAGTTTGGTCTTACAAGGGAAATTAAGCAATTTGTATTTCAAGGGTTGAAAACAAATCATTAGGTTCTTCCAAATGGTTTAAAAAGTTAGGTCGGTCTAAGGATATATTGGTTAAAAAGACCAAACACGGCTCGAAATAGGCAACCTAACAACCTATGTATCGAAACCATAAATCGAATTTCAAATCCACGTGTAAAGTTTTGATGTCTTAAATTGTGTATCGAAACTTTGTGACGATAATAAATTATGAGTATCTAAACTAAGAATTTTCATACCTATCTCTTCCCCGCTACTCGTTGTGGGTACAAAACTTGTTGTACCTTCGTCAAACGCTTTTAAAAAAGATGCCGTCACTTTCGTCTCCGTACTACGCTCCTGTATCATGGAGTTCGGAGCTCCTCCCTCGGACTCATCAGCTCCGAAGACCATTGTGCTGAGACAAGACAACCATCATGTTTGACTGAGCTTATAGCCTGACAGCCGAGCTACTATATGTCAGCCCATCAATAGCCATCACTAGGCCTGACACGGTCTCATCAAGCATCACTCCATCTACAGCACCAAGGGGATATAAATATCCTCAAGACCGAAGACAAAGGAAATGACTCTACTACATCGACCACTCTCTCCACCCACACATGATTCCGACCACCCATTCTATATTATTTACGACTATCGGCCCTAAGTTAACCAGGGATAAATCACCCGATTCTACAGTCAACTGTTGTCTACTGTGGCTCTCCGCCCGTCCCATGACGGGTGTACCACCAAGGCTCATCCCTAAACCTTCCTTCGACCGCTATCTCCACCTCCTTGTTTGGTGTCACCCAAAATTGGCATCAACAATTGGTGCAGTGGGCTTGGTCATCCTCTCGACAAAGAGAATAAGCCACGATAATTCTCCTATTCTTGGAAATTACCTATTTCCCCTGGTGACGCTTTTGCCACCGTCGACTTCCACTGACGATGACATAAATAATGACAAAAAAGAAATAATGAAGAGAATGGATCAACAATCTCTCACCAGCAACATCTGAGGCCGACACAGTGGGAATGATAGGACGACAACTCCTTACCAAGCATGTTGACGATGATAAGCTGAGCGTTGGTTAAAGCTTGTCGTTCGATTAAAGTTTGGGACCATCCGAACCAAGAGGTAGAAGCTAGCTTGAAAAAGTTCTGCCTCTCGGCGAACCCCACAATGCGAGCCCTTTGGTATGATCGCTAGCAAAAGCAAGCGGCGACACCTCGTACAAACTTACCAACAACTCCATGAAGGGAGTCCCTTGTGTGAAAGTGGGGAAGCATCAGCTAAAGAAGCAGTGACCAACCCCAGACTGAAAACAACCCACATGAGAAGCATCGTTAGCCAAAGATTTTTCCTCCACCCCTGTAACATCCTTATGTGTATAAGCAAAAATGTGGCATCCTAGGTAGTTTAGAACTTGGATGACTCCAGAAACGGATGGCACCAAATGTAAATGTAAATGTAAATGTAAATGTAAATGTAAAAATATATGAATTATAGGGTAACCTCCACCTCGTAGCTGCCTCTGTGTGCAAGATTAAAGAAAGTGTGGAGAACCCCCCAACTAATGGAATAAACGTGGAATTCACACAACAATGAATTTTCTACAAATATCTCTCCAACAAATGATCTTCGCTAGAAACGCACACATCTCTAAACCTTCAGGTATTGGGGACACCCATACTATTAGAACACCCCAAGAACTTGGTACAGTCTTAGGGGAAAATTTGAACTTGTTCTAAAATAACTACATGTTTCTTTAGGTGTCTGCATTATATACTTCGGAGATTATCTCTGCAAATATGAAATCTCCGAGCATTCATCTGTTTCTACAAAGGGAATGTACATAACTATGCCCTAACTTATGAATGATCCTACAAAAGCACAAAGGCAATTCTCGCAGACCACTTCGACTCCCAAGTACTCTATATGCAATTTCAACCTTTTTACGCTCGTTTCTCCAAGGGTATTAGTTGAGATACTTATTTTGATATAACTTTAATGAAAAATATTTTTGGACTTAAAATAAATTGTAAAAATAATTCAAAAGTCCATCTACTTAAAAAATATATTTGAAATGTTTTTTAAAGAGTTTTTGACTTGTATAAATACTTTCAAACTTGAAAAATGTCAAAAACTGTGTGTCTATACCAGTACTCAACTCTCGGTACCGATACGTAGATACCTATACTGGTTCGGTCACACACATACCGATACGAGAAAGGCTTTAAGGATTTTAGGGAGCAAATTTTGTACCGATACGACTATTCTAGTACCACGAAGCAAGGACTAGTACCAATACTTAAGGTTTTAACCATAAACAGTGATAGTCAAACCTGTAAACCCTGGATCACCTAGACATCAAGTTTTATCCCCTTACTAAATACCCAGAAACACCTAGCCATCAGGTATTAGCAAAGGCCATCTACTCGGAAACACCTAGCCATCGAGTAAGGGACAACACATACTTGAAAACACACAACCATCGAGTAGGGGATAGTACATACTCGAAAACACACAGCCACCGAGTAAATGTTATCGTATACTCGAAAAAAGATAGCCATCAAGTAGTGGGTGTCGTATACTCGGAAACATCCAGCCATCGAGTGCACGCAAAAAAGGAAATAAGTATTGTAGTAAAAATCTTAGGTATTCGAATTCCATCGATCATCGCTTCAAACAATCAATGTCTACCCGACATACAAGTAACGCAATCCCAATGATCTATCTATTGTTGCTAATTGTCATCCCATTATAAATTTTACATTATCGAGTTGTTAATAGATTATGGATGAGTGTATAATTGTTCTCATTAATTATTTTCTTTAGTCCACGTTACCTCATTAATTAAGGCATTAATCAAGTTATTAAACATACGAGTCAAATTTCTATTTCTTAATTAGCATTTAAATGTTATTCCATTTATTGGGTACCGGTACTCGAATACTAGTATCGGTATGGTACCCTCGAGTACCAGTACTCATACGTGTACCGATACTAAAATGGCTTACTAGAAATTTTAAATTTCCCCGAGTACCGATACGAGTTAACCCGTATCGATAAAGTATCAAATAGCGTATCAGTATAGTCGAAGCTCGTACCGATACCCCACTCACGATTTCTACCAACTTAGCAAACTACGATATTCACGAGGCTTAAATCGATCCCTTGTGTGTCAAGAGCTCCCAAAATTGAACTTTGCTCATCAATGCTCAAACATACCTACAAAAAGAAAATAATTTTTCTTTTGGTATCCAAATTGCTTTGGATCAATTGGCATTAGTCTCATATAATTTAGTTCCCTTAGGGATCCATTTTTCAATTGTGTCATTTTTGTTTAAAGAAATAAATCCTTTTTGGGCCCAAATGTTTGTAACTAATTTTCCATTTAAAAATCTAGGGAACTAGATTGTCTTTGATAAAAAATAGTTTTAACAAAATTTATTTTAGAGCTACCTCTATTTTCAGTTCTTTGAAAAGCTTTGTTAAACAATTTCTTTTTAAGATCATCAATTTCTCTGTGATGATTGTTTTAAACTTTTTGAAGCAAGTTTTGTAAATCAAAATTCTATTTCTCAAAATCTTTGATCTTTGCTTCAAGTTCATCTTTGGTTTTAGAAATCAAATCATTTTGAACTTTTAATTTTGAAACCATTTTCTTTTTTTTTCAAAATATGGTTTTCAAATTGTAAAATCAAATCATCGTAGGCTTCTTGTAACTCATCAAATGTTTATAAATTTGAATTGGATGAGTTAGAAGTTGCCTTTAAATCTTCTTCGATGGCCATAAGACAAATGTTGGCTACCTCATCATTGGTAGAGTCCTCTTCATCACTCGATGTAGCCATAAATGACTTTTTATGGCTTGATCCCTTATTCTTCATCTTTGGACAATCGTACTTAACGTGCCTCAGCTTTTTGCATTCGAAGAAAATGATGTGATCCTTTATCTTTATTCTTGATTCATGTCTTGATTCTTCTTTTTTGCTCTTCATAAATTTCTTTAGCTTTTTGAAGAGCTTGGACATCTCTTTATCTTTCTCTCCACTTGATTCTTCTTGTCGGCTTGTGGAGGATTTAAGAGCACCATTCATTTCTTCGTTTTTCTTTCTTCTTTTTTCCCCTTAGACAACATCATTTAGTAGGTGAGCAAAGATCTCATTAGCTCGTCAAGCTTGAGCATCTTCAAGTTCTTTGCTTCGATGATATAGGTCTTCGTCAAGCTTTGCTTTAGCGGCGGCAGTTATTGAATCATTACATTGTCATTGATATCGTTGAAACATTGAGAAATGCCATATTGATCATGGTATATTATTATTGCTATATTGTTATTGTCATCGCTACTGTTATTGTTATTGTTATTGTTATTGATATTGGACTAAGCATCAAATCCTTCGATACGAATGAACATGGGATACAATTGGCATGCCATAGAATTTATGAGCTCATTGGTACGGAGTGGACTACGGTCCTTGAACTAAGGCTCTATTTGGCGATGTTGGAGGATATTAACCATTTATTGTTGGCAATGTTGGTTGGGAATTCGCATATCCACATTCATATATCGATTCAAGGAATTAAGTTATTGAAATTATTGCTAAAACATGATTTGAGATGCACTTCCTTTGATATACATGTTATTGATATTGCCAGCTTTCATGTTATTATTATTTACTACCTCACTAGGCTATATAAGCCTAATGCATCTCATTTCCGTGTATTTCAGGTTAAAGGTTGGTCGGATCAAGGATTGGAGCTGGGTAAGTTTTGAAGCAAGTCACACAAGCTATAAGTAATGTAAACCTGGCCTTTGAACTCCTAGTATGGTGGCATAGGGTCTAGACATATTAGTTTAGCCTCATTTTATATGGATCACCATATTGAATGGGTTAAAAATATGAAATATGGCATGTTAGTGTTTTGGCAAAATTGGTAAAATGGCCTAATATGCTCTAATACGTGAAAACTTGGTAAATGGATTCGTATTGGCATAAAATTTGACATGCCTATAGATTTGATGTTTATAAGTTTGCTGGTAAAATTTGGTAATCATTAGACAAGATTAAAACCCTTAATTTAACTAAAAACCAGACAAGAAATGTCATTACAGACCCAGACGTACCGGTATGGGTGGTGTCGTACCGGTACTGATAAGCAATTTTGGGTAATGTTAACCCAAGAGTATCAGTACGGGTGATGTCGTACCAGTACTAAACTGCTAATTTCGGTATTGTAAACTAAGACGTACTGATGCTGCTATAGGGGTACTGGTACGCTAAATCAACACTGGAATTTTATTGTAGCAAGGGTACCAGTATGGGTGTTGTCGTATCGACACCCATTAATGACTCAATTTGGGGATTTAGGGTTAGCGTACTGGTACAAAGATGGTCCTGCACTGATACGAAGGGCATCAAATCCTCGTATCAGTATAGCATACTGTGTACTGATACTGGATTAAGGTTCGAAAGAATTATTTATAATGGCGTACCAGTATGGCCTCCTGAGTATTGATACCGATACAGGTGAGTTAGTTATATGGTTTTAAAATCTTGTAAGATGATCACTGAATTTTATGAGGCTTAATTGAAGGTGTAATTGAACTCTAAATTCACTGGAAACTTGTAAGACACTCATGCATTGAATTTCTCATTGGAGACCTTAATTATTGATAAGTCCCTAAAATTTTCAAAAATTATAGTTTAGTCCTTAAATTTGTATAAGTTACCAAATGATCCCTCAACTATAAGTTGATTGAGTTTACAATGATCATAGTAATTCAATGCATCGAATCAACGTCGTTAATTTATTGTTTATAGTACAAGTTATCAAAATTAATAAACAGTTCATCGTATTGTTCACCGATAACGCCTTTTTCAACATTGTTAATTCATTGTTTATAGTAGAAGTCATCAAAATTAATAAACCGTTCATCGTATTGTTCACCGGTAACGCTTTTCGACCCGAATTCCTACTAGACTGGGAAGGGGGTGTTACAACCAATATATGTGAACTAATGTATCATGATGGATAGATGTGTTTTGTATAATGAGATTTATACATTTTTTGCTCTTTAAGCTTTGCTGTTGGATGAATAAGAATGTGAAGGCTTAAAATGAGGTTTTACATATGGGATTATGCATGAGATCTATGATACATATTTTGCATATGGTTTAATATGCATGTTTTACAAAGGTAAAAAAGATCATGAGATGTTTAAGCATGATGTAAAATGAGTGTTTTGACTAAAGTGATTTTAAATGCATTGATGGGTGTTTTTAGAGCGTCCCTCACTAGGCATTATTTGCTTACGCTCCCCTTTCTCATCAATGCGGGAAAGTAAGTTTTCGGGGCAGCGAGCAAGTGAGGAGGAATCCAAGATTTGAAACATTCCAAGTATGGTTTGATAAGTGAACTTGTAATAAATAAAGGGCAATTTGACCAAGATGTAATTAGGAGGGTTGTATGCTTACTCCCTGTTTGGACATGTTTCTTTTGGTGGGTTGGACTTGTATGATGCTTTATATCTTGATTTGAGGGGTTTGGGTGTGTTTTGCATGCTTGGGTTGACATCATGCCTATAGGATCTTTGTTTGGTTTTGCTATGATGTGAATGATCCTCTACCATGCTCATTTGATTTTGGAAATGTTGCTAGACTTTTTATAAGATGTTTGGTTGATGTTTGGGGCATGTTAGATTGAGTCAAAGTGTCATATGATCGACCAAGAGGTCATTATAGGCCTGTCCGTACTCGTACAGGTCCTCAGGGATCGGTACGCAAGGTCTGTCTCAGCATAATTTTGTACAAAAATGCACAGGCGTATCAGTACGCCTTATGGACATATCAGTACGCGAGGCTGAAAATTAAGCCTGGTGTCGTTACAGGGGCAACTGTATCGGTACGCTCTTTAGCCACTAGAATTCCCTGTTTCAAAAATAAATACCCGTATCGGTACGCTTGAGGACCATACTGATAAACCTTTGTTAAACACACTCATTGCGATACAGATAAGGGTCGTATCGGTATGTAGGTTGTTAATTTGGGTATTATGTTTCTTGGAGTTTGAATCTTTGTAATTTAGTCACCGTTTCTTGATCATGCAATTAAATGAGATTGGATGATTATTTTAAGTTGAAATTTAACCTGAGTGCATGAAACCTGATTAATTAAGGTTAGGTAACACTAGATTTAAGTAATTCCTTCTAATTTTCCAAAATTACTATTTGGTACTTGAAGTGCAATTTTGTTCAATTGGACGTCAATTCGACGCCCGATTGAGTTGTAAATTTCATCGCTGCCAGCATGATCACCATAGGATTTAAATATACATTTAGATAAAATAAAATGAAAAATGACAGTTTTCAAAGCAATTCGTTCGGGTTTGTCTCAGCAAACCCAATATAGCTCACTCAGTTCAGTTTAGCATCTAGGCCGGGTCAAGGGGGTTACATTCTTAGTTGAACAAACATATTAGAGCAGTCAATGTTTAGAATTTATCAGTGGTGGGACTATATGGGGCGATCATCAAAGAGCCTTTGAAGATTGTGGAAAGCAGGATGACAAAAAAGGGAAATATAACAATGATTGTGGTGTTAGTGAATTTAACTAACTTCTTCCCTAAAGATGTTACATGAGAAGTGTTGTATCAACTACAACAATAATTTTCACACTTTGATCCTTGAGGTCAAGGATCTTTCCCAGCAGGGAATATTGTCAGAGGCTTTTATACAGGATTGAATTTTAAATTTTATTGTTACAATTGAATTGTCTATTAATGTTTTATCTTTTTCTAATGTGTTGGGCTTGAATCGATCAACTGAATCACCAAGAGGTGGTGAATTGGCTTTGCAAGAATAATGGTGGAAGCACTAGAAAATAAAAATTGTGCATAAAGGATTTATAGTGGTTCAACTTCTCAACTAAGTCTACCTCCACTACCTTAGCTTTCCCACTAAGGATTTTCCACAAATTTACTAATTTGTCTTTCTTTTTCAAGGCTCAAGAAGATAACCTTTACAAACCCTCAAAGCTTATACCCCGAAGCTTTGAGACCCTCTCACTCAAGAGAATACAAATTTAGCAAACAAGGAAAACCTCACAAAGGAAAAATGTTTGCAAAGTACGCTCTCACCCAAAACCTAACACTTGAGTAAATATAACAATTAAGCTCACAAGGGTGTTCTACAATAAAAATGACAATTAAAGCTCAAAAATACTTTCTCTATACATTGAATGTTGGTAGTTTGTTTCTTTTTATTCCATAGCTGCTTGAAAAGGTCTTTCAATCCTTGTAATGGCTTCATGATCGTAACTAGCCGTTGGGGTTGATTAGAGACGTTAGGGACTTAATTTCTAGCATTAAATGCACTTTTGAGCATCTCGGTATTAGTACACGAGTCTCGATATCAATACATGCCTTAAGAATAAAGAGTTGTTACAAGCAATTAAATCAAGGCATACCGGTATGGGCTTGGTCGCTTAGGTACGAAGATTGGCTACTAGAAATTGTCAAAACTTGGGGAATCAAAGGGCGTATCAATACACGAACAACCGTACCGATATGAGCTATTGGGTATCTTTACGAGGAAGACCATATAGGTACTCACAGCCTATTTTTTGACATTTGGGCTATTTTGAAAGCATTTAAACATGTCAAAAACACTTTGAAAACCTTTCAAACAAAATTTTCAAGTTAATGTACTTTTGGATATTTTTGCAATATTTCAATTAAGTCCAAAAATATTTTTCATTTGAGCCATATCAAAATCAATATCTCAACAATCCCCCTTTTTGATATAACGAAACCACTTGAAAAAATATTTTTAAAATTTCTCCCTCTTAGAAAAATAATTTTAGAAAAAAAGAATATTTTTAAAAAATATTAAAGCTCCCCTTTTTTTCTTTTTGAAATTAAAATTTTCAAACACATCTCTGCCCTTTTTGTTATATCAAAAATAATTCAAAAGAAAGTTTGAAATCACTTTAAAGCATGATAACAATGGAGGGTAAAAAAAATTAAAATGAAAGAATTCAAAATTGGCTCCCCCTTAATCAAGCAACAAAAGAATGTTAGTCCAAAAAATCAAGAGAAATATTAAATTTCCAAATAAATAAAATAAAACAAACAACATGAAATTCAATAAAATGTCATAAAATGAATTAATAGGCATACAAGGCATGAAAAATGAGAGAAAATTGTTTATTTTTTATTATGCGTACCAATATGGAGACGTTCGTATCGGTACTGATTGAATGTCATATCGGTACGGTAGGGGCTGCACCGGTACCGATGACACGAACTGATGAAAATATGCAATAAAATCGACTCAAAAAGCCTTACAACTTAGTTTTAAGTTCATACAAAGGCTCTAAGAGGTCCTAGATATACATTTTGATCATTTTTGCTACAAATTAACAACATGCTTCTTAAAATACAACATTTAAAACATAGAAACCATGGTTTCACCAAGATTTAACCAAACATTACAAGTTTAAGGCCAAAAACATAGATATGAGCACAAACTCATGCAATTGAGACTCACCCTTAGTATATGAATAAAAAAAACCACATGGAGTCACACAAACATGCTTGAATCATAAATGAGATTAAACAATTTAGACATAATCGAGCAATTGCATGAAACAAATTTTACCACTTGAAACAAGGTAGGATGTTAAGTCTCTCATTCTTCAAGTGTTTTTATCCCTTGTGTGACAAGAGCTTCCAAGTGCTGACTTTGTTCATCAATGCTCAAGCACACCTATAAAAGACAATCACTTTTGTTTTGGTATCCAAATTGCTTTGGATCCATTGACATTAGTCTCATAAACTTTAGTTCCCTTTGGAATCTATTTTTCAATGTCTTCCTTTTTTTTGAAGAAATAAGTCCATTAGGGACCTAAATATTTTTAATCATTTTTCTTTTGAAAAATCCAGGGGAACTAATTTTCTTTGATAAAAATTTGATTTTAGAAAATTTGTTTTAGATCAATCTTCAATATTCTTTTCAAATCTTTTATAAATCAAATCATTTTCTTTTCTAAGATCATCCATTTCTTTCTGATGATCTTCATGAAATTTTTGAAACAAGTTTTGTAAATCTAAATTCTTTTGCTCAAAGTCCTTAAACTTTGCTTCAAGCTCAAAATTGGTTTTAGAAAGCAAATCATTTTCAACTTTCAATTTTGAAACTATTTTCTTGTTTTTCAAAATATGGTTTTCAAATTCTAAAACCAATTCATCATAGGTATCTTGTAATTCATCAAAAGTATATGAAATTCTAGGTGATGAATTAGAAGTTACCATTGAATCTTCTTCGATGGCTATGAGACAAAGGTTGGCTACCTCATCATCGGTTGAGTCCTCTTCATCACTCCATGTAGCCACAAATGCGTTCTTCTTATGGCTTGATCCTTTTATCTTGAGTCGAGGACAATTGTATTTGATGTGCCCTAGCTTATTGCACTCGAAGCATATGATGAGATCCCTCATCTTCTTTGATTCATGTCTAGCTTCTTCTTTTTCGCACTTCATGAATCTTTTGAGATTCTTGAAGAGCTTGGCTATCTCTTCATATTTCTCTCCAATTGATTTTTTTGTCGACTTATGGAGGATTTAAGAGCAATATTCATCTCTTCATTGTCCTATTCTTCTTTCTTCTTCCTATTGGACATCATCATTTCATGGGTTAGCAAAGATCCCATTAGCTCGTCAAGCTTGAGCATCTTGAGATTCATAGATTCTATGATTGCGGTCTTCTTGGAATCTCATGAATAGGGAAGTGAATAAATCAACTTCCTCACAAGCTTGTCCTTGGATTGGATGAATAACATCATCATATTCCTCTAATAGGAATAGTTGTCCTCGACGAAGTAAGGAGGCTTGGTGATAGATTGCGCCATTTGAACCGGTTAATGTAAAAAGGTGGAGCACTTCAAAGATCGACTCTAGGATGTTAATTTGATGTAGAGACAAAATTTTGATACCAATTGTTGGGCTCGAATCGATCAATTGAATCGCCAAGAGGGGTGAATTTTCTTTGCAAGAATAATGGTGGAAGCACTAGAAAATAAAAAGTGTGCGCAAAAGATTTATAGTGGTCCAACTTCTCAACTAAGTCTAACTTCACTACCTTAGCGTCCCCACTAAGGATTTTCTACAAATTCACTAATTTGTCTTTCCTTTTTCAAGTCTCAAGGAGATAAACTTTACAAACCCTCAAAGCTTATACCCCAAAGCTTTGAGACTCTCTCACTCAAGAAAATACAAATTTAGCAAACAAGGAAAGCCTCACAAAGGCAAAGTGTTTGCAAATTAAGCTCTCACCCAAAATCTAACACTTGAGCAAATATAACAATTAAGCTCATAAGTGTGTTCTACAATAAAAATGACAATTAAAGCTCAAAAATACTTTCTTTATACATTGAATGTTGGTAGTTGGTTTCTTGTTGTTCCATGGCTGCTTGAAGAGGTCTTTTAATCTATCTAATTGCTTCATGTTTGTTACTAACTGTTGGGGTTGATTAGAGCCGTTGATGACTTAATTTCCAGCATTAAATGCACTTTTGGGCATCTCAGTATTGGTACGTGGGTCTCGGTATCGGTATCTGCCTTAATAAGAAATAGATGTTACAAGCAATTAATGCAGGACGTACCGGTACGCGATACTAAGGATCGATACGGGCCCTTGCGTATCGGTACGGGCTTGTTTGTATTGGTACGAAGGTTGGCTACTGAAAATTTTCAAAACTTGGGAATCAAAAGGCGTATCGGTACACGAATAGCCGGACTAGTTAGAGCTGTTGGGTATCAGTACGAGGAAGATCGTACCGGTACTCACATCCTATTTTTGACATTTAGGCTATTTTAAAAACATTTAAACATGTCAAAAATACTTTAAAAATCTTTTAAACATATTTTTCAAGTTAATGGACTTTTATATATTTTTATAATATTTTAATTAAATCCAAATATGAAAATTAATATCTCAACATAGTGTAATTAGTGCATCGGTGCCATTTGGGCTCGTCTGTTGTTAGGGTAAAGAGAGCAGTCAGCCCTTCCCTATCATTATCTTGAATTTGAATGAAATTTTTTGTCTCTCTTTTCTCTCTATCTTCACCCTAAATTTTTTTCTCTAAATCTCTTCTTCTGAATCTTCTTCTTGCCTATTTTTTATTCTTCCTGTAACAACTTCTTAAATTCCACATGTCAGCATTTTCAGAGTCTTCTTGTGATGTCACTTCACCAGCAAGATCGATGACCACGTCACAAAGATGCCACCGACTAGCCACCATGTTCTGTGTCATCCCTAGCCATCGCCCTTCACGCGCGACCCATCAGCTTCCAGCTTTTTTCATGTACGTCAGGGACCGCATGGTCCTTCTTCCGAACTACAATCTTAGCAAAACTGAAAAATTGGAATATTCACAAACATATTTTAAGATTCGAGAGAAATAAAGGGGCCCGAATCTGAAAGGCCTTTTAGATGGAAACAACGTTAATAATATTTAAATATAAAAATAAAAAATAAAATACAAAAGGACAAAGATCCAAAGTGAAATTTCTGAGAAAATTTGGAAATATCAAAGAATACTAAAAAAAGATATAAATTGAAAAGAAAAATCGAGAGAAAATTTCACCTTGCTGAAAGATATAAATTGAGAAGAAAAATACATTGTACTTCGGAGTTGGCTTCATCAAACAATCAGATCATGAATGGAGATTGTATTCTTTCGAGATGTCTCAACCTAGATCTAGGAGATTTAAGGTTTTGGGGGAAAATTGATTTCAGATTTGGGCTTAAGGGGAAAAAAAGGAGCCAGAAGGTTAGTTTTGGTGTTTCTCGACCATCGGAGGTGATGGTCGAAGGTATCACCGACATCGAAATATGACGGCCCACACAGTGTAGCTAGGACATCTATTAGTATTTGAAAGGGAGAAAACAAAGAAAGAAGAAAGAAGAAATGAAGGAAAATATGGAAGATTAGGGTATTTATATCATTTTTAATACAACGTTATTTTGGGCATCAGACCCCACACTCAGTTTTTTGCTATTGTGCTATTGATTTGGGATTTTGTTCTTTTTATTATCCTTTGGTGTTTTGTCCATTTAATATTATTGTAGTGTACACTTTTCATTTATCGAAAGTTTAAAAAGATTTTTAATGAGACGCACGATAATATCCATTTGTATAATTTTTTATTCTAATAAAATTATACTTACTGATAAAAAAATGGGCGCCAAACCCCACACCCAAAAAAAACGTCGTTTAGGTTTGACCTGTGTAAAAATCGAATAAATTAAAATTTCATATTAAATGCATTTAGGGATCAGTTTTTAAATTAAGTTTAAAATCTTACTTTCCATTGTAAAGACAATACAAAATCAACTAGGTACTAATTTTGGAAGTAATGAATTTTCTAACATTTTCTCATGCGTAATCGACTCCCAAACCTAATTTTATTTTCTCTGATTTATCATAAATTTATTTTTAAAAATGATTTTCACAAATCAATTCTTTTAAAATAATTCTATAGGTGTCTACTCTTATTAAATTCAAAGAATCGATGATGACTCTATTTTATTCAAATTCAGATTTTTTTAATAAACCTTCAAAATTGTCGAGTTTAAAAAATATAATTTTTTAACAAATTTGGAATATAAGTTTAGAATAAATATAATTAGATGAATACTTTATTTTTAAATGTTTTGTAAAATAAAAAGACAGCAATTGCATTGATTTTGCTATTTATATAAGAACAAATGCGTCACATCATCTCGTCTGTGAGAAGAAAGAGATTGGGAATTTGGCGTTTTCTAAGCATATTCTTCCTTTATTTTATTTTATTTTATTTTATTTTATTTTATTTTATTTTATAGATCATATTTTATGCAGAGGCGGAACGTTGTTATAGTTAGTGGGGCATGGCCCCCAAATCTAGCAAATTAGTTTTAGCTTTTGAAAGTTTTAAAATTTTTAATTTGATTCCTTTAAAAAATTAAAAATTTATTATTATATTTTATTTTCTTGAATATTTTAACTAAATCTCCGCTTAAAATTTTTAAAATTTATAATCAAGGCTCAAAATTTTTATTCAAACCCCTAAGTTTTAAAGAAAATTTTAAATTTAATTCTTCAAAAAATTAAAATTTTAATTTAAACATATAAAATTTTTAAAAAATTTAAATTGGTCCGTCAACCTGTGTTACCAATATCCACCCCTGATTTTATGAAACTTGGTTCCGGTGGAGGAAGGACCATCCAATTGGCTCTAAAGAATTCTCTATAGAATCGGAGTTTTAATTTAATTAATTTATAAAATATTAAAACATATAATAGTCTTTGATTTAGTTTTTAAGTTCAATATGTTTTTGAGCTTCGGTAAATTATTCCCTTAGTATTTTGATAGTTAAATTGTTCTATGAATTTAATAAATTCGGTCAAATGGATCCTTAATTGTTTTTGGATGAAATTGTATCAGAAACTTCCTAAGTTGTCCTAAAAAATTGGGTACACTACCTAGTTAGTACTCAACCTATTATCGTGTTTTTATTTTGATATCTCAACTTTTTTTAAAAAAAATGATACTTAATGTTATATTTTTTTTAGTTTTAGTATTCGGCCGTTAAAAATTATCGAAGATGATGATGTAGCTTGATATAATCGCAATTTTAGTACAAAACACTTATATTTTTCTATCAATTTAGTCCAAAATCCATCAATTTAAACATCATCTTAATTTTAAGAGTAAAATTACAAATGGCCCTTTTTCCATCGAATATGTTCAACTTTTTTAGAGTTTGAGGATTGGGGTTTAATAGAGGAAGGTTTATGGGAATCGGCGGAGCTAGCTGTGAGCATGACACCCAAAATAATTTTGAGAAATTATTTTAATATACATCTTATGAAATATACATATAAGAAAATTGACACCGGTTTAAAAAATAATTGAGATCATGTAAATAAAATTGACACCGTTATAAAAAATATATTTGAGATCTTTCAAGGAAAATTGAAATCTACCATTTGATTTCATCCGCTTTTAATAAAATATGAGTTAATACTTAAAATTCTAACACCGCAATTTAAATTTTCTGGCTCTGCTAGTGTGTATGGGTTGTTTTTTTTTTTTTAGATTTCAACACCAGTTCCATTTCATCATTGTTCACACCAATAGCTCAACACCTTCCTTCCAGAACAATCGCTCTTAGTAAACCCAGAAAAAGGAAACATAAAACACCAAATCATAGGATAGTAAGAACAAAAACTATGCAGATGATGGCTTAAGATGACAATATGCAGGTTTTCAGTAAATAAGAAAATCATAGACCTACAATCTTGATCTTCATCATCTCAATCCTGGTCTTAATTAAATAACATGCATATTTTCAGAAACTATTTACAGTAAAGAATTTGGCTCTTAATTTTATCTATTATTTTCGGTATGATATTTTTAGTGTTCGAAGGACTGTTTATAGGTTGGAGTTGGGTTTATGGTTTAAACGAGTTAGGGTTGAGCTTGACGGTAGCTCAAGGGAGAAAAAGGGGTTAGGCTTTTTGGGGGAAGAATAAAGAAAAAAGAGAAAAATTGCAGTTTTAACCCAAATATTTAAGATAATGATTAAATTGATAGAGTTTGGACTAAATTAATAGAAATGTATAAGTTTTGGTACTAAAACTGTTATTATCCTTAAAAATAGAAATCTCTGTTAAATTTTAATGGCCGGGTACTAAAAGAGAACAAAAACGTAACATTAGATACTATTTTACCAAAAAAAAATTAAGTAAGATACCATTACAGAAACACGATAATAAAAATTGTGTACTAAATGTATAGTTTACCCTAAAAATTAGAGATAATTTAATCAAATCTGTAAGTTCATTGATCAATTTGATTTAATAAAACTCGGTAGCCAATTTGATTAAATTGTCAATTTCTTGACTAAAAAAATTTAAAGGCAAATTTAACCGAACTTACTAAACTTTGAAAACAGTTTTTGTTTTAAGCCGGATCTTTTTACATTTTGGTATGATTACATAATAACATTTTTTTATTACTTTTAATCCTTTAAAACGTGCACATATCATATAGAACAAACTGCTCGAAACGTATGTCCTATAAATAACATTATTTTTTTTTAACTGAGATTAACATGTACGAAACTGAGATTGGAAGTTTGAGAAAAAATATAAATATTAAAAAGTGAAAGAGCCATATCCATAATTAATATATTTTTTAAAAATATATATACTCTCGGCTGTTGCAGAATATCAAGCTCCCATTTTGGTCTTTCTTCAGGGTATAAATATGAAGTACATGAAAGAGTTCAAATTTGAATCAAAATAATTGCTCGTATATTGAATTTTAATTTAGAAAAACAACACATCAAGACCTGTTGACAAAAGAAACCCTTTTACTGCTCAACCCTAACGTCCCGATCCCTCAAAATCCCAATCCCTGTTCGAGAAATTTTAAGGTTTTCTTGCTCGTTTAGTGACTTGGATTGTGGAGATCCCGTCTGAGCTCGGCGTTGGTTCCCTTTTGAACTTCTGGGCGGCTTTTTGAACAAGTTTTTGCTGTGTGGTCGAAGGTGTAAAGGGGATGCAGAGTGGTGCTGCGGTTTTTATGAGTTTGGTCATGTTCTGCTTCACTGGGTATTATTTTACAGGTTATCTCAGTTTGCTCCTTTTCAATGGTGTTGAAGACCTGTTGTCCTTTGGCTCATTCCCAAGGTTTTTTTAGCTTGTTTTTGATTCCCTGTCTTTCCCCACTTCTTGTTTGATGTTCCCTTTCTTGGTTTCTGATTCATCCCGACAGCTGGTCGATTTGAAGTCCGAGTCCAGTTTTGGGTGAGCCATCTTTGGTCAATTTGCTGCTAGTTTAGGGTTGGCTGCATCTTTATTTCTTGTGGCATGGTTTAGCTTGTGGTTTCTGCAGGTGGAGTTTCGTGTAGTCACGATCTTTAGTGGACTGTTTTTGTTTGTGGTCTGGTTTTTGCTTGTGGATTGCTTTTGCTTGTGGGTTCTTCTTAGGCTCGCTCAGTTGGGGAAGCTTATCATTTTGTGTCCTGTTAGATTGGTTTTGTTTTGTGGGTGCTTCTAGGGAGCTCTTCTTTTGGTTGTGTAGCATTATGGCCATAATGGCGTGGAACGTTAGGGGATTAGGAAATAGAGAAATGGTGAGAGCCCTTTAGAATTCGATGTTCAAGTACAATCCGTGTATTGTTTTCTTGAGTGAAACTAAATAGAAAAAAAGATACCTCGAGAAGATTAAGATGAAAATAAAAATGGATAATTTTTTCTATGTGGAACCGAGTGGTATAGCCGGGGAGCTTTCTCTTTGGTGGACGAATGAAACAAACGTTTTCATCCTTAATTATGGGAAACATTTCATCGATGCTAAGATCTCGTCCAAAGGGAAAGAGGAATGGTATGGAACTTTTATTTATGATCCTCCATATCGAGAGGAAAAGTAGGTTTTTTGGGAGTCCATGTCGAATATGAGGAATAATCTGAATGAGAGTTGACTTGTGATAGGTGACTCGAATATTGTGGCTAGCCAAGATGAGAAACTTGGAGGACTACCTTTTGACCCCTCAGATGCGAAATGGTACTATGACTTTGTCGACTCCTCAAATCTTCTGGAGCTATCTATTAAAGGAGGAAGCTTCACCTGGTCCAACCAAAGAAGCGAAGAAGACTCCATCCTTGAAAAATTGGACCGTGCCCTTTGCTCTTTTGAATGGAGCAATAATTTTTTGAAAGAAATTGGAATGATGGATGTTGCAGTTGCCTCCGATCATGCTCCCATTTTGGTCTTTCTTCGGGGTATAAATAAGAAGTACATGAAAGATTTCAAATTTGAATCAAAATGGTTACTGGATGAGAAATGTTCTTCTAATGTTCGAAAAGGGTGGGAACCAATTTTCTACTCTCAGAAATCTAATCGATTTGGAAGAAAATTAAAAAAGACAATATCTTCTTTGATCAAATGGAGAAAGCTTAAATTTCGGGTCAATCTTCAAAAGAAGTAGGAACTTTTGAGTAAGATCTCCTCTCTTCAAGGGAGACATTTGAGTAAAATCAGAACTTGCAGACTCCAAGCTGTTTAAAAAGGAGCTTGATAGAATGTGGGAAAGTGAAGAAAAATACTGGAATCAACCTGCTCGGATAAATTGGCTTAATTTTAGGGATAAGGATTCTAAGTTCTTTCATGCTACCACATTACAGAATAGAAGGTCGAACTCTATCTGTAGAATCAAAGGGAGAATGGAGAGTGGATAGAAGATATTGTGGAAATCGCAAATTATTTCCAACAACATTTTCAGAATCTCTACTCCAAAGATAGAATGATCAATTTCCAAGGACTGGCCAAATTTATTCCGCCTATTGTTTCTGCTGATATGAATCAGAGTTTGAGCAAAGAAATTACTAAAAATGAGATTAAAGAAGTAGTGTTTAGTATGGGACCGTCCAAGGCACCGGGTCTTGATGGTTTTCCCGGTTGTTTTTATCACTCTTTTTGGGAAATCATAAAGAAATATCTTATTGCCATGGTCTCTCAATTCTTCAATTTAGGCTTTCTTGATTATGAGATCAACAAGACTAACATTGTGTTCATCTCCAAGAAGAAGAACCCTTGTGAGGTTAATCATTTCGGACCGATAAGTTTATGCAATTTTTCGATGAAAGTCATCACAAAGATTCTTGCTTCCAGACTTGAGGGCTTTCTTCCTGATATTATTTCCCCTTCGCAATCTGCCTTTGTTAATGGGAGACTTATCCAGGATAATATCATCATTGCCCATGAAGGTTTCCATGCCATTAGGAGGGCAAGGAAAGAATCGAAAGGTATTATGGACCTTAAGATTGATATGGAAAAAGCCTACGATAAAGTTGATTAGGATCTCCTCTATTTTGTCATGACCAGAATGGGATTCTGTGAATGGTGGGTTCAAAGGGTCATGAAATGTGTTTCCCCTCTCTCATTTTCCCTTGTTATTAACGGGGAAAAACATAGGGTTTTCGTCCCGAGCATGTTGTTAAGACAAGGCGATCCCCTCTCTCCTTTCTTGTTTCTCTTTATTTCGAACATCTTCACATGGCTAACTGGCAAGAAGATGGACTCTTTACTCTATGACAATTGCAAGATTAAGAGAAGATGTCCAACTCTAAGTCACCTGATGTTTGCAGATGATTATCTCTTGTTTACTCTTGCTAATGAAGGAAATTGTGACGCTATTTTGAGAATCCTGAATAATTTCCAATGTTAAAGAAAGAGGGATTCACTGGATTAGTTGGAAGCAGTTATGCCTTCCTAAGGACAAGTGTGGCCTTGGATTCTGGGACGTTAGGCTATTCAATAGAGCTTTGATTGCTAAAGTTGCATGGAGATTATTAAGGAAACTGAAATCCGTTCTTGCTCAAACCCTGCGAGAAATTTATTTCCCAAATGGCAATTTTTTTGAAGCCCCTACTTGTTATAATCCATCCTCGGCATGGACTGGTATTTGAGAGGGCATCAAAGTCATTCAAGAAGTTTTTTTATGGCGAGTTAGAAATGGTCGGAGTATATCTATTTAGGATGACAGGTGGATTCCGAAAGCGTCATCTTTTCTTGTTTCCTCACCGGCCCCCTCAGGATGTTCGAATATCACAGTCTCTAGCCTTATGTGTGGAGACCGGATAGATTGGGATAGGAGCAAGCTCGAAGCTCTCTTTTTCTCTGTTGAAATTGAAGCAATATTAGCCATTCCCATTGGAGGTCCATCGATCAAAGATAATCTTATTTGGGCAGCGTCTAAAGATGGGTAATATTCGGTTAAATCGGGTTATCGATTTCTTGACGGGAAACAAGTTTTGAGTTGCAATCCTTCGTCTAGCGACACTATTGATCGGAATGAGCTTATTTGGAGATCCATTTGGGGGCTTAAAGTGCCCAGGAAAGTTCATTCCTTTATGTGGAAGCTGTGCCACAACATTGTTCCTACCAAAGGCATTTTAGCTGCTCGTTTTCATGTATCTTTCTCTTCCTCTAATAGATGCCACCGTTGGGGGAATGACTCTGAGAGCATCGAGCATATGTTGTTCTTTTGTCCTTTTGCACAGGTCGTGTGGAGAGCGTCAAGCTTCAGCTACTCTCCTTCGCATATTGGTTTTCCAAGCTTTGGTAAATGGTGGGAGAAAATCTGGGCTTTCGTCGGTATGGGAACTTCGATGACAGTTGTGATCTTATTGCCTTCTTATGTTGGGCTATATGAAAGTCTAGAAATGGGTTTGTTTTTGAGGGTCTTGTTGATTCCCCGTGGGATGTTTGGAATTCGGCGGAAAATGCTTTTGTGGAATTCTCATAAGCCCAGATTAGGACTTCTCCGAGTGAGTGCTCTTGTCCCAGAGAATACCTCACATGGTCCCCTCCCCCTGTCGGAACGATTAAGCTTAATTGTGATGCAACCTTTGAGAAGTTGAAGGGCAAGGCCTCAGCGGCAGTGGTTGTCCGAGACTTTACTAGTTCTCTCCTTCATGGAGATACGACATTTTTTCTTGCCTCCTCTACTTTATATGAAGAGGCTTCTGCGGTTCGGCTTGGGGTTTTGTTGTCCAGGAAAGCAGGTTCCAGTCATGTTATCTTTAAATTTGATTGCTGGGGGTAATCAACAGGCTTAAATCAGCTAATCGTACTGCGTGGGAATCTGCGGCTATTGAAGAGGATATCCTTTTCATGATCTCCTCATTCTCCTTTTGTTCTTTTTCCTTTGTTCCCCGTGAGTGTAACAAAGCGGCCGATTGGGTCGCTAAAGCGTCTCTTGCCCTTTCTTGTCCCTCGGACTAGTTTGTTAATGTCCCTCAGGGACTTATTCTTTTACTTGTAGTCATGCTTTGGTTTTAATGAATTTACGAATGTTTCTTGATCAAAAATAAAGGTAAAAAAATTATCGTGCATGGGGCAGGAGCCCTTCCTAAGACTCACATGGGTTCATCCCTCGAGACCACTCAACAGTTAAAAGAATAAACCAGATTAAAATAACGTTTTAAATAAATGTAATCAATTTTTTGAACGAATGTTTAATAAATTTAGTTGAATCATAATGGTTATAATTTAATGTATATCATTGTTACTTCTAATGGTCGAAGGCAACGATGAATTCGAACCCAAGATTTGATTGAAAAAATATAAGTTAACAATTTGTTATGTAATTATAATTATAATATATTTTTATTTATTTTATTTATCAAGTTGTTTTGAATATTAAGATAATTAACGCAGTCTCCTTGGAGTTAGAGAACTTAGCCTTGAGGGAATGTTTATGGTCCACACATCAGTTCAATGGTTGCGATTTGAATGGACTGCGTGACCAATTTAATTACCTTTTATGCATTTAGCTGTCACGATGTCTTCTTATGAGCATTCCCCCATGTGATTTCTTGGACCGACTCTCCGTCCAGATGCTTTCAATGAAGTTTTTAGTTGTATTTTTTAAATTTTTTATTATTTTATATTTATTTTATTATTTATATTTCAAATTAATATTTGTTTGGTATTTTTCAAAATTGTAAATATTTTTTTTAAAAATTGACAAAATGTAATTTAAAATTGATAGAAGTCTAAGGAAAAAAAATCGTTAATAGCGATTGATTAGTTTGATGCAAAACATAGTAAATTCGTTTATCCTCGGGTTGGGTTGCAATATGATTTTTTTTTTGTTGCAATTTTCATCCAAACTTCAATAGAGATTGATTATTGACAACAATGATAAAACATTACAAAAAATATATTATATAAATTTATATATTAAATTAAAAATATATTCACTCAAAATCCAAAAAATATATATATATATATATATGCAAGTAACCGTCATTAAAGACTCACTCATAAAAATTAGGTGTACGGCATAAATCGATTCGAATCAATCAAAGTAAAACCCTAAAAACAGAAATGGTAACAAAAAAATTAAAAATATATATGCATATTCACTCATCTAAGGATGCATCGCTATTAATTCTTTAAAAAATGATAAACTATTAATGTTACATTAAGTACAGTGATATTTTCTTTTTCATGTTTTAGTAGGAGTTAACGATAAGTTAACGAACAAACACATTTGGTCAGTTAGCTAATTTGTTCATCTTTATTCCTTCGTATTTTTATATGTTATAGGTTCTAGACCTACTAGGAACACTTTCATTCCTTATTTTTCCTAGAGTCCCTCATTTCCTTCCCCTTTAGGTAGAATAAGGATTAGATTTAAAATTTGTCAAAAAATAATAAGTTAATTTAAAAATAAGCTATTTTTACTTGTAACTTTTTAGTTATTCGATTTAATTTGATCAAAGGAAACCATAGGTTCTGTTTGACAACTAACGTATTGTAGTAGTCTATAGTGGATTGGATTAACTGATTTGGCCAGTTGATTATATTATTTTTTTAATAGTCTTAAGATGATTACGAGGTAGTATATGTTCATACTTTTTTAACCCTTTGATAACGCATATACACCTTGCAGACAAAGATGATTGAACATGATTCTCCTATGATGAAAATCATCATCTTTTCCACTGGACTCACTCCTCTGGTTCGATTGCATTAATTGATTGTATACAAGTGTTTGATAAAATTAATTGATAGTTTATAGTTGTTTGTTTATTTGAACAAACAAATTGACATATAATGACATGATTATATTCAATATCTTTTTGTTTGAATAAGTTATTAGTAATCAATATTTGATATCTATAACATGTATTAGATTCTAAAAATTAGTTTTTTTGGTAATTGCATGTCCATCTTACGATCTATGTTCGGGGTACGTGGCTGCCTCTTCCAACAATATCGTCTCCAAAGTTTGAACTCTTGTCCTCTCATTCGGTGTGCAATGTGCCTTACCAATGCACCCAACACATGTTGGCTTTTTTAAATATAACATTACTAAGCATATTTGAAGGATGTATACATTAATTTCTTATTTCTGAAATTATCTTTTTAGTACAATTTTATTAATTATTAAATTTAAATGATTTTTGAAGTTTATGTATTAATCTCATATGTTTTTTAATAGTCTTAAGGTGATTATAAGTTAGTATCTGTTTATACATATTATATCAAATTCAAAGGCGTTATTCAAATTTAGGTTATTTGGATAACCCACTTTGTAATTGTCAAGGACAAACATGTCTTTATAACTTTTATATCCAATCATCTAAACCCAACAAACTGCCCCTATCAAATTTTTAATTTTAGAGAATTCACCCCATTCGTTGTTACAATTATTTATTTACCAAACAACTAAATTAACTAATCTGATCGGCTGAAAGGGACTCAATTCTCCAATTTTGATTCAAAACTATGTTCCAAGCGTGTTCATTATATATTTTTATTTTAAAGTAATAGTATTATTTTTGGTTGAATTTTTACACGACTTTAATTTTAAGTAGATTTATACTAATTCTTATTAGTTTAATAACATTATTTTAAAACGCATTTAATAATTAGTTTTTTTCACGCAACAAAAAGTATTTTATATAACACTAGTGTATTAATTAAATCAAAAATAAAATTCACAATATTCGGATCTCAAATTTTGTTAATTTTCCAACTTTTAAAAAAATAAATTAAATTATTAATAAATATCGTTTGATTTACGGGCGATCAAAACTCAACTTGAAAAATTATTTTTTATTTTTTAATTTCAAGTTATTTGAGTTATTATATTAAACTTGAATAGTTCGTGCAAGTTTTTAGTTCGAGTCAAATTCGATTTTGTCAACTCAAATAACTCAAATTTTATTATTTTTTGATTTTGAGCTTGATTTCCTTTTTTCTTCTATTCATCCTTCATTTTAAGCTCATTTTTGACCAAAACTACATGCTTCTAAACCACTATAGAATATTTGTTTAGCTTCAATTTATATTTTTGAAAAATGCTTCCTTTTTTTCAATTTAGTTCCTCAACTTTGTACGATTTTCTCATTTCTTCAATTTCTTTTTCGTTTTAAGTCCATTTTTTTTTTATCAAATTTAATCCACATGCTCAACTACCATTATATAATATCAATGCAACTTCAATTCATACTTTTTAAAAAAATATTCTTTTTTTAAATTTAGTTCCTTAACTTTGTATTTTATTCAATTTGGTCATTCAACTGTATTTTTTTAAGTTTTTTCCATCAATTCCTTGATTCCTTTACACTCCCATCAACATTTTGTCCTAAAAATTCCTTCTTTAAAATTTAACATTGTAAATATATTTTAGAATTTTAGTTGATGTTTGTTTTATTAAATAATATTTCAAATATACTCACACATGTGAAAAAGAATATGAAGATATATATACGGGATATGATCCTCTTATACTATGTAAAACTTAAAAGTTTTACACTTTTTTGGACTGTTGGATGAAGGTAAATGGATGGATGAGATTAACAGTAGAAAATGTGGAGATTATCACTTAAAAAATAAGGAAATAATCTTAGCAATTTATTACCATCATCGAACGGTCCAAAAGTGTAAAGTAATTGAATTCTACACAATGTAAGTTGATTCTAACCATAAATATATAATTTGAGAAAATTGTTTAAATTAGAATTAATCCGTACTATAACATTATAAATAATTACAACTAAATTTATACAAAGTTTGACTCAAATAAAAAAAAAATCAAATAAAATTTGAGTCAAACAATAAAACTCGTCAACTCGACTAACTTAAAATTTGTTGACTCAACTGGACTCGACTTAATCGAATGTCGCCCCTAATGAGGTTCACATTAAAAATAAAATCCCACTTAATACGAGTTAACGTATATACACATGAAATGGGAAATTGAACCCCCACCCCTTACCGTCTATATATTCATACACAAAAACTCTAGTAAAACCACACTAAAAGGAGGAAAACAATCCCCAAAGCAAAATGCTTCCCATTTTCTTCCTTCTCCCTTATCCTCACATCCACCCATGTCCTGGCGCAAGACTTTTGCGTTGCAAACCTGGCCTCCGGCTTTGTTACCCCCTCAGGCTACCCTTGCAAAATGGAAACAAATCTCACCTCCGACGACTTCGCCTTTTCGGGCCTTAGTCTTGCAGGCAATACCTCGAACATCATCAATGCAGCGGTGACCCCGGCATTCGTAGCTCAATACCCCGGCGTCAACGGGCTGGGCATATCCGCTGCAAGGCTAGACCTGGCCCCGGGTGGTGTAGTCCCAATGCACACTCACCCCGGAGCCACCGAGCTTCTCTACGTGGTTCATGGTCACATCACTGCAGGCTTCATTTCTTCGGCCAATAAAGTTTACTTGAACAAGGGTGATGTCATGGTTTTCCCTCAAGGTTTACTCCATTTTCAGATCAATGCTGCTGGCCGCCGACCGTCACTCGCCATCGTTAGCTTCAATAGCCCCAATCCTGGCCTTCAGATCCTCGATTTCGCATTGTTTGCCAATGATTTACCGTCGTCTTTGTTAGAGAAATCCACGTTTCTCGATGATGCTCAAGTTAAGAAGCTTAAGGGTGTTCTTGGTGGAACTGGCTAAGCCATGCAACGGAACCTTTTAATCCATTGCTTATTTAAGAGTATTATTTTCATGAATTTGCTAATATTTAGCTTATTTGTTTGGACTTATTTTATCGATTTTCCCATTATAGCTTTCTAAATGATGTCATTTTATTATATTCAGGATTTATCAATTCAAAGATCTTAAATTTTAATTTAAATTGCTGAACATATATATAATCTTATAAATTATATCAAAATTAAATATTTAAATGCAAAAAACACGAGAAAAGTGTAAACATCTATCATGTCATCAATTATTCAAGGTTTAAAAAATGGGACAACTATTGATAATCTGATTCAATTAAAATAAATTAAATATTAAATGTCGCAAAACTAAATAAAGATATGTAATTGCAAAAAATGCAAATTAAGATAATCAACTTTTTAAGCACGTCATTTATAATATATGTGTGTGGTTTTAGAAAAAGGTTATTGATTTATTAAAAAAAGGAAAAAGTTTATTGACACAAAATAGTACTTGATATTTTTATAACCACCGGTATCTAATTAATTGACTGACTAATTTAATATTTTATTTTACTAGACTAACTGATTATTGATAAATAATTTTTGATTTTAAGATATATATATATATATATATATTAGATCGATCAAGCTTTCAATTCTAATTGAATCGATTTGATGGTCTAATTTCTTTTTTTAATTATGATTGATTAATTCTTATTAAAAATTCCATTTCAATTTTTTAAATGGAATAAACGCATATATATATATATTAGTTTAATCATGATATCTAATTCATTGGCTGACTAATCTGAATCATGTACTATATAGGCTCATTACGGGTTATCACTCCCAATCTATTTTTTTTTCATTTAGAACGCTAGGACCCTAATCCCTAACCTTACTCAAAAGATCTAGTTCCTCATCACGCTATACCAATTGGTTGTTGGTATAAATATATATACATTTAATATTAAATAAAATGTTTTTTATTTTAGTGAAAAAATGACTTATCTCATCTATTTTTTTATGGTTTAGGCCTCTTTGCTTGTCAACGTAATGCTTAGCTATTTATACTTTTTTTTTAAAAAAAAAATTTGGCCACTATTTTTGTTTTCAGTATATTTTTAATAGCTGGCCCCAAAAGCAATAAATATATCCTTTTTTTATCTGGTCCCGAAAGCTATAAATAGACACACACACACATATATATTATTCGGTCCCAAAAAGGTAAAATACTTAAATCATCCCTCAACTTTGCTCTATGACCTATTTTAGTCACTTAACTTTCAAAATACTTAATTTACTCATTGAATTTTACTTTCTAACCTATTTTGATCACTTTGAATTATTTTATTAATATTTTGGTATGACATGGCATATTCTATTATTATTAAATATAAAAATATTTTAAAATAAAAAATTATTGGGTAAATTACACAAACTATCACTGAACTTTGCTCTCTGACCTATTTTGGTCACTGAACTTTAAAAACAACCAATTTACTCACTAAACTTTATACATTGACCTATTTTGATTATCCCACCATTAACTTATTAAAACTGTTATGATTTGTCATAAATAAATAATAAAATATTAATATTTTCTCCTTTTTCCTAAAATTCTTTTAAACCCTTTTTTTTACATTTCATCTTCTCTGTAAAAAAAATAAAAACATCCCCTAAAAGCTTAACAGCAACAAACACCTATAAACTCTCAAACCACCACCGTTTGGAGCTTCTTTCAATCAAAGATCATTGCTAAAAGCATTCCATTTTTATTACCTCAATGACCCAAAACAAGGTTTGTTGAACTAACCTACTTATGAGTTGAAGGCTGTAAAAATTTCTCGTAACCCATTTTTAAATCCGTCCTAGCATAGCTCGTTGTGCTACATTATACTCAAAGTTTTGCAACTCTTCTCATGCTCCCTCTCTCTCTTTCTCGCAACCATGACTGTCATGATGGGTCCACCGCCTCCCCAGAACCCTAATCCATCGACCAAACCCAAATCGATAGCCCAAGTCATATCCAAAACCAATACAGTTAAAATATCGATAGTGGTTGCAGGGGTCAGTGCATTGCAAAGCAAACTATTTTAAACAATGACCTTCTGATCGGCTATGAAACATCATAGCAATTGTACAAGCGTACACACGTTGATACAAGTATAGTTGATAGGTTGATCCTATCGGATATCGATCCCATGAGGAAATTGGTTTTCTGCCTATTGATGTCAGTACAAAAGTTCTGAAAGATAAAGGGAAATGTGAGTGTAGTTGTCGGTGCAAAGAATATGTAAATGTAATTGATTGCAGTGAATGTTGTGAGTGCAATAATGAAATAACAAAAACAATAAAGGAAATAAGAAGAGAGATTATCAATATGTAAACCAGATCCCCTTAGTGTAATTTGGCAGATGAACAAATGCTGCAAGGTAAAAACATTCGATGATTTAATTAACAATGAAGAATAAATCTATTTTACTATCTTTCATTCCACTCAAAACTAATGACTAAAACATATGATTCAACTAGAACTCTCATTGTTGGCCAAATCTACACATCCTCAAACAAGTGGATCAACTCTCGTTACATTCTTATCCAACTCTCGTTGTGATGACTTGTTAGTCTGAACTGTCACTGCATCTCTCAATGTCAGACCTGCAATGAAACATTTACGTGCAAACAAAGCATTCAAATCCAAAAGTAAGGAAAAGAAAGAAAGCTTTATAAAATAAAACAGAGTTTTACATCCCCAGAGGTGTCACCCCGTCCAAGAAAAGATAAACAATAAATCATCGTCTAAAGTATTTATAAAAGAACATGAAAATCACACGAAAACCTTTATTCCTAGTTGAGTCGGCATGATCCACATGTTCCACTTGCAAAAAGCATTCGAGTCCTCTTTGCCACTAAGAGCTCTGCCTCATTGCCACCATGGGAGAAGCTTCAAAGGAAGTAGAAAATGATCTTCTCAAAAGATGATGATATGAGCCCCCTTTTAAGGTGAGAAAATATGTGAATCTATATAACTTTCATCTTCCAATTGAGTGTTTACAGGAGTCCTTTATAGATTTGCAGCTGTGAATTTCGTGTAGAACAACTGTATTAATAGACAACTCATCGTCCTTTTGATCTTATCCTTTCGCCAACGTCATTTGATCTTATCTTTTTAACAACTGTTAATGCAACGATAATGACTGTTTCATTGCGCCCACACCAGATCTAGACAAAAGTTGTTGTAACTAACTGCCAGCTCATTGTCCTTTGATCTTATCCCGATAGCTGTTGACAGTTGTCAATGTGGCGACAGTGACTATACGTAATCTAAGCAACACTTATATAGCGATATCATAATACAACGACAGTCTTGGCTGCAATAATAAGATGTTTTTACAATGATATTAGCAGTGTAGTGACAAAATAACAAAAAAATGGCAAAAATAAAGAGAATTCAGGCAAAGTTAACTGAGTTAGAGAATATACAAATAGTAAACTAAAAATGCAAAAATACATGCATGAGATACCAATATGAGGACAAATTAATTGATAAATAAGGAGAAAATACATGCTCTTTGGAGTACCATCACCTTCGTTGTTTCTCTTGCATGCATGCATGAGATACCAATTGGGCTTTCATGCTCACGTCTCTATCGTCTGTGCTAAGCACTTGTGCTACGGATTGGTTTTGTTAATGTTTCAACCTTTCTCTTTTTATGTTTTTGTCCTAGGGTATAAATACTTGATATTAGACCCTAGAAACCTTTTGATCTTCCACATTAAACATCAACAAAATGTTTCGAGCAAAACCCTTAGAAATGAAGGGGAAGCGCCTTCGATTTTCCTCTGTGGCGTTGTGCCACGGTCGCATCCCCAGGGAAGATGTCATTGAGCATTCCCTTTGTTAAGAGTGTTGTCCTGTCATGGTTGATTTTGTGCATCCAACGTGTTGTCCTGTCATTGTGCACCTTGTGTCTTCATCAATGAGTCTTAACCTACCACCCCGAATTTGTTAAGAGTGAAGCCCTAAATGTTATTGGCTCATTAATCGTGTAACACCCCGAAATCGAGTTCAGTAGTTTTAAAAGTCTGATGAACGAAAAATATTATTTTTTACCTAAAAAAGGTTAATTGTAATATCCCAATTTTTGGCTAGTGACCAAAATGTAAATTTTGAAAGTTTTATGGCTAAAGTATAAACTTTGGAAAAGTTTAGGGACCAAAGTGTAATTTTTAAAAGTTGTGTATTTTAACCCCGTAAATGAATAGTTTACCCCCAAGAATGACGTTTTCGTGTTACTTGGATTTTTGGTACAAAATTTGTGTTAATGGCTATAAAGCGATAAAGTTCAGAAAAATATTCGGATAATCAGATCGAACTAAAATTTTAGAGATGGTTCCATGAACCTTAGAAGAGTCATAAAATATTATTTTATGGATATTTGGATGTTAAAAAGGTTGGGAAAAATTTAAATCAATTGAAATGACATGGGATGTCAATTTTATGAATAAGTTGATCGGTCAAGGGCATTTTGGTCATTTCACCCAATAGGGACATGGAATGAATTTTGAGATTTATTTTATGGATGAATAGTGACTGATTAGAATCCAACTAAGTTTAGTTGGAATGTTACAAAATGGCAAATTAGAAAAATAAATCTAGTTGGAGGGTATTTTTGGAAAGTGGAATTTATTGAATTAAAAATTCATTTTTAATTATACAAGTGGCTTATATATATGAAATATGAAGTTTTATCAATGAAATTTCATCTCCAAAATCGTGGAGAAAGAGGAGAAAGAAGAGGGAAACTTTTCAAGCTCGATTTAAGCCCAAAATCTCGGTTTTAAGGTAATCTTCCGAACTACAAAGTTGTTCATCTCTTTGATCTCTATTTATTGATGTAAATTATTCATGGATTTCATGCTTGATTGACGAGACTTGATATGAGAGAGAAATTAGGGTTTATGTTCAAATTGGGGGTTTTATGATTTTATGAATCTATGTTCGATTTTCTGTTGAAATCAAGCAAGAATGATGTTGGATTTATGTTTTTGAGTTGTGATTTAAACCCTAAACAATTCAAAAACCTTGAAGAAGATTAGAGTTTAGGGATCCAACCTTAAATTAGGGTTTATGATGATAAGTTAGTAATCTTGCAAGCTTGATTTGTTGTTTGGAATCAAAACCCTAAATTTAAACCATAAAGGACTAATTCAGCAAAGTGTTAAAGTTAGGGGTGCAATTCTGATTTTTAGAATTTGAAATTTATTTATGTTATTAATGATGTTAGAGACATGAAAATGAAGTTAGAATGCTAAACCGACGATTAATCGCTTTAGTGACCATTTTGACAATTTGTCAAACTTGAATGGTCTATTCGGTAAAGAGGATATGTAGAAGGAGTAAATCTCATTTTAGTTAAAATGGTGGAATTAAGATAGTAATGTTGATTTGAGGACTAATTTGCAAAGTTAAGAAGCTTGAATCCTTGTATTGGAAATTTGGTGACCATTTTGACAAATCAAGAGAAATTAGAGGAGTAAAGGTTTAAGCTTATTATGATGAAGGATGTAAAGAGAACATATGAATTCAAGCTTTATTCTAGCCATTTGAAGTAAAATGATGGGATTAAATTGACAAGTAGAGAAATAAGGAGAAGTTGGTGTAAATTAGAAGTTATTCATGGAAAGTTATGTTGGAATTTGAATTATGGCAGTAAGTTTAAAAATTTGGCATAAATTCTACAAAAATGGTTAGATGACAAATTTTATACCGTTGTGAATATTTGTTAGTCTAGTTTCGTTTCCAACAAACATAAATTGATTTTGAGATCTGAGTTAAAAGATACGAATTTTTAATCGAATGAAGGTCAGAAAAATTACAGAACAGTTTCTGCCTGGACAGCTTTGTGACGTGAATGTAAGAAATTTTCATAATTTTTGTAGATTTTATTAATTTATGTGGCTTATACCTTTAGAACCGTTATCGAATCTAGTTTCTGTGGTAGCAAGGAAATTGAGATCCAGTATGTATTCTGCAATGTATAAGTAAATCTTTGAAGGTAGCGCAAGCTGTCAGAAAATGGAATTTGGAACATTTTGTATTTAAATGTTAGTCAGCAAGCTCGGAAGAATTAATGGAAGTTCAAATTGGTAATTAAGGATCATAATGAGCTTTTGAACAGTACAAGGAAGAAAGAAAAAATATTTGGAAATTTTATATTTGTAGTGATTATATTAGACAGCACGTTAAGGTATTGTTGATTTGAATCTAACAAATATTTTATTTTATTCATGTGATTAATGAAGTCAAGTCCGAATCAAAGAAGGTTCGAGGTACTTTGAAAGCAAAGATCGAACTAGGACTTAGTGAGGCATTGTGTTAAGTGGCCAAGGTGAGTGCAATGCATACATAACATGATATATGGATGTTTTATACATCATTAGGAAGACTTGCGTTGAGTCTACCTTATTTATATATTGGCATGATATTTATGTCATTGATCATATATTGACATGTTTTAAATATGTCAAAGGTTGAACATAAATGCATAGATCACTAGTTATATATGATGTTATATTATGAATGTTATTTCAGGTATGAACTGCCCAATGTTAAATTATGTTGATATACATTGCCATGGATGGAATAAATATGGAATATATGCCCAAGTATATTAATGAGGGACAGGGTATAGTTGGCATGCCATAGAGTCCAGCAGCACGATGCATACTTGGTTTAGCACTATAGTGTATATAAAAGACACTTGGTTTATATGGTTAGCACAACCTTATGTGCGGATGGTTAACACAACTTTATGTGCGGTTTTGACTCGTGTACCCAGGGTCCTTATAGGCTTATATTTGGGCTATGGTTTATGGTTAATAAATGATAAACAGGTGAATAAGCTTATGAGCTTTTGGAATAAATGACAAGTATATTGGTAAGAAATTTATATGTGATTTATATCATGTTAATATATGAATAACATGATGGATTTACATGTGTAGCGATCATGATGCATTTATGCATATAAGACATATTATGACAAATAAACAAGCACGAGAGTCTTATGACATTAGCATATAGTAAATCATTACTAATGCAATGTGAAAGTTGATGCTTTGGCATATATATCATGTTATATAAACATAGCCATGAAGTCGAATAAAGTTTAAATTATTGTTATTAACTTCCTTTATTGCCTCACTAAGTTCGTACTTAGCGTGTGTTTGATTGTGCACATGTAGGTAAATCAAGATGAGAGTGAGAAGAGCATTGCATCAATATTGGAAAGCTCAACAGGTAATCACAGTAATGACATCCTAATTGAGGTTTGATTATTATAGTGGCATGTATACTTGCTAAACCTATTTGAGTTGTGATTGACCTTTAAAGTTCGTTATGGTTTCAAGATAATTGGCGTTTCTGGAAAGATTCAAAGTTAAGAGTAACCTCAAGTGATTAGTTGCATACTAAGATAATTGAAAGCATGTATGTTTTATGATAGTCAATTGTTCCCTATAAGCATACATAACATTTGAAGACATTTGGGAATTGAATTAGGATGAATTAGAAATATGAAAATGCAAGAATGTGCATTTTGGGACAGGGTGTACCAGTACTCAAGATTTGGGTTCAAAATTATCAAAACTTGAATTTTGTTTCAAATATCATTAATATTTAAGGATAGTAAAGTTGTGACATTCCTAATTCGTATTCGCCGTATGTATACGGAAAGGTGTGTTACATTAATTTTGAGCCTTAGAATAAGTGTTTAATGAACCAAAGTTAATTTGATTAAAGAGAGATTCGAATTGGGATTAAATTGAAAAATCCTAGGAGTAAAATTGAAGTTTAAGGGCTAAATTGTAAAGTGGCCAAAAGTAAATGTTTGCATGTGTAGTTATCCCATGAAGTTTGATGGTTAAGTTGCTAAATTAGAATGCAAGGTGTCATCATATTAAGTCTCATGATTTAGTGGAAAGATGAGTATTATGTAATTTTAGTATTTTTGGAAATTAGAAAATTGTGACAAAATGGTAAAAACATATTCTTTCTTGGATTGGCATTTCCAACGGAACAAAGGGGAAAAGATTATCTTCCATGTTCATCTTCTTTAACTTAAAAGCCACCATTGAAGAATACTCAAAGTTCTTGAGAGAAAGCTTTAGGAAATCATATTAGAGTAAGAGAAAAAATAGATTTGAAATCCTTGAAGCTTGCTCTACATTGCAGTGGTGTTTGATTTTCAATCTAAGGAAGGTGAAATAAAAACCTAACGCCTTAAATTATAGTTGATGTCATGTATGAATTCCTTGATAAATTTGATGTCTAATTTGTGTAACACACATTATCTGGCCTAAACGGATATAGCCAAATAAAAAATGTCAAATTGATCATCGAAGTGATTTTAAATCTAACGAACCAAAAGTACGTATAAATAAAAATTTATTCTTGTACAAACAAACATCATATTAAACTCAACGTAAACTAGATAAGCTCGATTCCTAACATGCTTGCAAACACCGAGGCAATTGAAATCAAGTAAGGGTAAAATTGTCATTTTGATATACATCTCGAAACAACATAATAGAACACGGAACTAGATGAATAATTATATCATATAAGTTGAGATTAAACAATGCTCGATTTAAGCGATTCGAAACTTTAGAGACCAAAATATAAATATCATAAATTCGGGGACAAAACAGAAATTAAACATTCATAAATGCAATTCAACCATAAACATGCTTACCCATAAATTTCAACCAAAACGGACAATGAAAACTCATCCAATTAAAGCATAAAGATTAGGGGACTAAAATATAAAGAATTTGAACCTCAAAAAGGTTTCAACTAACATAACTAACGAGGGTAGCAGTACTCGAAAATTTATTCAGACATCGAAACTAATTTTGCTGCTGATACAGACTATCGTATTGGTACAAGGCCACCAGTACTGGTACTCAAATGCAGAAAATACAATTTCAAGTCTAAAAAATAAATCGAAAACCTTCTAAAAATACAATCAAACACCCTAAACATGCTCCTAAATATATATATATATATATGTGTGAACATAAAAGACATAAGAAATGAACGTAAGCTATAAAACTTAGTGAGTGCATTTGTACAAAAATAATCATCAATGTATTAAACCAAAACAAGGTATATATTTATCTTTTCAAATCATTCCAAAAATAAAAATTTGATGCTTAAAAAAAGCTCATAACAAATCATACTTTCTCATATCAAAATTTAGCAAAATGTTGAGATATTGGCATTAGTTCTTGTGACTCAATGTTTGTTATAAAATTTATCGGATACACATATCAAATTTATCAAAATATAGACTTGGGTCCCCACTCCAATATATACAAATAATTCCACAATTGCTAGACTTATGAGTCATTGGGATTCACTATCAACAAATGATTTCTAGACTAATGAGTCCTTAGAATCCAAAATCGCTACACTAACGAGTCCTTGAAAATTTATAAACGATCGATCGATTAGATTAATGAGTGCTTTAGATAAATTTCTCATATTCTTATGTAGTATACTCATCCTTTGGCATGACAACTATATTTGATTTTTGATTCACAATATCGCAAGGCAATATATCTATTTAAAACAAATTTGCTTACTGTTTTCTTATGCAAATTTTATATCAAAATATTCAAACTTCAATGCTCACCGACATTTTTAATAAAACTTTTCGGAAACTCAAATTAGTACTTCAGGTACTCTCATGCTTGTTAAAACATAACATATCAAAATATATACAATAAAGCACAAATGAGAAATATATACAAGAGAAAGATAAAATGAAAACTTAAACTTTATTCTCTTAATTTGGTTGCTTGGATATTCATCCTATATTTTTTATGTGTTTTTGAGGTGTATTTATACCAAGAAATGAGTTTGTAACCGTTTATAGCTGTTATGGATGAATTAGAGCCGTATAGAGATGATTTTTTGTGACATTTTAAGCCCATGCACTCAGTGGTATCGATACTAGGTTATGGATATAAGAATCAATATTCCTTCAAAATATAGTCGTTATAAGCTCAAAATCGAGTTTTTTTGTAGCTTGGTATCAATACCGAGAATAGTGGTATTGATACTTGCACTATTCATGAACACTACTTGTGCATGAACAGTGTCGTGAACAATGTCAAATAGTGATTGAATAGTGTTTTCATGTTTTAAAAGCTTTAAAAACATTTTTAAACACTTTAAAAATATCTTACTCAACTCTTTTTTTATATGCATGCCCTTCTTACGGTTCATATTCGGGGTGCGAGGCTGCCCCTCCCAACAATGTCGTCTCCAAGGTTTAAACTCACGTCCTTTCCTTGGGAGTGCAATGTGCCTTATCAATGAACTCAACACTTGTTGGTAAAGTCAACTCTAATATATATAACAATTAATAACACATATTTTTTGAGGTTTTAAAATTTTTGAAAATAATTAATAAAATATTAGTAATACGTTTATATATATTTTTCAAGTTTGTTAGACTTTAATTTTTTAAAAAATATTTAATCAAATTCGAAATATTTTTTATTAAATTTATTATATCAAATATTAGTTTAACACGATTGTTATAAATTGTGGCCTGCCAAGGATCCTAACCAATGACCTCGGCCACCTCGTTTTACATCAGTTAGCCTAACAAGCCACATATGTGGCCTAACGAGTGTTGCCCAGCAAGTGAGGCCCACTGCCTCTAAACCATAGCTCGTTTATGTTAAACCAGAGCAGTATCCGAGGCTTGTTAGCTTAGTCACAAGTCGAACTTGTTTTCAGTAGGGGTGTTTAAATTTCGGTTTTCATTAAATTTTATTAAATTTGTACAAAATGATCATTAAATTTATTAAATTATTAAAGATGATCATTAAACTTTTTAATATTTATCAATAATTTATAACGTGTAATGAATCAATGACCATTTTGTAATAATTCGATAAATTTAATTGTTTTATAACTTTTGAAAGTTCAGTGATTAAAAAGATTATTTTACATAGTCTAATGACCATTTGTGTAATTTACCCAAAATTTTATAACAAATTTATGTTAATTCAAAAATCACCGAATTAACCGAACTTTTGGTTAAAAATTTCAGTTAATGAGTTTTTGGTAGTTTAGTTCATTCGGTTAACCGAACTTACCGATTGAACAGTTTTATGGGCTTAGATTCAAAACCTTTGAACCCAAGTATCGACTTGAGAACCAATGTCAAACTTTTGGCCTTGACCCATGGATTGAGTGGATCCGACCCAAGCCAGATGACCCGTTTAATAGACCCATCAGAACTAGACCCAACCCGATGAGTTCCACCTTCTTGTCTGATCAAAACCGGGTAGTTTACTAGAGTCAGATCGTCGCCCAGGTTGATCATTAACTGAACTATTGACCAATGACTTTGACTAACCAGTTGACTTGGAAAATTGGATCTATTTTATTTGATTTTGATGAATTGTCCCATTATTGATATGATTGTTTATTTTCTGATTTTTGTAGGTGTTTAAACAATTCTGGGACTGGGAGGAAGTTCTGTTGGGTTCAGTAGTCTTTTCAAACATTCTATAAAACCTACATTTCGTATTGGATAAAGTATTCTAATTGATGAATTCGTGTTTGAGATGAACACTTTTGTTATATCTGATTAGCCCTTCTAAGTTTGTTAGTGTAGGTGCTGAACTTAGAATGATCCTACCTCTTCGTAATAGGTGTGTGCCTTCCCTACTGTGAAACCCATATTTTTCATTAGATATTGAGTTAATTGGGTTGTAGCTTCCCTGAACACATACTATCTCTGATCGAAAAGACATGTCCCGTAATATGAATGTACATAACATACATGGTCCTAGAAGGAATTCCCCACACTTTTAAACTGTTGATACTAGATAAATGATCACAATTCACATTTATCATCCTTTTGAAGGGAAAAAAAAAACTCACTCATCAATTGAGGCTGATGTTAGAATATTAGGCATCGGAGATCAATACAATTTTGCTGAATTCAATGGAATCTAAAATCTTCCACCTTCAAAAGTCGCCATTTGTCTTAGAATAGTGTTTCAAGCAGTTTTGGAGAAGTTAAGGTTGCCACGTATTTAAACTGGTATAGTATAACAACAACAACAACCTCATTAATGAGCATCTGGGAATCATAATCATTCTATGTTACTCGGATTCGAATATTAGTATTTCAAGTCAACTAAGCTCCGTTGAACAAAAACGAACAAGGAGAAGAAGAAGTTATTACCTTTGGTTGCGTGTATTTGACGCGAATAGCGGTTAGAGGGCAACCTTTGGTGTTCAACTGTAAATCTTGCAATGCAGCAACCGTGGTTCTAAGATGTGATGCATTATAAGCCGTGTAGTGCTCAAGAGTTGAATTCTGCAGAATAAAGATGGGGGCATAATTAAGCCTTGATGTGCACGCAAATCAAAAAAACAAAATGAACCAAGGAATTAGGAGTGACCCATGGGTGAGATGACTGATCCAAAGTCCATCTGGCAAGAAATACAGCTGAGGCTGCCACCATGGAAGGAGCCAAATTCAAGAAATCATACTCCATTAGTGTAAGCTCTGCTAGATAATTTGCCAAGTACTCCATTTCCATGTTCGGGCTCTGCATTTTGTAACTCGGTAAGACATTGTCCAAAATCATACCTCAAACAACTCCAGCTAAATATTCAAACTAAATATGTTACCTTGTAAGAAGCTTGTGCCGCTCTTAAGAATCTCCTGGAAAATGAAATAATTAACAAATATTTCAAGACTAATTATTTTATCGATTTCTGGATTGAATTAAAATACCTGAGAAAAGTTTTTGCAGTAGGTGCATATATGTGAAAACCAAAGTACTTCAATACTTGAGTCTCCATTTTTAGCACCTGCAAACACCTTACTGTAAGAAATGTAACAATATGTTGAAAAATACCCATATCTGGTTATAAGCTGGATGGGTATCGGACACGAATACTTAAAGAAAAATGAAAAAAAAAGCCAGAGTGAGGTATCTAATAATGACTAAAGGAGAAATACTAGCAATGGCATACTTCCTCTTTGGTGTAGGTGTTGTCTGTGATGAAGCAAAATTCTTCGACACGAGGGACACATATTTCCTCGTACTTGCTTCAAGTTTAAAGAGAAAATTAATGTTAGAACTTAAAAAGAATTACAATAGGAAAGCAAATGCACCAATGTTACTCGGATCCGAGCATGAGGTTGACACTTATATTTAAATTTTTCTAAGAAATTCATATCCAAATACGTGTCACACACAAAAATGTATTAAGATGCCAGGATTTGCAATTTGGGATATTCAATGCCAACTAAAATTTTGAATATTTGACTGCAACAAACTCTGCAATGAATGCAAAAGCTCTTACGAGGCTGTAGCGATGTCCCTTCGCTAAAAAAAGATGTTTTTTATTTGTTTGGAAAATATTTTCTTCCACGTGAGATTTTAGAAGAAACCCGTATTTTATTTAAAAATGGAATCACCACCGGCCACTTAGGTAGGCCGGACACCGTAAAAAACCAGAGATTTAAAATTGATGGGTTCGGGAGTCGGTTACGGACGGGGAGGGATTAGCACCCCCACACCGCCCAAAATTGGTACTTTAATAATTACCGCTTTATTAATATTAAACTTTCCGGATTAAAGTGACGATTAAATTAAAATTTAGTTATATGTGCAAGTAAATTTTAAAGGCCCCTTTATCCGAGAGTAAACGTCCAACCACTATCACTACGCCTGATACTGGCCCCGTTTACGCTCGAATAAAAGGGCACCGCATTGACAAAATATATGTCCGTTATGCAAGCTTAAAAAACATGACAAATATAAATAAATACATTGTGATAAAAATATAAATAAATACTAACATAATAAAATACTAATATAACATAAATAAAATACTAATCTAAAACATACATACATACATAACTATTAATTTAACACATAAATAAAAATAAATCTAACATAAATAAAATACTAATCTAAAACATACATACATAAATATTAATCTAACTCATAAATAAAAACAGATCTAACATAAATAAAATACTAATCTAAAACATACATACATAAATATTAATCTAACTCATAAATAAAAATAAATCTAACATAAATAAAATATTAATATAAAACATAAATTTAAAACATAATAAATACTAATCTAAAACATAAATAAACATACAAACTAAAAACATTAAATTAACTACTACTTCATTAAATCATAAAAATTACAACATAAATAAAAAAGAAAAAATATATATCTAACTAAGAGTTCGAATGACGAACCCCGACTGAACCCCACCGAGATCTACCACGACCTCTCTAAAAAATTAACTAGCTCAGATCCAAAATAGGACCCCGATCGAACCGGTTAGGGCCCGAGACACCATCCCGTCTGGGCTAGCCGTGAGCCTAAGCTCCCTTATTTGGTTAGCCCCTTCCGATCCATTGCTTCTTTTTTGCTCCCTTTGAATGCTTATTTATAGGCAATGTAAAGGGGTGAGGTGGGTGATGTGGAGCCTTGTGCTCCACTCCCCTCCCCCTTTATTATTATTATTATTATTATTATTATTTTATTATTTTTTTAGTTTTTTTTAAGATTAATAATATTATTACAACAATACTAAAAATACTAAAAACTAGGACAAAAATGAGTGATTACAGTTGCCCCTCTTTGCTTGTTCTTGTGAAACGAGAACACAACAAAGATCAAAAGCACTCCTTTTTGGTCTTATCTGGCTGAACTTCTTTCCTTTTGACACGTGTCTTCTTTCTTTGGTAGATCTTCTTTCTCTTCGGCGTAGGTCTTCTTTCTTGTCTTGATTGATCTACCTTGTCACTCTAGGGAAGCAAAGCCTTCAAAATGGGGGGTTGTTTGTTGGGGAAGCCAACCGAGTCCCACTTGCTACATTATTGATAATAAGCTAATACCTAAAGAGAGTTCGACCCAGCTGCAACACCGACGAAGAGACGGGGTCTACAAAATTCGATCCAGCTGCAACACTGACGAGGAGGCAAGACCGATAGGTGAAAGTTCTGATGTCTGATCCAACTACAACTCCGACAAAGAGGCAAGATTAGAAAACTGACAACTTTTTCCCTTTTTTTTTTGCTTTTTTTCTGCTTTTGTTTCTTTTTTCATATTTTTTCTTTTTTTTTGATTTTTCTTCATTTTTTCAAGAAACAACATTGATAAAATTTGAAAATTAGTAAATTTTGACCAAGCTACAACACTGACGAAGAGGCATTGTCTAAAATTTGTGATGTTGATCCAGCTACAACACCGACGAAGAGGCAGGATTAAAAGTTAGTGAATTTGGTCTAGCTACAACACCGACGAAGAGGCAAAACCGAAAGTTAGTGAATTTGGTTCAGCTACAACACCGACGAGGAGACAGGACCGATAGTTAAATTTGACCAAGCTACAACACCGACGAAGAGGCAAGGTCTGAAAATTTGATCCAGCTACGACACCGACGAAGAGGCAGGATCGGAGTGTTTTTTTGTGTGATCAAGTTACGACTCTGACGAAGAGGCATGATCAGAGTTTGGCTGAAAACTCATTTTTTTTCATTTTTCATTTTTCTTTTTCTTTTTTTTTTCTTTCTATTTTTCTATTTTCTATTTTTCTTCTTTTTTGATTTGTTTTCTAGCTACAACATTAATAAAGAAAACTTGAAAATCAGTAAAGTTGGATCTATCAACGGAGAAATAGAAACATTAACTGGAACCCTACTACACCATCAGCGGATAAGTAGGACAGCAACAACTGGGACCTAGCCACTCCATCAGCGGAAGACTAGATCGAATAATGACGACCTAGAACCGGCTATACCATCAGCGGAGATCAAGATTTGAGGACGACGGGAGCTTGGACCCGGCCACTCAATCAGCGGAGGACCGGATTGGACAATGACGACCTGGAACCGGCTACACCATCAGCGGAGAGCAAGATTTGAGGACGACGGGAGCTTGGACCCAGTCACTCCATCAGCAGAGGATCGGATTGGACAATGATGACCTGGAATCGGCTACACCATCAGCGGAGAGCAGGATCTGAGGGCGACGGGAGCTTGGACCAGGCCACTCCATCAGCGGAGGACCGGTTCGAATAATGACGACCTGAAACCGGCTACACCATCAGCGGAGAGCAGGATCAGAGTACGACTACAGCTTGGACCTAGCAACTCCATCAGCGGAGGACTGGATTAGACAATGACGACCTAGAACCGGCTACACCATCAGCGGAGGGCAAGATTTGAGAACGACAAGAGCTTGGACCCGGCCACTCCATTAGTGGAGAGACTAGATCGGGTGATGAAAGTTGATAAATTCATTTTTCGATTTTTTATTTTTTTCGACTTTTGATTTTTTTAATTTTTTTCTGATATTTTTCAACTCTATTTTTTTGATAATTTTTCTTTTTTCTTGAACTATACAAAGAAGTAAGACTCGAGAAAAAATAGGTCTGGTTGCACCGTTAGTAGAGAAACAAGACCTGAATAGAAATTCGATCTGCTTGGGTAAAGGTTCGGATTTGTTGCACCATCAACGGAGAAACGAGATCTTCAGGATGTCTATACTATTGCACCATCAGCGGTAAAGCAGAATCTGGAAATTGTTGGCCTATCAACAATGACGAATGCAAGATTTGGAAAATGCTACTTCTGCTGCTCTACTGGCGGAGTGGTATGACCTAAAAATGAAAAAAAACATTAATCAGTAAATGTTCACAAAATTTGTCACTGTTACCTTTTATTGATGTTTCAGCATCCTCTTTGTGTTTGGCCTCCTCTAAGACTAAGGTTGGCTGTCGTGTTGTTGCCCCCACGGCTGAGGATGTTCGGTCTCTTTTTTAACCTTTTTGTAAGAAAAAATGCATGAATTTTATGCCTAAATGCATGGTGACTTCGGTGTATGCACTGAACATAGATGTACGCAAAAATGATGAATGCAACTAAATGCATGAATGTGATATGATTTTTCTGGCCCTCAATGGGTTGCCCCTGACTCCTCACTGGTCCTGTCAGGATCTTGGTCTTTTGCATATGACGGTTCCCTAACCTCTTCTTGGGTTTGATCATCCATCTGGGTGCATGCCCCAACATTTTGTTCGTTCTTATGCCATCGTCTGAAATTGCTCTTGAAGTTTACACTTTGAGTGCTGATTCTGTTGCCCCCTAAGTTGGGTTCATAAATTGTGTGTTGGTTCATGGCAGCTCATTATTATTATTATTGGATTAGGTGCAGTTTTGCAAACTGTGGTCAAGAATGCAAGAGTTTGACTCGGCAATGAAGGTTGGACCTTGGCAAAGAATGCCACTAGACTGAGGCCTTATTAGAGGCACAATATTTTTAAAAGATATGGAAGGTACTTTTGGACATGCCCCAATATCAAGCTCTTGTAGAGGTTCTGCAAAGTGCTACCAACTTTGTTATATCTAATGGGGTAACTCGGGAATCGACTTTAAATTTTTTAAAATATATGCGTAAATGCAAAATGCATGTCTTAGATGCGAAAGTACTGATTCAAAAATGGTTCTCGTGGCTCAACTTCCGAACTCACGAGATTTATTTGCAACTTTGAATATTGTTTTGATATCTAGAGTGCTAGATTTTCTCCCGATGATAATTTTTCAAATTGAGAGCCATTCGTGAATCAGCATTTCATGCTGGTAAAAGTGCAAAAATTAAAGTGTTATGATATGCTATGCAATGAATGCCAAAATGAACCAATATGATGTGATCACAAAAATGGTCAATTTAAAATTAAGGTAAAAATGAAAAATTTTTGATTAGGTAAACCACTTGAACCAATACCCCAATGTAATGCAAATGCAATGATGTATGCAAAAAAGGGTAAAACAAAAAAGAAAACAAGTCAGCACCGAATAAGATCAACAACATATAAATAGAAGAATAATTTAGATAAGGTAAACAAACAAAACAACCCTATTTACATCCCGTCTAAAACACCTAGGTTATCCGCATGGCTCTAAAAGGGTGAGTTTCTATATGTTCTCTACATGCAGTTTTGGTGCTAAGAGGTACCCAAATTGTCCTTGCTGTCCCCTACTAAGAGTAGCAAGGCCCCCGGCCATCATCCATTATAAGCTCCTTTCAACCAGGTTCAATTCAGGGGACCCATTCGCTTATACCTATATGAATGAACGATATCCTCACAAAAGTATAAGGTACTCGAGCCCCGAAGGTACTTGCTAGGCCCATACGGGAGAACGATATCTCCACAAAAGCAATAGCGTTTTCCCCTCACTTAAAAAATGAATTTATATGCCATATTTTAAATGCGTTAAAACAAACGCATAATTATAACCGGATGTTAATTTAATAGTCACTTTAATCTAGAATTCCGATATTAATAAAGCAGTAATTATTTGAAAAAAGCTCGACTCTCATTTGATTTTGAAAAATAAAAATTTCCCAAATGAGTCGCCATTTATAGCGATGTCCCCTCGCTAAAAAGATGTTTTTATTTGTTTGAAAAATATTTTCTTCCACGTGAGATTTTAGAAAAACCCGTGTTTTATTTAAAAATGGAGTCACCACCGCCACTTAGGTAGGCGGACAATCGTAAAAAACCGAGATTTAAAATTGATGGGTTCGGAGTCGATTCACGGATGGGGAAAAGATTAGCACCCCACACCGCCCAAAATTGGTACTTTAATAATTACCGCTTTATTAATATTAAACTTTCCGGATTAAAGTGACGATTAAATTAATTTAGTTATATGTGCAAGTAAATTTTAAAGGCCCCTTTATCCAAGAGTAAACGCCAACCACTATCACTACGCGCGATCTCGCCCCGTTTACGCTCGAATAAAAGGGCACCGCATTGACAAAATATATATCCGTTATGCAAACTTAAAAAACATGGCAAATATAAATAAATACATTGTGATAAAAATATAAATAAATACTAACATAATAAAATACTAATATAACATAAATAAAATACTAATCTAAAACATACATACATACATAACTATTAATTTAACACATAAATAAAAAAAAAAATCTAACATAAATAAAATACTAATCTAAAACATACATACATAAATATTAATCTAACTCATAAATAAAAACAGATCTAACATAAATAAAATACTAATCTAAAACATACATACATAAATATTAATCTAACTCATAAATAAAAATAAATCTAACATAAATAAAATATTAATATAAAACATAAATTTAAAACATAATAAATACTAATCTAAAACATAAATAAACATACAAACTAAAAACATTAAATTAACTACTACTTCATTAAATCATAAAAATTACAACATAAATAAAAAAGAAAAAATATATATCTAACTAAGAGTTCGAATGACGAACCCCGACTGAACCCCACCGAGATCTACCACGACCTCTCTAAAAAATTAACTAGCTCAGATCCAAAATAGGACCCCGATCGAACCGGTTAGGACCGAGGACACTGTCCCGGTCCTGGGCTAGCCGTGAGCCTAAGCTCCCTTATTTGGTTAGCCCCTTCCGATCCATTGCTTCTTTTTTGCTCCCTTTGAATGCTTATTTATAGGCAATGTAAAGGGGTGAGGTGGGTGATGTGGAGCCTTGTGCTCCACTCCCCTCCCCCTTTATTATTATTATTATTATTATTATTATTTTATTATTTTTTTAGTTTTTTTTAAGATTAATAATATTATTACAACAATACTAAAAATACTAAAAACTAGGACAAAAATGAGTGATTACAGTTGCCCCTCTTTGCTTGTTCTTGTGAAACGAGAACACAACAAAGATCAAAAGCACTCCTTTTTGGTCTTATCTGGCTGAACTTCTTTCCTTTTGACACGTGTCTTCTTTCTTTGGTAGATCTTCTTTCTCTTCGGCGTAGGTCTTCTTTCTTGTCTTGATTGATCTACCTTGTCACTCTAGGGAAGCAAAGCCTTCAAAATGGGGGGTTGTTTGTTGGGGAAGCCAACCGAGTCCCACTTGCTACATTATTGATAATAAGCTAATACCTAAAGAGAGTTCGACCCAGCTGCAACACCGACGAAGAGACGGGGTCTACAAAATTCGATCCAGCTGCAACACTGACGAGGAGGCAAGACCGATAGGTGAAAGTTCTGATGTCTGATCCAACTACAACTCCGACAAAGAGGCAAGATTAGAAAACTGACAACTTTTTCCCTTTTTTTTTTGCTTTTTTCGCTTTTTTTTCTTTTTTTTTGATTATTTTTTTTTTTTTTTGATTTTTCTTCATTTTTTCAAGAAACAACATTGATAAAATTTGAAAATTAGTAAATTTTGACCAAGCTACAACACTGACGAAGAGGCATTGTCTAAAATTTGTGATGTTGATCCAGCTACAACACCGACGAAGAGGCAGGATTAAAAGTTAGTGAATTTGGTCTAGCTACAACACCGACGAAGAGGCAAAACCGAAAGTTAGTGAATTTGGTTCAGCTACAACACCGACGAGGAGACAGGACCGATAGTTAAATTTGACCAAGCTACAACACCGACGAAGAGGCAAGGTCTGAAAATTTGATCCAGCTACGACACCGACGAAGAGGCAGGATCGGAGTGTTTTTTTGTGTGATCAAGTTACGACTCTGACGAAGAGGCATGATCAGAGTTTGGCTGAAAACTCATTTTTTTTCATTTTTCATTTTTCTTTTTCTTTTTTTTTTCTTTCTATTTTTCTATTTTCTATTTTTCTTCTTTTTTGATTTGTTTTCTAGCTACAACATTAATAAAGAAAACTTGAAAATCAGTAAAGTTGGATCTATCAACGGAGAAATAGAAACATTAACTGGAACCCTACTACACCATCAGCGGATAAGTAGGACAGCAACAACTGGGACCTAGCCACTCCATCAGCGGAAGACTAGATCGAATAATGACGACCTAGAACCGCTATACCATCACGGAGATCAAGATTTGAGGACGACGGGAGCTTGGACCCGCCACTCAATCAGCGGAGGACCGGATTGGACAATGACGACTGAACCGCTACACCATCACGGAGAGCAAGATTTGAGGACGACGGGAGCTTGGACCCGATCCACCCATCGCCAGAGGATCGGATTGGACAATGATGACCGAATCGGCTACACCATCAGCGGAGAGCAGGATCTGAGGGCGACGGGAGCTTGGACCAGGCCACTCCATCAGCGGAGGACCGGTTCGAATAATGACGACCTGAAACCGGCTACACCATCAGCGGAGAGCAGGATCAGAGTACGACTACAGCTTGGACCTAGCAACTCCATCAGCGGAGGACTGGATTAGACAATGACGACCTAGAACCGGCTACACCATCAGCGGAGGGCAAGATTTGAGAACGACAAGAGCTTGGACCCGGCCACTCCATTAGTGGAGAGACTAGATCGGGTGATGAAAGTTGATAAATTCATTTTTCGATTTTTTATTTTTTTCGACTTTTGATTTTTTTAATTTTTTTCTGATATTTTTCAACTCTATTTTTTTGATAATTTTTCTTTTTTCTTGAACTATACAAAGAAGTAAGACTCGAGAAAAAATAGGTCTGGTTGCACCGTTAGTAGAGAAACAAGACCTGAATAGAAATTCGATCTGCTTGGGTAAAGGTTCGGATTTGTTGCACCATCAACGGAGAAACGAGATCTTCAGGATGTCTATACTATTGCACCATCAGCGGTAAAGCAGAATCTGGAAATTGTTGGCCTATCAACAATGACGAATGCAAGATTTGGAAAATGCTACTTCTGCTGCTCTACTGGCGGAGTGGTATGACCTAAAAATGAAAAAAAACATTAATCAGTAAATGTTCACAAAATTTGTCACTGTTACCTTTTATTGATGTTTCAAGATCCTCTTTGTGTTTGGCCTCCTCTAAGACTAAGGTTGGTTGTCGTGTTGTTGCCCCACTACCGAGGATGTTCGGTCTCTTTTTAACCTTTTGTAAGAAAAATGCATGAATTTTATGCCTAAATGCATGGTGACTTGGTGTATGCACCAACATAGATGTACGCAAAAATGATGAATGCAACTAAATGCATGAATGTGATATGATTTTTTCGCCCTCAATGGGTTGCCCCCGACTCCTCACCGTCCTGTCGGGATCTTGGTCTTTTGCATATGACGGTTCCCTAACCTCTTCTTGGGTTTGATCATCCATCTGGGTGCATGCCCCAACATTTTGTTCGTTCTTATGCCATCGTCTCAAATTGCTCTTGAAGTTTACACTTTGAGTGCTGATTCTCATTGCCCCTAAGTTGGGTTCATAAATTGTGTGTTGGTTCATGGCAGCTCATTATTATTATTATTGGATTAGGTGCAGTTTTGCAAACTGTGGTCAAGAATGCAAGAGTTTGACTCGGCAATGAAGGTTGGACCTTGGCAAAGAATGCCACTAGACTGAGGCCTTATTAGAGGCACAATATTTTTAAAAGATATGGAAGGTACTTTTGGACATGCCCCAATATCAAGCTCTTGTAGAGGTTCTGCAAAGTGCTACCAACTTTGTTATATCTAATGGGGTAACTCGGGAATCGACTTTAAATTTTTTAAAATATATGCGTAAATGCAAAATGCATGTCTTAGATGCGAAAGTACTGATTCAAAAATGGTTCTCGTGGCTCAACTTCCGAACTCACGAGATTTATTTGCAACTTTGAATATTGTTTTGATATCTAGAGTGCTAGATTTTCTCCCGATGATAATTTTTCAAATTGAGAGCCATTCGTGAATCAAAGATTTCATCTTTGGTAAAAGTGCAAAAATTAAAGTGTTATGATATGCTATGCAATGAATGCCAAAATGAACCAATATGATGTGATCACAAAATGGTCAATTTAAAATTAAGGTAAAAATGAAAAATTTTTGATTAGGTAAACCACTTGAACCAATACCCCAATGTAATGCAAATGCAATGATGTATGCAAAAAGGGTAAAACAAAAAGAAAACAAGTCAAGACCGAATAAGATCAACAACATATAAATAGAAGAATAATTTAGATAAGGTAAACAAACAAAACAACCCTATTTACATCCCGTCTAAAACACCTAGGTTATCCGCATGGCTCTAAAAGGGTGAGTTTCTATATGTTCTCTACATGCAGTTTTGGTGCTAAGAGGTACCCAAATTGTCCTTGCTTTGTCCCCTACTAAGAGTAGCAAGGCCCCGCCATCATCCATTATAAGCTCCTTTCAACCAGGTTCAATTCAGGGGACCCATTCGCTTATACCTATATGAATGAACGATATCCTCACAAAAGTATAAGGTACTCGAGCCCCGAAGGTACTTGCTAGGCCCATACGGGAGAACGATATCTCCACAAAAGCAATAGCGTTTTCCCCTCACTTAAAAAATGAATTTATATGCCATATTTTAAATGCGTTAAAACAAACGCATAATTATAACCGGATGTTAATTTAATAGTCACTTTAATCTAGAATTCCGATATTAATAAAGCAGTAATTATTTGAAAAAAGCTCGACTCTCATTTGATTTTGAAAAATAAAAATTTCCCCAGCGAAGTCGCCATTTATAGCGATGTCCCCCTCGCTAAAAAAAGATGTTTTTTATTTGTTTGAAAAATATTTTCTTCCGCGTGAGATTTTAGAAAAAACCCGTGTTTTATTTAAAAATGGAGTCGCCACCGGCCACTTAGGTAGACCGAACGCCATAAAAAACCTGAGATTTAAAATTGATGGGTTCAGAAGTCGGTTGCAGATGGGAAAAGATTAGCACCCCCACACCGCCCAAAATTGGTACTTTAATAATTACCGCTTTATTAATATTAAACTTTCCGGATTAAAGTGACGATTAAATTAAAATTTGGTTATATGTACGAGTAAATTTTAAAGGCCCCTTTATCCAATAGTAAACGCCCAACCACTATCAATACGTCTGATACTGGCCCCGTTTACGCTTGAATAAAAAGGCACCGCATTGACAAAATATATATTCGTTATGCAAACTTAAAAAACATGGCAAATATAAATAAATACATTGTGATAAAAATATAAATAAATACTAACATGATAAAATACTAATATAACATAAATAAAATATTAATCTAAAACATACACACATAACTATTAATTTAACACATAAATAAAAACAAATCTAACATAAATAAAATACTAATATAAAACATGCATACATAAATATTAATCTAACTCATAAATAAAAACAGATCTAACATAAATAAAATACTAATCTAAAACATACATACATAAATATTAATCTAACTCATAAATAAAAACAAATCTAACATAAATAAAATATTAATATAAAACATAATAAATACTAATCTAAAACATAAATAAACATACAAACTAAAAACACAATTTTAAATTAACTACTACTTCATTAAATCATAAAAATTACAACATAAATAAAAAAGAAAGAAAATATACCTAACTAGGAGTTCGAATGGCGAACCTCGACTGAACCCTATCGAGATCTACCACGTCCTCTCCAAAAAATTAACTAGATCGAATCCAAAATAGGACCCGATCGAACCGGTTAGGACCGAGGACACTGTCCCGGTCCTAGGCTAGCCGGGAGCCTAAGCTCCCTTATTTGGCCAGCCCCTGCCGATCCATTGCTTCTTTTTTGCTCCCTTTGAATGCCTATTTATAGGCAATGTAAAGGGGTGAGGTGGGTGACGTGGAGCCTTGTGCTCCACTCCCCTCCCCCTTTTATTATTATTATTATTTTTTTTTTAAGATTAATAATATTATTACAACAATACTAAAAATTCGGACAAAAATGAGTGATTATAGAGGCTAGTAGCATGCAAGTAATCCCTAGAAGTTGAAGTTGTCTTTCAATGTAGTTTCTAGAGAAACCAATCAATTAGATTCACCGTGAGGTAAAGCGTGTCAGGCACCAACTTATATTCTTCAGATACCTGAAAACAATGACAGTACTACCATTGATCAATGGCAACTTCCATTAAATAGCCATTCTAAGCAGATAAGAATACACCATTGGTTTCCGACAACAGAACCAAATGTCGAACTGATTAGTTCAACCAGTTGAATGACTGTGATTAAACAGTATTAAACTAACCTCTACAAGCCAATCAACCAAAATTCCCCGCATGCATCGAGTGATATCAATCTGTATTGTCTCCATAAAATTAGGATATGGCCTGCGGACAAGCTGAAGAACAAAAGTGATTTAACCAAATGCAAACATCAAAAGTTCTAGCCAAGGATTTGGGTACTAATAAAGTTACAGTGGGACCAAGAACTGCAAAGTACACAATGGAACATGAACATACATTACATGCACCCGAACTAAGTTTCTCGGGTTCAGGTGTGAATGCCGGATACGGGTATCCATATAGGTAATATTCTCATATCCATGTGTCATATACAGTCCAGCAACGGTACGCAATAGAAAAATAAAGAGTAGGAGCAACGTAGTGCCAGAAGTCTCAAAATTTATATATAGATTGAGGCAGCAGTTCATTTGACCAAATTCCTGGTTGAGGGAATGAAATTCATTCTTTCTTTGCGGAGGAAAATTAATGGAAATGAGTATAACAAAGATAAGAATGGCATACATAGCACATACCTCTGCAACACGCAAGTTGTTATAGATTTCTGGGGCATAGAGACTGCACAGTTAAGGATCCTTCTTATCCAAATCAATGCCGACAAAGTCCGGGTCACTAGATGTTATCAAGGTCCCAGAAACTCTAACTGTCTCTGTAGTAACCATTTCAAAAATGTCAATATTTTAAGAAAAAAGCAATATAAAACAAAAGCATAAGCATATGTCAACTTATATGGCTATATCTCCAACTTACAACCATTACCAAACAAGAAAGCAAGTAATCCTATGTATACCTTATTTCATCCAGAAATAGATATTACTTGCGAAATAAGTTCCAACAACAGTTAATCTTTTGGAAGTACTACTATGAGAAGTCTCCAAAAGACTTAATATTTTTACTACAAAATAGATTGTGTTAAACTAAAAAGCCTTGATGCCAATAATATTTGGAGTCGGCTAACAGAACAAAGACATAGAAACATTTGCATCATGTACATGAATCCTCCAATCATTCCTATCCACAAAATCCTCTCTTCAAGTTCTAATAGTTTCTTATCGTTATTATTCACCTGAAAACATATCTTCTTTGGTCTCACCTTCATCATCTTACCCTGTGCAATATCAATTTGCAGAATCCTTGTAAGAAGTGCATACATTGGTCGACATCTTGTGTGGCCAAACCACCGTAAATGTTCTTCTCTTATCTTGGAGATGAATATCCACATTTCTAAATCTTTCCTTCCTAATCTTATAAAGTTGGCTTTCGGTATTGCTTGGGTTTTATAGAGTTTGGAAATAATAGCCATCCATGGATTTGTTGTTTATTTCCTTCAAAAGGTTGTCCATTATTCCATTGATGACTAGTCCTGTTTTGTACAATGGAAGCAAATATTTGGTTTTGAAAGAGCCTCAGATTAAGCCAGCAAACAAACAATTTAAGCCCTTTCATAATGCTGATCTGCAAATTTTTCTTTGTCTTAGATCTTTACTGTTAATATAAATTTCATATTTCATGTGACAATTTATGCAATAAAGTTATGTTGTATCACCTATCAATGTGGGTTCAACAATTGCACTCAAGTGCCAAAAATTGAAGCATACAATTCTACCTCCAAGATGTAATTCCCCCCTTGCTAACTGAACTTAATACGTATGCAATCTTTCATATGAACTTAACTATCAACTTTGGAGGTAAAGGGGAAGGAGAAAGCTAACCATTTCTTTGATGGTGACTTTGGGACTGTGGAGGCATAGATGAATTTCGATTTGATAGCCAACGGTAATGTAAACCATCATTTATGCTATCTAACAGGAGAGTAGTATCCTCGTTCAGATCAACTGAGCATGTAACTTCTAGTTTAGGTTCTCTTTTTGCATTCTGTTTAATATCTTCATTTTGTAAGTTGGCTTGAGTTGGCTGGACTTGTGCTGCCACGTCTGGGGCCACTTTAGACGGATTTGCTGACCCTTTTCTAGCCTGCTTGCTGCTCCTAGCCTGGTAGTATAGAAACCATAAATATTAAGTAACAAGTGGTGTTGTGATTCTTATGATTTTGCAACAAAAACAACTATCAACATGTGACTATAAACAATATCTGAGCTGATACAGCTTGCATGGACAGATCGAATATGCATACAGTAATATTTCTAAAAAACTACACATATGTAAGACCACAATTGAAGTGATATTATAACTAAGGATGGAAAGTTAACCTGGATTTTGGTTGCATTAATGCAGTTCCTATATGAATTATTACAGCAAACATTTGTGACATCCTGAAGAACTGCTCTCTTCTTATGCTGAAGACCTGCATTTTCAGGTGCATCGATATTGTTTTCATCCAAGGCTGTTCTTTTCATATTTCCTACCAAAACCTGTTTCCGATCTGGTCTCTTAGGTGCGTTTAGAGGTGGCAACTTTCCAGAAGCACGCAATGCAGCAGCTCGGCTGCGTGTGATTCGACCATTAAGTTCGCCAACAGTAGCAGAAACTACATTTTTTTTCCTCATATTTACAAATTTCAGAGAACCACAAGGAGCAATAAAATGAAGCTAGAAAACCCAAACCTGCATCCATGGTGAAAACCACACCAAGTCCATATCAGAATAAGGTGATGAAACAACATCTAATTAAATCATATATCATAATCATATGGAAATGTCTGAAAATAGATCTAACAGGCATATAACGCAGCATTGTTAACAAATTGTGGGAGATGATAATGGCATAACAAAGAACCTTTGTTACTTCAAATTTGAAACAAGAACACGCATACTTAATTTGTTGTGTCAGATTTGAACTTGAAATTATCATAACTTTACTAAACCACATACTTTTTTCTCCTTTAATGTATTTTTCAGACAAATCTGTAATGCGGCAATTTTTTGTTTTATGAGAAATCCCATTTCACCTATCATTTATAAAACAAAAATTTAAAAACCAGAACTATGAATACATTAAAAAGTTTGTCCAAAGAACATACAGAACAGATTAAAACTTTAAGAACTTCAAATTTTGATAAAAAGAAAACAAATCCGACAATAAATCTGAAATCTTTGAGAAGCTAGAACCTAGAAAAAACAGAACATAGATCTCAAATCTTTCCAAATTTGGGTTCTAGCTTTTACATACGAGGACTCAAAATAGCAACATTAAACAAGGAGAGAAATCATGGGTAACACGTGCAAAATTCGAAAACCATTTGAAACAATCCATAATCAACATTAATGTAGATGGAGATTTGTCAACAACAAGAACTAAACAATATAAAGGAAACAAAATTTATGTCTAAATAACGTTTCCAAATAAGAAGAAATTCTAAAAAAAATCATCTATAGAAGTCAAGATCCTTAAAACCAAGAAAAAATATATTTTTTCCAAGCACCAATTTTCCTAAAAGATTCAAAAACTGAAGTAAACCAAGTAAACAGAGATCGATCTAGTGATTTTGAAGCATTATACATTGAAATTCAAACAACAAAGAAGAGAAGAAAAGAAGATTCTGCAAATGGGCATTTTACAGAATTAAATGAAGATGAATGTATATAAAGATTGAAATTTGACCTGTTTTTTATTTCTTCTAAGCTCAAAGAAACATCCTTTAGAGCTTAGAAAAAGAAATGAAGGAAATGTTTTATGTTTTTTTCCCCTTGTTATCTGGGGGAAAAGGAAGAGAGAGTCAGTGAAGTGAGCGGGACAGAGTGAGGGTTTAAACTCAAAAATTAAAAATCTAACAATAAAGGCAAATTGAATTAACAATATTTTATTTGGTGGTGTCAGGGTTTGACTGAGTGTGAACTGTGAAGGCTTTGCTCCCCATTGAATTGGTTATGATTTTGTGGTTATTGGGGATTCAAATTTAATAATCAAATATTCTTTATTAAATTTTAATTATTGTTATATGAGTTATAAAACGGGTTATTCAATCAAATTGAATTTGATTCGGGTGTAGTAAATATAAAAATTTTAGAATTAATGTTATGAACAGATTTAACCAGAGCTATAGGGCAAATTACACATTGCGACCAAATGGAGGATCATAAGTGTTTCGATCAAGAACCTGCAGCAAACCCGACGGATTCTCGTCATAGGTGGCCCATATCCTCCAAAAAGTTGTTGGAAAATAATGATGTTTGGAGTTTAACGAGATATTGATATAAAAGTTGTTAAGGAAAAAGTAGAATTAATTGTTGGATAATGTGAGCGACGTAATATGTTCTTTGAAGGCCTACAAAAATTTTAGCTTAATACGAAATTATTTCCCCTCAAATAGAGTATATCTCTTCTAAATTTTGTTTTAGAATTAAAAAGTTTTTTTTTAATTTAGACGATAATTTTAAAAATTGTTGTTCACAAGCGAGAATGGTAGGCATTAAAGGCTCCTTGATTCTTGAATATTAAATACTCAATTAGGTCTAAAATTTTTTAATAGTTCACCATTTGAAACTCTATTTAAACTGTGTAACCCTACACGAAAATTAAACAACACAAAGATTCTTCTCTTCTCTCTTTTTTGAAAAAATTCTGCATGTTTTCAAAACAGTATAGTGATAGAAGAAGTCGAGGTTATAGTTCGTTGATCACTGCATATGTGTTAATATTGAGTTTATTCCGTTGTTGTATCCTGAAGATAAGCGTCCAACATTTCTCAAAAATCATGGGAGCGGACGAATCTGTCTTAAGGAAACTGTGTTTTTAAATGCATCAATGGTTCTTCCTAATTTGATTTGGATCTACTTACAAGTAAACTGTTTTAATTTGTTATTTTAATATTCGATTTATGTTTCTAATATTCTTGAAATTATTTTATGTTCTGTTCGATTCATTAATAATATCAATATTTGATTTTATTGTTTATTTTTATTATTGAATTAATCCAACAATCTTAAGACAAATTTTTAATTTGAATCCAAGGCGAACACCATTATATTATCGTGACAAGAAGACATAGTATCTCGGGTGTACAAAACAATTATTGCCATTGAAACAATATTGTAGTTATTTAGCCTTATACTTAGATACGGAAGCATAAGAGTAAGCACATTTGGCTAGTTGGTTAAGTTACTTATTTTTGTTTTCTTATATTCTCTTATGTCATGTGTTTTAGACCCACTAAGAGCACTCATTTCTTTCATCTAGAGTCTTCATTCCCCCCTCTAAGTAAAATTAAGATTAAAATTAGGATTTGTCAAAAAAATGGAATCATATTATTGCTTAATATGCTATTTTGCCTTGTGCGATTATTGTTATCTTATTATGCTACTTCATTGTAGATTATTACTTAGAGGTATTCAAAGATGAGCAACCTTATATTTTCATGTGAGGAAATTTTACTCCCTCAAAATAAAGTAAAGATAAAAATATTTTTTTATTATACTAATAATTTCTTTAAAAAAAATTATAGAGACAAACATATTACCGTGTATAAAACAATAGTTTATACCACGACAAACCAAGGCAAAACTCATCTGGCTAAATACTATGTTCCTCTCGTTGATTCTGAGAAGCACAGATTCGAATACAAGGTTCATCTATTGGTGGTTAAGAGAGACTTTAAATTTACTAATTCCATGGAGTTCCGTTTCCACAAGGTATGTTCTCATGGTTTGCTTAAATTACGGTAATATTAAATCATATATAAATACATGCGTGCATGTATTATTAGGGTAAAACCTTAAATTATAGTATTATTAAGGTAATCCCTAATGCTCCTTAATAATTTTGGCCTTTAATATAGAATATAAAACACGACATGAATATGGAATATCTTGTGTCATAATTTTGGCCTTAATAATTATTGTCAAATATGATAATAATTATTTATTGTATTTTCGAAATATTGCGAATTATTATTTTTCTTACTAATAATTTTTTATTGCTTTCACCACATTAATTCAAAAGCTAATTAACCCCCTCTTGGAACTATCGGTTGAAGAATTCGAGCTCAACAAGTTTGGCAATAATGTTTCTGGTATAGCCAGAACTCCAATTTGAGCCAGTATTTTTCAAAAACAAATGTTAAAACATTGACCAAATGAAATCATAAACATTCTAAATGAAATGTAATAGACCATATATTATTTTCACTATGAGCAGTTTAAGCAGATTCACAAGCAGTCCAGAGCTAAACTATTGGAAAGTGATTGTAAGGGTACAAATATATCTCGGATATACTTAGGACTAAGGACAACATTATTCCAAAGATCCTTCTATTTTAAAAGGATTCTTCTATGCTAATTAGATATTTGATATTCAAGATACCAAAGGCATAAGTGAATATGTTTTACATTGGAAAGACGAGGCATGTCATGGAAATCCTCAAGATAAACTATTATAATCAGATCCACAATGGAATATGAGTTTGTAGCTTAGACAAGTCTAAAGAAGAAGTTGAATGGCTTTGAAATTTCTTGAAGGATATTTCTGAATGACCAAAGCGTATGCCCATAATAAGCATATATTGTGATAACCAAGCATCAATTTATAAAACACATAGTTTTATATATAATGGTAAGTCGAGACATATGCGTTGTTAACACAATACCATTAGACAATTGATCTCAAATAGAGTTATGTCCATTGAGTGATTCATTAGGAGCATGTTTGGAATCATTTATTGGTGTTTCGAACTCGTATTGCATATTTGAATCTGCGATATTGTCTAGAGCGTACCAGTACATTGTTCATCGTGTACCAACATCGTTCTCTGTATGTTGGGCATATTGGGTTAGGGTGTACCGGTACACCCTATTTGTGGATCGGTACGGGCCTATTCGTACCAGTATGGTAAGCCAATATCAATACATAAATTGGTTACTGAAATTTTTATGTGAGTTCGTGTACCAATATGGCCGGTTACTAATTTGGTTAAAGGATTTTCCTGGTTTTGTTTCTTTGCACTTTGGTCACTAAATGATCACACATTAACTAAATGGGCTAATGGTGTTTAATTGGCTTGAAATTTTACATGAAAACATAAACTATGTTTAGTTTTTATTTGATGCCTTTATTTATTATAAGTCCTTGTAAATTTATTCTTTTACAATTAGGTCCCTGAACCTATAGATTTTGAAATTGGGCATGTTTCGGATGTCCGTTCTAAATATAGCTTGACGTGTTACTCATATGAAAATATTAGGATGGTATGATGCATCTAGACTTGGTGTATGCTTGGAAAATTTTTAAATAGAAGTTTTTTTTGGTTCGTTTGTTTAGGATTCGTTTTGGTGAATCAATGTGACATTTTTCACTTGGGTCTAATCTTTCTGGACCAGGTGATGGTTGTTACAGTTTCTCAGCTCGTGAATAAGTGCTTAAACCTTTGGGCATCTTCAATGATATGTTCATGGTTTGGTGAATTTCGAAGCCAGCTAGGATCACATTAGGTGGACCCCGAACCCATTAATACAATAATTAGAATTGAAAACAAAGTAAAGGCACCTGAAATGACATCGGTATCCTTGCAGTCTTCCTGGGCCTTGATTGCATATTATCTTGCTTGTGCCCTACTAGTGGATCTAACACTACCTCCACTCCGTTGTCCTGACATATAGCTCATTCCTCCTCTAGCAAAGCCTCACCCTCTTTGAGTTGTATAAGAAGTTCGCTCAGTCTGATCCAAAGTAGCATTGATAACCTCCGGAGAATCTATCACAAAGTGGTTAGGTAACATAGAACCATAACATAACATACCATAGATGTCCCGAAGCACTTCCTATGGTATCTATGTCCATAATTTTCACACACTCTCCAACAAAACCCCTCGTTAAACTTCTAAACTTATCATAAATAATGACAAAGAAGGCCCCCTACGGCTTGCTAACTCTGACCTACACTCCGATCTTGTATTCTGAGTCGATAATAATCTTTCCAATACTCTAAAAACCTTTGTTCTCCTAAAAGAATCCTAGTCCTATCACTCAGACTTCTAAACCCATCCGTCTATCTCTGGTCATGCCACCAACTTGCCTAAGTGTCTTGGCCATGTCGACCAATTCTAAGAACACCTTAGGCAAGTCGACAGTCAAATACATTTGGATATCCCATTTCAACTATTGTCTAAACTTCTTCCACCTCAACTTCTCAGTAGCAACCAATTCTAAGGTGCACCTACTCAGCTGCAAGAACTCTTGTTCACAATCAAAGACAAATTGGTTCCCTTAAACCAAGCATATAAATCGATCCCTCAACTCATCCATGTGTACCTCACTGATATACTTCCCCTGAAACTCCTCGACGAAATACTCGCACGTGGGTCAGTTAGGGTATAACCCTAACTCCATAATTTCCCACCATTCAAGTGTGTTCTTGATACGTGTATAATAGATGTGCAAATTAGAGCAAGTATACCCATCGCTCAAGTAATAAAGTGATAAGTAGAGTGTTGAACCCACAAGGATTGGAGTGATAAACTCAAAGTAATTGCACGTAAGAGTTAGTGAAATAATAATGTGTGAAGATAAGGATTATGAACTAGATAGGATAACAAGAAAAAGTAAAGAGAATCAATGATCAAAGAACAAACAAATGTTGTAGCAAAGATTCTAATGAGGATAAATGTTGGGTTTATTGCTAAGAACAATTATAACTATCATTTGAATATAATAGCAATGATTCAACACTTATCTACTCGACAGGGTTTTCGTATAAACTCCTAAACTATGTCTAGCTAGAAGTTGATAACAGGATGCTATGGCGATACATGTCTACGTTAACCCTAGCAACTTATTATCTATTTAAGTTCCCTTATTAGTCATTGAAATCCTAAACTTATGTCTAACCAGATTAGAACTCAAGTTAACAGCTTAAGCTTCATTGTTCACATAATCTAACTTAACTCTCTTTATATTAAGTCACAAATCAATAATTAAAGGCTTCTTTTGATAGCTCTTACAAAATTAAGCATTAAGTTCAATGAACAGAATAGATAAGAAATGGATGATATAGCATATAATAATTAAAGCAAAGTATCTTAAACAATAAACCCAACAAAGAGTAGTTAGCTCATGTATGAGAAAATAGCATCCATAATAATAAAAGTATAAGTCATGGCAGTTTATAAAGCAAGAGAGAAAAAAATTCAAGTGTCTTAAGAATTCTTCTTCGAGCACTTGAACTGATGATGTAATGTTCCAAACTCCTCAAACCTCTCTCGATAGCTTTTGTTTCTTGGAGACTCCTCTTGACCTTCGACAATGGTGGTTCTCTGATTGCTGAAGAAAAATAATTGTTTCTTCAAATCAAGCTTGTCTAAATTGTTGCCCAGTTGTCTTTATATAGAGTCGACAAAGCTAGGGTTGAGAAACCCTAAAGAACATGTGATCCTTTAATGAGGATCTTGCTTTTCACTTTATTCAACTAGTCTGTAAAGATGAGGGATCAACGTGTTAATTGGTCGTCAAAAGGTCAAAGATTCATATCCAACTTCACAGTGATGCTGTGGCATCAAGTCCATCATGAGAAAGTGCAGCTCCAATGCTCTTGGCGCTCTATTACTTCCTTCCACTCTAATGCTTCATGTGTAAATACCACTTAAAACACACTACCTTCCCCATTAATAGCATCAATATATATAAACATTAAGCTTAAGCAAAAATTCTATAACTAAATTCAAACTAGTCCTAAATGCAACTATATAGGCTCGAACAAATGTAATATGCTAAGTAAAAGGAACTAAAATATAGGTTTTCTACACAATCATCAAATACCCCCAAACTTAAGCTATTGCTTGTCCTCAAGTAATGATATGCAAAAACTAAAAAGAAACAATGGTATGGTTTCAAAGGTTCCAAAACATGTTACAGCATTAATTTAATCCTTATAAAAATCAAATATATAAATGCAATACTTCAAAGCTCAAAAGATTCGTTCTTAGGATCAATCCCACTGCATGTAAAATGTGTGTTGTACTGTATTTAGTCAACGCTGAATAACATTAGAAAATTTCTAAGTATGCTCTCTACGTTTGCCATAGCATGTTCTTTCTTTTTAGCACTTATTTTACTCCCTTAACCTTTTATTTTATTAAGTTGTATCATGTGGGCTTTAGCTTATCACAACTACTTTTCAAGGCCTGAAAATGAAGTGGAGCAAACACCTCATCCTCGAGCCCCTCGAGCAGAGTCATCCCGTGAAGACTTTTATTCACTCTCATGCTAATACAATCATTCCTACTAAGAAAAGTTAAATGGAGCAAACACAACTCACCTAGTGTACTAAGCTAGAAAAGCATATTAGAGTGTCTCTCAACAGCTATGCCTTTGGCATCAAGTTTAGTATTTTTTTATTCTTTTTTCTCAATTTTTATGGGAGTTTAAGCCTTTATGCTAACATTGAGCATTCAATTCATTATTTTCATCAATTTATGCTACGCCATTCCAGAGAGACTAACCTAAAATTTCCCTAAGGATTCTTAAGTATTGAAAGTATGCAACATGCTCAAATAAATGATACAACAGTTTTAATCCTAAGTTCAAATCACAAGAGCTTTTAACACATTGCTAACAGTTAAGCTTAAATTCATCATATGATATCATCAATAATGCATCAACATTTTCATCACATCAAATCCATAGCAGAAAAATGCATAAATAAAAATCTAACTATGAAGAAAACTAAAAAATTTCTATGAATAAACCTAAGTAAAGAAAAAAAATCTATACCAAACCTCCCCCAAACTTGAGGAAAGCATTGTCCTCAATGCAACAAAATATAAATGCAATGAAATAAAATAAAAATGCAATGCAAAAAAAAGAAAGAAAAGAAAAAGAGAAGAAAAACTAAATGGATTTTAAGTAGGAATGGTAAGGTGCGGTCTTACATGCTGTTCATTTAAAACGGGTACCAGTGCGGGGCGCAAATGATGTAGACTCTTTAGAAGCCTGTGGTGTAGTATATGTTGGGGCATCTGGTGAAATAGGAGCAGAGACAGTTGAGTCTGTGGACTCTGAGGTGGTAGAAATCTTGTCCTCATGCGTCCTTAATATCATTAGGGAGTCTAGACTGGACTCGACCAATAGTTACTTTGGTCTGGGTCATTAGAATTGTGGAGGATGGAGCAGAAGTTGTTTGAGGAGGAGCTGATGTGGCTTGTCGAGCCGATGTTGGGCCATCTGTTGTATCATCACTGGCCAAGTGTATAAGGCTTGCAAGGGTGGAGCATTTTGGGCACATAAGGGCCTTGCCCTTGGCTTTGGCTCGCTTGGTTGAGCGACTGGATGCGGCATAATTAACAAACACTTTTCTCTTCTTGCTCTTCCTTCTCTGAGTAGCAACATGTGGATTGGTTAGTAGGACTTCTTCTTTTTTATTCTTCTTTTTCTTCTTCTGGCTGGGGCAGTGAGATCTCATCAGCAGGTTCGGCGAGGTAGTGCTTGGGGAATCAACAGTAGATATTGGCAGCAACTTGTTGAATAGTGTCTTTATGGCCATGTCCCTTTGTTAGACATATACGAAGCAAGGCCTATAGTACCCAAGAATAGTACTCGTCATGGTTGCATACGGCACACTGATGTTGGGGCATCGGTTTCAAGTCCCTTGAACCTAGGCACTTGGGCTGGTAACATCCCTATCTGGGCCTCAATCACTACATTCTTAGCTAATTCATGTACCTCCGCCTATCGGTACAAATCACTAATCAGACTTGGAAAAATCAATGGGCCTTTATGCTTACTTTAGAGGTAGTCCTCACAATGATGGCCTTGTGTGTCAATTTGCCAACATCGATGTAATGGCCATGAAGCACCGAATGCAAGAGCAACATCTGTTTCCCTGAAATTGTAGAGTGATAGCCCGTCAGCTTCAGTCATGTATTCATGAAGTAGATCTAAAACTTTGGATTTAGCTTTAAGTAGAGCCTCTTGACCACCCGAGCATTAGGGGTTTTCCTTGTCCACTGTATTCTAGGAAAGCACAACTCTTGGAGCACCGTGTTGTATGTCGTATCGGTTACCATTGCAGCGAAATGGGTTTACTTGTCCTCCTTGGGTGCCAACCCAAAGTGGGCATTGATTGCCTCAGCAGAAAAATGCACCACCCTCCCTCGTACGAATGCTGTTTGGGTTTGAGGGTAAACAATGTGGGTGTAAAACTCCTTAACCCACGAGAAATTGATCTTGCCTAGGTGCTAAACAAACCCTTCCCAATCATGTTTTACGATTATTGCAAGGGTCTCAACATAAAACTAGAGTCTAGTCTCGACATTGAACTCCAACCCTTGTTTAGGTATGAGTTGCCTATCTTTGAAGATTCCAAAGTGCTCTACAATCATATTGTTGAAGAAGTTCTGAAAGGGTCTGGCAATTTTGACGATTGTCTAGGAGTGTGAGATGAAGAGGATGTATTTAAAATTAAAGGCGAGGGAGACAGTGATAACGATAGCGTCGGATTGGTTTTCTTTTAGGAACGAAAGTGTAAACCCTAATTTTGGGCTTAGATGTTTTAAAGGTTGGTTTGAAGGTCCGGTGGACCAGTATTAGAGATTCGAGTCGGTTTTCGGATTTAATTGGATTAAATATTTTTTATGGTGATAAAATTATGGAAAAATATGCTAAAATCATTATTTAATATTCTAATGATTATGGTGAAATCAATTTTGGAAAACAGGTTTTGGAAATCAGACATTTTGGAATAGTGACCAAAATGCAAACTTTGAAAGCTATTTTTAGTGGCTGTTTTGTAAAGAGTCAAAACTTTGAATCTTTAAGGAGCAAATTGCCCAAAAAGTCTAATATTAGACTTTATCCCTTAATTGGCTATTTTTAAAGTGATTTGGAAAATATAATTAGGTTGGGGAGAATTAATTTGTGATTAAAAGGTTTAAAACAAAAGTCACGTAACAAACTTTCTCAACTATTTTCTCTCCAACATCTCTCCAGCCAAACATCAATTTCTTCTTCTAAATATTCAGGCAAATCTTTCTTTTCTTAAATCTTTTATTCTCAAATGATTTATTGTTGTTAGTTTTCAAAAACCTTATTGTTTTAATTTTGTTTTCTCATGTAAATCAACCAATTAAGGGAGAAAACATCCATTAGAGGTAAGGTTCATTCTCCTCCTATAATGAAAGGTTCTTTACTGAAATTCCCAAGTTGTTGACTATTTACAATTGTTTTCTAATGTGTTTTGATAGTTTAATTAAAGAAAAATGGTTTAATTGTGTTTTGATTGATGAGATTTATGGATCTTCATACTTGTTCTATTTTGCTGGGATTTTGATCAGATTAGATCATGATTTTTATGATTAATTGAGTTAATAACTTGGTTTTAAAATTGCAATCCCGAAACAAGTTGAATCTTTAATGTTTAAGGTGGTTAATTAAGGGTTTTTAGGGTGATAGTTGTGTTTAATCTCTGCTGGAAGTAAAAGGATGTTGGGAAAGGGTTTTTAGGTGTTAATTGATAAGGTTTGATGGATTGAATCGTTATAATAAGGCTGTGCTAAGTTTCAAAAGTGTTTGATGATGAATTCAGTATGTTTCAAATATGTTTTGAGTGGGCAACTTGAGAGTTGCGGGTAATTGCTTGTAGGCAATGGTTTGAATGCATAATGATGCATTTGCCCTATGGTTTTATGTGGTTAAAATGAGGGATAATCAAAGCGACGAAGCTTGACGTTGGTTGTGGCTTGCTAGGAGCTCGATTCGCGTTGGCGAGCAGAGCGAGGCGTATCGGTGAGTGGAAACTGGATTAAACGCCTTTAAACGGTTTAATAAAGGTTGCTGGGAGTTTAGGGTAAGCGTGAAATACTTACATAAGCTCAGAAGTAAGTTTCCCTTATTTTGCTCTTGAATATCGGTCTGGATATGAGCATGTTGATTTCATGTTTTGGTGTTAAACATGGTTTGATTTACTTGCTGGAAATGTATGGTTTTAAGTACATATGCATGGGTTTAAAAGTATAATAAATTCTAGTGAGCATTGGTTTTCATTTCGGTCGGGAATGGTGTTATTGCTTTGGCAATGTGATTTGCATATGTGGTGTTTTTGTTCAATGGATTGTAAAACAGTAAGTAAATGGTTTTGTATATGATATATTGGCTATGTGACAAGGTGAAAAACATTCGGATATAGTTGGCATGCCATAGGATAAAAGTGCACTATAAATATGAACAAAAATCGATCGTAGCCATGGGTCCTTGAGGTATGGAAGTTTAACAAGGCCACTCAGACTGTTGGGACATTATTTGGGGCATGCAACTTAACTAGACAACCCAAATTGATGGTGATCTTGCGGTTTAACTAGGCAAGGTCGGTACTCTTGCAGTTTAACTAGGCAAGGGTAGAAATCTCGCAGTTTAACTAGGTAAAGGGTGTCAAATCTTGTAGTTTAACTAGGCAAGGTTTGGAATATCATACGGTTTAACTAGGCATGGTATGAGAGATCCGTTTATCTGATCTGTGGGATAGAGGTCATTTATCCGGGTCACTATAAATGCCAATATATGTGAAAGTTTATGTGTTGAACCTATTATAATGCTTTGGGATCTAAGCATGGAATATGTGTATGATGTTGCATAAAGGTTGTTCTGCATTGTTTCGGTTGGAAACAAGGAAAAATGCTTTGGTAATAAGCATGTTTTCGAAAATAAGTGTTTGGTTTTCAAATGGTTTTAATTGCATTGTTATATTATGAGCATCCCCACTAAGCATGTGTGCTTACGCTCTCTTTTTCCGAATGATGAAGAGCATTGAAGTTTTGGGCCTGCAAAGGCAAGGCTAAAGTGATCCTAAGACAAAGACTACTTTGAGTATGAACTCGGTTTATGTTTCCGGTTAATAAGGCAATATGCTCGCCATATTTTGGGGATTTGTAATTCTATTTTCCCATGAGTTTCTAAGCATGTGTAGTGCTGGATTTTATGGTTTGTTTGATGTTGATTGAGCTTGGGTAAATCTTGTCTATGTTGTTGCGAGCTAAGTGCTAAAGTATGCATCTAGTTGGATTTGATTGGTTGCCATGGTTTGATGATTCAAACAAGTTTGGTATGATGCTATAAGTGTGAGTATGCCTTAAATGTACCAAATGTGAGTTTTGGTTTCTTGGTGGAATGATATTAGGATGCATGCCTATAGAATGTCTTGAGTAGTATAAATGCCATGAATGGTTGTTGAATCTGTGATGCTTTGGTTGGTAATGTATCTTAGTATTGTTGTATGAGTGTTTGAAGCAAGTTGGCATGTTTTGGATATCATCAAAGTGTAACTAGACAACAAATTGGGACATTACAGGTCCAGGCGTACCGGTACGGGTGTCCCAGTTTCGGTACGCGTAAGCCATTCCAGTCTTAGCGTACCGGTACGCGGGCAACTATTTCGGTGCGGGCTTAGGCTATATTGGCCCGCGTTTCGTTAATCGAGAGGGTTTTTCAATACGGTACATGATTTTTATGAAGGGTGTTTCGATATGCGTAAGCGTATCGAAATGATATTTGGTTACTAGAATCTGAGCTTTTGGAAAATGTTAAGGCGTACCGAAACACCTCTAGGCATATCGGTACTGCTACTGTTAAATCTGTTATTTTGGAATCTTTAAAGGTTTTTGTTTCTTTCATTTTGGTCCCTGAGTTTTGTGAATGCAATTGTATGAGTTTGGATGATTGTAATGACCTGATATTTGTTATGTAAGCATGAAATTGGATTAATTGAGGATTGGTAATCTTAATATAATTTTTGATCCATAAATTTATCAGATTTGCATTTTAGTCCCTAAAATGTATGTTATGCTAGTTGTCCTTCCGTGGTCCGAATCCTTTGTAAATTCATCCGATGCAAGTATGTACACTTAGGGCTATTAATATGCATCTAGACAAGATAAAAAGAAAAAAATGGACTGGTTTTCGTAATCTTTCTCTGGTTTGCTTCGGCAAACTTAATGTAGTTCTCTCAGTTTGGTCGAGTGTCTAGGCCGGGTCGAGGGGGTTAAATTTGTTGGTATCAGAGATAGGTTTTGAAAAGTTGGGATGTTGTTGTTTGATTAACTGATGTTGTTCGAATTGCATGGTGATTGTGTATGTGTTCGGTGATTGCTTAATATCATGTTGGGGTATGAATTGGGAACACATTTCCTATTACAGAGGTTTTAAAATGTTTTATAAGGTTTTCTTGGATCATTTGCCTAATGCTAGCCTGACTTTAATGTGTTTTGATATTTTTGTTAGCATGGTTCAACGTGAGACGCGTTCGATGGCTAATAATACGAGAGTTGAGCATAATAATGTTGAGAAAGGGAATCCCCCTAGTGTTTTACCTCCTCATCCTCCGTTGGTTCCTCCCATCGATGTTGGGGTGGAAGGTGTACCCCAGGCCCCTCTAGTGCCAGTATAGGGTGATTTGACTTCGTTAATCCAAGCGATGACGGGAGCATTTCAGGCAGCGATGGCTGGAGTGCAAGTGCAAGCATCAGAACCTGCTGTGGTGGCTAATCAAGGTTTACCCTTGGAACGTCTCTAAAGTTTAGGAGGTGAGGAATTTTGGGGTTTAAGTCCTAAGGCAGCCGAGGGTTGGATGGAGAAGACAATCCGTATTATGAATCAGATGGGTTGTAATGAGGAGCGCAAGTTTGGTTTCACTGTGTCGCTGTTGCAGGGTGACGCATATCATTAGTGGGTGATCACAGTTGCTGGCGTTCCAGAGGCGAATATGACTTAGGAGTTCTTTCAGAGAGCTTTCAAGAGGAAGTATCTTGGCACTCAGTATTTGGATATGAAAAAGTGTGAGTTTATGTCGCTATTTTAGAGAGGCATGTCTGTTTCTGAATATGAGGTGAAGTTTGTACACCTGAATCAGTATGCCCTAGAGTTAGTTTCTGATGATCAGCATAGATGTGATATATTCTATTATGGTCTTGTGACGGACATTTAGACTTATTTTTTGGCTGCGAATTACACAGATTTTGATGTGTTGGTCAACCATGCTAAGGATATTGAGTAGTCCTTGGGCTCATCAGTTCAGCTTAGGCAAGAAAGTGGCCAATTCTAGATATTCTAAGAGGAAGAATAGGAGGTCTAGGGACAAAAGGAATAAGTCAGATCACAGGTGTGGTAGCGGTGTTGGTCAGGGTAACCATGAAGTTCGTATCATAGAGGAGTATGAGCGATGTGGTAGGCGCCACACGGGTATGTCTTGGGGTAATGTTGGAGTTTGTTGCATTCGTGGGTCATCTGATCATTTGAAGTGTGAGTGTTCTCGTATTGTGAGAGATGAACCGGTACATGTTGCTGCACCTGCTAGGGGTCAAGGCCGTGGCAGGGGTAATTTCTAGAGGCATGAGGACAGTCAGAGAGTTGTAGCTCATGCTATTGCAGTGCGACCAGAGAATGGTAGGCCAACTCGGATCTATGCTCATCGCGAGGGTCGCAATGACACGAATGTGATAGCAGGCACCTTTACTTTACAATCCTTGTTATTGTTATCTTTGATTGATTCGGGGTCTACTCATTCATACATCTTGAGTGAATATGCATCTTTGTTGAATGTTCATGTTGAGATCCTTGATGTTGGCATGTTAGAACTAGTTCTTTTGGTGAGACGATTACTACTAGAAAGTTGTATAGGTGGTTTCCTTTGGTTTTGAATGGTTATGTGTTTGCCGCTGATCTAATGGAGTTACCATTCCATGGTTCTGATGTCATTTTGGGTATGGATTGGTTGAGTGAGCACAGCGCGGTTGTGGATCCAAAAGGATTTCCTTAAGGTTAGCCGATGATTATGAAGTTGTGGTGGTTGGCGAGAATGTGAAGTTCTTGTCCAATGTTGTTTCAGCTACCCGGGTGGAAAGGATGATGCAAGGAGTTTACCAAGCTTATTTGGCTATCGTGATGAATCATGAGGTTAAAGGTGTTCGGGTGTGGGACACTCGGGCTGTTTGTGATTTTTGGAGGTTTTTCCTTAAGAGTTACTGGGTTTACCGCCAGATAAGGAGATAGAATTCGGTATTGAGGCGTGCACGAGTATGACGCCAGTGTCCATTGCTCCTTATATGATGGCACCGAAGGAATTGAAGGAGTTGAAGTCACAGCTTCAGGAGTTGTTAGATCATGGGTTCATCCGATCGAGTGTTTTACCCTGGGGTGCTCCGATTCTCTTTGTGAAAAAGAAGGATGGTATGATGCGTATGTGTATTGATTACCGGCAGTTGAATAAGCTAATAGTGAAGAACAAGTATCCTTTACCGAGGATTGATGATCTGTTTGATAAGTTTCGCTGGGCAGCGATGTTCTCTAAGATTGATTTACGATCTAGATATTACCAGTTGAAGGTTAAGGATGAGGATATGCATAAGACCGGATTTCGTACGAGGTACGAGCATTATATGTTCTTGGTCTTGCCTTTTGGTTTGACAATGCCCTAGCTGCGTTCATGGATATGATGAATAGAGTGTTCCATGAATATCTTCATCAGTTCATGGTGGTGTTTATAGATGATATTCTCGTATACTCTCGTACTAAGAAAGAACATGATCGGTATTTACGGATTATGTTGCAAATGTTGAAGGATAGTCAGTTATACGCCAAGTTGCGCAAGTGTAAGTTTTGGCTTAATAAAGTGATATTCCTTTGTCATGTGGTTTCCACGGAGGGTATTCGTGTTGATCCACAGAAAATTGAGGCTATTCTCAATTGGAAGCAACCTAAATCTATTTCGGAGGTTCGCAGTTTTCTTGGGCTGGCTGGTTATTACCGCCACTTTGTTGATGGGTTTTCTAGTATCGCAGCACCGTTGATGAAGTTGTTGCAAAAGAACGTTCCTTTTGCGTGGACGCAGAAGCATCAACATAGTTTTGAGAGATTGAAGGAAGTTTTGACACATGCTCCTGTGTTGATTCAACCTGAATCTGGGAAGGGGTTTATGGTTTATAGTGATGCATCCTACGTGGGGTTGGGATGTGTGCTGATGCAAGATGGTAGGGTCGTGGCCTATGCATCGAGGCAACTAAAGGTTCATGAGCGCAACTATCTAACTCATGATTTAGAGCTTGCGGCTGTGGTGTTTGCCTTGAAAATTTGGAGACATTACCTTTACAGAGAGAAGTGTGTGTTGTTCATGGACCACAAGTGTTTCAAGTATTTGATGTCTCAGAAGGATTTGAATCTTAGGCAACGCAGATGGTTAGAATTGCTTAAGGATTACGACTTGAAGATTGAGTATCATCCTGGTAAAGCCAACGTGGTTGCGGATACGTTGAGTTGTAAGGTTGCGGTTGAGCTTAGAGCTATGTTCGCAAGGTCGAGTGTGACGCGGGAAGGTGGGTTGTTGGCTGAATTGCAAGTTAAGCGTACGATGTCATAGATGATTAAAGCTAAGAAACTGTTTGATGATTCCTTGGTTGAGCATGTTAAGGATATATCGGAGGGAAATCTGACGAATTTTCATTTTGATGATGATGGAGTTTTGTATTTCAAGGGTCGAATAGTGGTGCCGAAAGATCCGGAGTTGAGGTACACTATTTTGACGGAGGCACATTCTAGCCCTTTTTCTATGCATCCTGGTAGTTTAAAAATGTATCAAGGGTTGAAAGAAGCATACTACTGGGTTGGTTTGAAAAGGGATGTGGCTGAGTTCGTTTCTAAGTGCATGGTATGTCAGCGGGTCAATGCTGAACATCAGTTTCCATCTGGGTTGTTGCAACCGTTGAGAATTTCGGAATAGAAATAGGAGAGAATCACCATGGATTTTATGACAGGACTACCTTTGACACTGACTAAAAAGGATTTCATTTGGGTGATTTTGGATTAGTTTACGAAGTGTGCACATTTTCTGCCAGTGCATACGACGTATACGCTGGACAAGTTGGCATATTTGTATATTGCTAAGATCGTGCGTTTGCACGGGGTATCGAAGTCTATTATTTTAGATAGGGATTCGAGGTTTACAACAAGGTTTTGGGTGAGTTTGTACCGGGCTTTGGGTACAAGGTTGAATTTCAGCACTACGTATTATCCTCAGTCGGATGGTCAGTTTGAGCGGGTTATCCAGGTTTTGGAGGATATGTTGAGAAGTTGCATTATTGAGTTCCAAGGAACCTGGGAGAAGCATTTACCTTTGGTTGAGTTTGCGTATAACAATAGCTACCAAGCGAGTATATAGATGGCACAGTATGAGGCATTGTATGGCCAGAAGTGTCGTACGCCCTTGTGTTGGGCTGAGGTAGGGGATAAGCATGTTTCCTTGCCGAATGTGTTGAAAGACACGGATTAAAAGGTAAAGCTTGTATGTGATCGCTTGAAAGCGGCTGCGGATTGGCAGAAATCTTACACAGATTTGAAGCGTAGGGAGATTGAATATGCGGTGGGTGATCGTGTATTCTTGAAGGTCTCACCATGGAAAAAGGTGATGAAGTTCGGACGTAAGGGTAAGCTTAGTCCGAGGTTTATAAGACCATACGAGGTTGTTGAGCGTGTTGGTCCTATGGCTTATCGGTTGAGGTTACCTCCCGAGGTGGAGAAAATACATGATGTGTTCCATGTGTCTATGTTTGCGGAGGTATCGGTCGGATCCCTCGCATGTTATACCGGTGGAGCATATTGAGTTGAGGCTGGGTTTATCCTATGATTAGGAACCGGTGGACATTCTTGATTCCAGCAGCAAAGTTCTTCGTGGCAAGACGATTGAGCTTGTTAAGGTCTTGTGGCGGCACCGTGGTGTCGAGGAAGTCACTTGGGAGAGCAAAGCGGATATGTTGGAACAATTTCTGCATTTGTTTCCTCCAGGTAAATTTTGAGGACGGAATTTGTTAAGTGAGGGAGAGTTGTAATACCCCGTTTTGGGATTAGATGTTTTAAAGGTTGGTTCGAAGGTCTGGTGGACCGATATTAGAGATTCGAGTCAGTTTCGGGATTTAATTGGATTAAATATTTTTGATGGTGATAAAATTATGGAAAAATATGCTAAAATCATTATTTAATATACTAATGATTATGGTGAAATAAATTTTGGAAAACAAGTTTTGGAAATCAAACATTTTGGACTAGTGACCAAAATGCAAACTTTGAAAACTATTTTTAGTGGCTGTTTTGTAAAGAGTCAAAACTTTGAATCTTTAAGGAGCTAATTGCCCAAAAAGTCTAATATCAGACTTTATCCCTTAATTGGCTATTTTTAAAGTGATTTGAAAAATATAAATAGGTTGGGGAAATTAATTTGTGATTAAAAGGTTTAAAACAAAAGTCACGTAACAAACTTTCTCAACTATTTTCACTCCAAAATCTCTCCAGCCAAACATCAATTTCTTCTTCTAAATCTTCAGGTAAATCTTTCTTTTCTTAAATCTTTTATTCTCAAATGATTTCTTGATGTTAGTTTTCCAAAACCTTATTGTTTTAATTTTGTTTTCTCATGTAAATCAACCAATTAAGGGGGAAAGCATCCATTAGAGGTAAAGTTTGTTCTCCCCCTCTAATGAAAGGTTCTTTACTGAAATCCCCAAGTTGTTGACTCTTTACAATTGTTTTCTAATGTGTTTTGATAGTTTAATTAAAGAAAAATGGTTTAATTGTGTTTTGATTGATGAGATTTATGGATCTTCGTACTTGTTATGTTTTGCTGGGATTTTGATCAGATCAGATCATGATTTTGATGTTTAGTTGAGTTAAGAACTTGGTTTTAATATTGCAATCCCGAAACAAGTTGAATCTCTAATGTTTAAGGTGGTTAATTAAGGGTTTTGGGGGTGATAGTTGTGTTTAATCTTTGCTGGAAGTAAAAGGATGTTGGGAAAGGTTTTTAGGTGTTAATTGATGAGGTTTGATGGATTGAATCGTTATAATAAGGCTGGGTTAAGTTTCGGAAGTGTTTGATGATGATTTCGGTATGTTTCGGATATGTTTTTAGTGGGCAACTTGAGAGTTGCGGGTAATTGCTTGTAGGCAATGGTTTGAATGCATAATGATGCATTTGCCCTCTGGTTTATGTGGTTAAAACAGGGGATAATCAAAGCGACGAAGCTTGATGTTGGTTGTGGCTTCCCAGGAGCTCGATTTGCATTGGCGAGCAAAGCAAGGCGTATCAGAGAGTGGAAACTGGATTAAACGCCTTTAAACGGTTTAATAAAGGTTGTTGGGAGTTTAGAGTAAGCGTGAAATACTTACCTAAGCTCAGAAGTAAGTTTCCCTTATTTTGCTCTTGAATATCGGTTTGGATATGAGCATGTTGATTTCATGTTTTGGTGTTAAACATGGTTTGATTTACTTGCTCGAAATGCATGGTTTTAAGTACATATGCAAGGGTTTAAAAGTATAATAAATGCTAGTGAGCATTGGTTTTCATTTCGGTCGGGAATGGTGTTATTGCTTTGGTAATGTGATTTGCATATGTGGTGTTTTTGTTCAATGCATTGTAAAACAGTAAGTAAATGGTTTTGTATATGATATATTGGCTATGTGACAAGGTGAGAAACATTCGGGTATAGTTGGCATGCCATAGGATAAAAGTGCACTATAAATATGAACAAAAATCGATCGTGGCCATGGGTCCTTGAGGTATGGCAGTTTAACAAGGCCACTCGGACTGTTGGGACATCATTTGGGGCATGCGGTTTAACTAGGCAACCCAAATTGATGGTGATCTTGCGGTTTAACTAGGCAAGGTTTGGAATATCATGCGGTTTAACCAGGCATTGTATGAGAGATCTGTTTATCCGATGTATAGGATAAAGGTAGTCTATCCGGGTCACTATAAATGCCAATATATGTGAAAGTTTATGTGTTGAACCTATTATAATGCTTTGGGATTTAAGGATGGTAAATGATTTAATGCTTTAGGATCTAAGCATGGAATATGTATATGATGTTGCATAAAGGTTGTTCTGCATTGTTTCGGTTGGAAACAAGGAAAAATTCTTTGGTAGTAAGCATGCTTTCGAAAACAAGTGTTTGGTTTTCAAATGGTTTTAATTGCATCATTATATTATGAGCATCCTCACTAAGCATGTGTGCTTACGCTCTTTTTTTCCTAATGATGCATAGCATTGAAGTTTTAGGGCAGCAAAGCCAAGGCTAAAGTGATCCTAAGACAAAGACTACTTTGAGTATGAACTTAGTTTATGTTTTCAGTTAATAAGGCAATGTGTTTGCCATATTTTGGGGATTTGTAATTCTGTTTTCCCATGATTTTTTAAGCCTGTCTAGTGATGGATTTTATGGTTTGTTTGATGTTGATTGAGCTTGGGTAAATCTTGTCTATGTTGTTGCGAGCTAAGTGCTAAAGTATGCATCTAGTTGGATTTGATTGGTTGTCATGGTTTGATGATTCAAACAAGTTTGGTATGATGCTATAAGTGTGCAAGCATGTTGAGTATGCCTTAAATGTACCAAATGTGAGTTTTGGTTGCTTGGTGGAATGATATTAGGATGCATGCCTATAGAATATCTTGAGTAGTATAAATGCCATGAATGGTTGTTGAATTTGTGATGCTTTGGTTGGTAATGTATCTTAGTATTGTTGTATGAGTGTTTGAAGCATGTTGGAGTGTTTTGGATATCATCAAAGTGTGATTAGACAACAAATTGGGACATTATAGGTCCAGGCGTACCGGTACGGGTGTCCCTGTTTCGGTACAGGTAAGCCATTCCAGGCTTAGTGTACCGGTATGCGGACAACTGTTTCGGTACGAGCTTAGGCTATATTAGCCCGTATTTCGGTACTCTAGATGGTGTTTCGATACGGTACAGGGTCTTCATGAATGGTGTTTCGATACGCGCAAACGTATCGGAACGATATTTGGTTACTGGAATATGAGCTTTAGAAAATGTTAAGGCGTACCGAAACACCTTTAGGTGTACCAGTACGGCTACCGTTAACTCTGTTATTTTGGAATCTTTAAAGGTTTCCGTTTCTTTCATTTTGGTCCATAAGTTTTGTGAATGCAATTGTATGAGTTTGGATGATCGTAATGACCTGATATTTTTCATGTAAGCATGAAATTGGACTAATTGAGGATTGGTAATCTTAATTTAAGTTTTGGTACATAAATTTATCAGATTTGCATTTTAGTCCCTAAAATGTATGTTATGCAATTGGTTGTCCTTCCGTGGTCCGAATCATTTGTAAATTCATCTGCTGCAAGTATGTACACTTAGGGTTATTAATATGCATCTAGACAAGATAAAAAGAAAAAAATGGACTGGTTTTTGTAATCTTTCTCCAGTTTACTTCATTAAACTTAATGTATTTCTCTCGGTTCAGTCGGGCGTCTAGGCCGGGTCGAGGGGGTTACAGAAGGATAGTCATGGTTGGACTAGTAAGATGCAGTGGATTGTACGAGTAATGTTCTTGATGTGCGCCATTGTTGTTGAAGATGAAGATGAAGACGACACAAACTTGGGGATAGGGTTTTAAGAGAGGAAGAACATATGTCAAGATTTTGGTTTTTAAAAATAATTCTCTCTTTAAGGTTTTAAGGTGGAAAACGAGATGAAGATAGAGAAGAAGTTGAAAAGATTTTGCGTTTTAATGTAAAGGGGAAAAGATGGGAGATTTTGGAGGGAAAATAGCATTTATGAAGGGTTTATAGGGTAGTGGGAAAGTGGAAAATAAGGGATGTGAAGTGGCTTGGGGAGGAGAGTTAGTGACATGTGGTGGTGTAGGGGTTTGGGGAACTGAAAAAGAAGAGAGAGGTTGTAAGGGTTTAATCATTAGGGAGAAAAAGGAGGATTTTTATTAAATGCTTAAATTTTCTTCCCTTTTTGTCTTGTAGCTGCCAAAATAACCCTAAAATAAGTAGAAACCAAATCTGCCAAGAATCAACTTTTCCAAGATCCTAGAAAAATTCCATCCTCGTACTTGCTTTGTAACTGTCAAAATAAACAAAACAAAATAAAATAAAACCGAACTTAATGCTATACCAGCTAATGAAAAAGAAAAAAAGAAAGAAATTAAGTACTAAAAAAACTAAATTAATGTCCAAAATAAGCTAAATAAAATAAAAACAATGCTGAAAAGTAAAAGGGGTGGACTGGATGCTTAAGCATCTTGGAGGGTGATAAAGATTTTTTCATGATAGATTGGTGCACCATGGTAGGCCTTGAGTCTTCAACCACTGACTTTAATGATCGGACCGTTCTTGAAATCCTTGATGTCGACAGCACCAGTGGGTATAATTTGACCACCACGAATGGACCAGACCAATGAGACTTCAATTTGCCCAAAAAGAGTTTAAGGCGTGAGTTGTACAAGAGAACTTGTTGGCCTTCAACAAAATAATGAGGCATCAGTTCCGCATCATGCCATTTTTTGTCTTCTTTTTGTAGATCTTAGCATTTTCATAAGCATCCAATCGATGCTCGTCCAACTCATTCAGTTCTAGCAATCGTCTCTCTCCAGCCAATTGGTAATCCAAATTGATCTTTTTGATAGCCTAAAAGGCTTTGTGCTCAAGCACGACAAACAAGTGGCATGCCTTGCCATAGACAAGTTAATAAAGAGACATGCCAAAGAGTGTTTTGCATGCGGTCCGATACGTCCATAAGTTTTCATCAAGTTTCAGGGACCAATCTTTATGGTTGGGTTTTACCACTTTGTCCAAGATTTACCTTATCTCTCGGTTGGATACTCCAGCTTGCCCATTGGTTTGCGGATGGTATGTTATGGCAATCTTATGGTGGACTCCATATCGTCTTAATACCTTAGCAATCAGTTTGTTGTCGTGGTGAGTGACCTCATCACTAATGATGGCTCGAGGCACTCCGAACTAAGTGAAAATATGTGTGCAAAAACTTCAGGACTGTCTTTGCATCATTCTTTGTCGTGACAATGGCTTTAACCCACTTGGACACATAATCAACTTTTAGCAATATATATAAATGTCACAAGATGAGGGAAAATGTCCCATGAAGCCGATGCCCCAAACATTAAATAATTCAACTTCTAGGATAACTTGCATGGGCAACTCATTCTTCCTATAGATGTTTCTCGTCTGTTGGCATCTATTACAGGATTTATAGAATTCCTGAGCCTCATTGAACAAAGTGGGCCAATAGAAACTAGACTGTAGGACCTTGACAACCATCTTATGTCCTCTGAAAAGCCCTTCACCTAGAGTTGAATGGTAATGGAACAAAATATCCTCATGCTCTTCTTCGGGCACACATCTTCAGATTATTTGATCAACATACTACTTGAAAAGGTAGGGCTCATCCCAATAGTAGTAGCGCACATTATGTCTGAATTTCTTTCTTCCCTGGATATTCAAATCACAAGGCAAAATTCCACTAACAAGAAAGTTAACAATATCAGCATACCAAGGCAATGTTGTAGCATTCAATAATTTCTTATCAAGGAATTCTTCCTTAATATCAAGTTCATTATCATGCTCACATGAATTTATTAACCTAGAGAGATGATCGACTACTTGATTTTCAGTTCCTTTTCTATCCACTACTTCAATATCAAATTCTTGCAATAATAAAATCCACCTAATAAGTCTAGGTTTAGCATTCTTTTTAGTCACTAAATATTTAATTGTCGAGTGATCGGTGTGTACAATGACTTTAGTTCCTATAAGGTATGCCTTAAACTTATCAAATGCAAATATTATAGCAAACAGTTATTTTCAATGGTGGTATAGTTCTTTTGTGCTTCATTTAATGTATGACTAGCATAGTATATAACATGAAAAATCTTACTTTGACTTTGTCCAAAGACTGCACCCACAACATAGTCACTAGCATCACACATGAGCTTAAAAGGTAGTGACCAATCAGGGGCACTACGATCGGTGTATAAATAAGTTCCTTCTTTAGGGTCTCAAATGCTGCACAATATTGGTCATCAAATTCGAATGCTCTGTTCTACTTCAGCAACGAGCACAACGAGTTTGAAATTTGAGAGAAAACTTTGATGAATCTCCTATAGAATCCTGCATGGCCAAGGAAGCTACGAATGAATTTGACGCTAGTATTAGGTGGTAGCTTCTCAATGACTTAAAACTTGGCTTTGTCCACTTAGATGCCTTGCTTTGAAGTTCGATGGTCCAGACAATGCCTTCGTCAACCATTAAGTGGCACTTCTTTCAATTGAGCACTAGGTCGGTTTCTTCACATCTTTTCAACACCTTGGAGAGATTGCCTAGGCATTGATCAAAAGTATCTCCAAAGACTGAGAAATCGTCCATGAAGATCTCTAAGAAATCATCCACCATGTCCGAAAAGATGGTCATCCTACAATGCTGGAATATTACTGGCATATTGCATAGGTCAAAGGGCATTCGTCGAAAGGCATAAATGCCATAGGGACATGTGAATTTGGTACATTTAGGATAGATTGCATATAGTTTGCATGTATATATGGAGTTACACCATCTATGCTTTAATTTCATATATTTTGGTGTATTTTATGGGAAAGGTGGTGCTTTGTGGTACATATGTAGGATGATGGAAGATGTTGGAGGATCACTAGAGTAGTTGAGTAGTAGATCTCATGGCTGGACCTAATGATACATAAAAGAGTTGGAGATAAATATACTTTTATCTATGTGGATTTTCTCTTAGATATGGAACATTAAATATAGTGGGAAATCAAGGGCCTTCTTTAATAAAGCTGCCTGCACTTTAGGGTTCTTTAACCTAGTTTCACCGCCTATATAAGAGAGACATGGACAACACTTCAAAGCAGAGCACGATTATTGATAACAATCCTAATCGAAAGCTTGCGGAGAACCACCAGAGTTGAAGCTAGAGAAATCTCCTCACGACAAAAGCCATCGATAGAGGCCGACAGAGTAGGATACCTACAACAATAGTTTGACAGCATGGATGGAGGGAGTTTGTCGAGGATGCTCGACTCTTTTTTTTCCTTGCTTGATAAACTACCATACCTTAATATTTTATGTTTTAGATGTTTTAGGATCAGACATGAGCTAAATACTTTAGTTTGGATTATTGCTTCCAAGGATTATATGTTTTGATTATTCTATTTTAATGTTATAGTTGTTTTCCCTTAATCTGTTATGTTCATTGTTCTTCATGCGTAGTTATTATAAGAGCTATCAAGAGAGGCCTTTTAACTATTAATATGTGGCTTAATATCGAGAGAGTTAGGTTATACATACGTGAATAGTGGGGCTAAGTTGTTAACTTAGTTCTAATCTAGCTTAGATATAAGTTTAGGGTTTTAACGACTAAAAGGGAGTGTTTAAACAAATAATAGAGTTGTTAGGGTTCACGCAGACATATATTACCTTAGCTTCAATACTGTTAACTTTTAGGCATCGAGAGAGTCAGAAGTTCTTTAGAAAATCCTATTGAGTAGATAAAGACTTTAATGGTTTACGCAGACATGTATTGTTAGTTGCTATAGCATTGAAATAAGTAATCAAGCATATATGCTTAGAAATAATCCTAGCTTTCATAATAATCTATTATTTGTCGCAGCATATGTTCGTCTTAATCGTAGCTATATTTAGTTTAATTGCTTTTAGTTTTAATAAATCAACACCATCCAATACCTGCAACCATATTCTTTAGTTCGATAACTTCGTAGTTATTGATCCAATCCTTGTGGATTTGACACTCTACTCATCACTTTATTACTTGATTTGACGAGTATACTTGTTCAAAGTGCATCATTATTCGAAAAACATCAAGTTTTTGGTGTCGTTGCCGAGGATTGGCAATTGATAATTATGTTGTAATTGCGCTTAAAATTTTATTTTATTTGCATTTAAATTCTTGTTTTTCTTTTTATTTTTCTTCTCAGGTACGTTCCAATGCTTGACCAGATGGTCTACTTCAGAACCTATTCTTCCATTAAACCCAAAGATCGAAAGAACTTTGAGGAATTTATACAGACAGAGAAAGAATATGGTGAACGAGAAAGAAGTGGACGGCCATGAGACGTGCGTAGCTGAGGTATACCTTGTTGATGCGGGCTGAAATAATGGCCAAGTAAGATAGGAGGATCTACCATCTGCCAGACCTAGAAGGTCCATTATAATGAATATTAAGCCCGTTATAAACAATCTCAACCCATCGATTATTGTGTCTAATCTAGGGATTGCTCCCTTTGAGCTAAAGCTCATTATGTTCTACATGCTCAACAACATTGAATAATTTGGAGGATCAACAAGAGAGGATGCTCGAAAGCATATTCATGCTTTTCTGAAAGTTTGTGATTGTTTTCAACAACCAGGGATTTCTAATGATGCATTTAGACTCAAGCTATTTCCCTACTCCTTGCGAGATCGTTCTAGATCATGGTTGAAGACTTTCTTCTCAGGATCTATTACATCCTGGGATGACTTGTGCAGCAATTTTTTGCATAGATATGATCCACCAAACGTGCACAATCAAAAGAGAAGCGATATCATCTCATTCTTGGATTCCATGATTGGCTAAAGATTATGATGTTCTATAATGGATTTAATGCACCTACAACAATGTTGATTGACTCATCAGCCAATAGAACTCTGCTCAACAAAGAACTTGACAAGGCTTTTGACATACTTGACCAGATAGACAATAACGACTACCAATTCTCACAGGGGAGATTGAAGCCATGACCTAAACCTTTAGGAACATTATAGATAGAAGATTCTCAGACTGTAGCGGCTCAGCTGTCCACCATCACCAATCTGCTCAAGAACATACAAGCGCCATCTAACGTCCGAGAGGCCAAGGTAGTCAAATACACTTGTGAGCACTATGATGGGGACCATTAGTCAAGTGAATGCCCCAACAACATGAATCTAAATGCTACATATGGAACACTAACCACAACAATAATCCCTACACCAACACCTGCAACCCAGGATGGAGACAACATCCAAATTTTGGTTGGGGAGGCAATAAGGGTAATTTAGGAGCACAACAGAATGCCACAAACGAACCTCCTAGATTCCAAAAAAAGACTCAAAGGCAAAACCAGGGAGCTTCTAACTCCAATTCTAATTTTTTTGATAATACTTATCAAAATTTTATGGAAATTGCTCGAGTTATTTTGAGGATCAAGCAACTCATTTAAAAAACCATACTGATATGGTCACCACACAAGGTTGCAATGTTGCAAAACCAGCAATCGATCATGTAAAAAAACATTGCCTCCACATGATTCTTAGAAACGCAAGTTGGGCAGATTGCCCAGATGTTCAAGGTGTGACCACCAAGAGGACTACCAAGTGATACTGAAGTCACTAAAGTCTTTAATGTAGAGCAATGCAATGCCATCACACTGCATAGTGGCATGCACTTGAGCATAGAATCCAAGTTTGGAGAGGTTCTCTAGTAGATCCCACTCCAAATGAGCCATCCACTAATGCTCATGCACCAAAGAAACTAGCTCTTGTGCCTGATACAATTAGTAACTTTACTGCTGATGGCAAGAAAGATAAAGCCAAATATGCTCATACATTCGGCAAACCTCAAGATCAGCCCAGACCACCACCTCTATTCCCACAGCGATTAAAAGCTCAGAATCAAGATGCCCAGTACTAGAAGTTCCTAGATATGCTTAAACAACTGCACGTCAATGGCCCACTTCTAGAGGCCATTGATCAGATGCTAATCTATGTGAAGTTTCATAAAGAGATCATGATAAAGAAAAATATGATAGGTGAAGTTGAAGTTGTCACTATTGTAGGTGAATGTGTGGCTGTGCTCAATGATTTACCACCTAAAAGAAGGACCCTGGCAGTTTTACCATTTCGTGTTACATAGGACATAACTACTCTAGCTGTCCTTTATGTGATCTCGGTGCAAGTGTAAATTTGATGCCAAAATCTATTTTTGAACGACTATGGATAGGAAAAGCTAAGTCTACATCGAGGGTCCTTCAGTTGGCTGATCAATCTCAAATTCAACCCAAGGGCAGAATCAAAGACGTGCTCATTAAGGTAGACATGTTTGTCTTCCCGAAAGACTTTATCATCCTTGATTGTGAAGCTAATAAGAATGTTTATGTCATTTTAGGAAGACCATTCATGGCCACCGAGCGTATTGTTATTGATTGTGAGAAAGGTTAATTCAGCATGAAGATGAACGACCAAAAGATCACATTTAAAGTATTCAACACACTCAAGTATGCAAATGACTATGAAGAATGCTAGCTCATGGACATTGAAGAAACTTTAATTAAAGAAAGTTTGCGCGAGACATGTTGTAGTAATATGCTTAGCGCTGTAGAGCAAGCTGACATTGATGAGGCCATGCATGAAGCTAAAAAAAGAAGGTAAGGTTGAGATTGAACAATCCAATACTGTGCTCACCCAATCAGGTATGACTTTTGAACCATTGGATTATTTTAAGTTTAATTCTCTCAAGCCATCACTTTAGCATCCGTCGATACTTGATCTTAAATAGATGACCATTTTAGCTCGATAGAACCACAGTGGAGCCTCAATCCAATTATGAAGGCTGTAGATGAAACGAAGATCATCAAATGGCACGATGGACTTAATTATTTCATCCCAGATGGTTCATGGGATCATTACTCACTGCCATTCATGGATTAATGCTTAGGCAACTTTCACAAGGTGTTGCAATGGCTAAAAACTTACAAGGGAGCACTGGTCCATCATGATAAACATTCCGCCCCATTACTGGATATTTAACACATCAAAATTCTATACCTTTTTTGTTTTTCTACAATTTTAAATTCTTGTATTTTTATTATCGTTTCTTTCCTTTTTGTTTTTTTAGTACTTAGATTTCTTTAATATAAATCTGTTTATTTTATCAGTTATCAAGATAACAACTGAGAAGAGATGAGCTTTTGAGTCTTTTGGATAAACAAAGATCTTTGACTAATCAGAAATAACAGGCCTAACAGAACACGTTGACGGCTACTACAAAAGAAAGAGAGAGTTATTTCCTTTTAGAATACCACTTTTTCTTTTTATTCCAGCCAGTTCTACTTCCCCATGACAATTATAGCCTAAACGTCTTCAGCACGTCGTTTCCCTATTCCCCCCACTAATCACTTCTTAGTGGCATTAATAGCAGATTAAACCTTTATAACTTACTTTTTATTCATCCCTAACATTATATTTAACTCTTCACCGAAAAAATATAAGGGAAACAAATCTCTGATCATTCAAACTTTTTTCTTCTACAATCGTCTCAACTTCTACAGCTGCTTCGTCCCCAACTGAGCATGATGGCACACAGTTGCTCATCCTCCAACTCGATCTACACTACATCTGATCTACACTACATCTGAACTCAACAGACCAATTGCCACACTAGAGATGCAGCCTCTAACATTAGTGATGAACCGCCTCCTCTCTAGTTCATTCCAGTAGAGATATGAACTGCTGTGTCGACAAGGGATCCTTGAAAAAGAAGGGTTGGAGTTCAACCCCACATATATGCTACGATTTTATGCTGAAGTCCTATATATGATTTGAAAGTAGATGTGGGACACATTTATTCAACAGACCGACGACATCAATGTCTCTTGTAACCCCTTTGACCCAGTCTAGTTGCAAGACCGAATCGAGCGAGCTACATTAGGGTTTGTCGAGACAAACACGAAATATTTACATTGAAATGGTTCATTTTTTATTTTGTCTTATCTAAATGCATTTTTAAGTCCTAAGGTGAACATACTGGTTATGGTGAAGGTTACAACTCAATCGGCCGTCGAATTGACATCCAATTGTTCAAATTCATATTTCAGGGACTAAAACACAAATTTTGACAATTAAGAAGATACTTGTGAAATTAAAGTTATCAATCCTTAATTAGTCATATTTAATACCATCAGGTTAAATCTCATCTTAGAATAACCATCCAAACTCATTTAATTTCATAAACAAGAAACATGGAATAAATTGCAAAGAATACAAACTTCAGGAAGCATCCTAACTGATTTAATGACTGGTGTACTGGTACGAGGCCCATCCATATCGCAACGGGGTCGAAATACAAAGGCGTACCAATATGGTCTTCAAGCGTATCGACAAGGGTATGTGTTCTCAAAAATATGGAAATCTAGTAGCTAAAGGCCGTACCGATACAGCTTTCTATGTATCGAAACCAGGCTTATTTATCAGCTATGCATACCGATACGATTACCAGGTGTATCGATACACCTAGGAAATTTTACAGAGATTAAGCCGAGGTAGGTCCCTGCGTACCGATCCCTAAGGACCCAAACCAGTACAGACAGACCTGTAATGACCTCTTGGTCCAACATATGACACTTTGGCTCAATCAAACACATTCCAAACAACATATAAACATCATATAACTTCATAAACATCAATTCCTCAAACATAGCAACATGGTAGAAGATCATTCACAACATGGTATATTCAAAACAAGCCCCTATAAGCATGATTTCTACCCAAGCATGCATAATGTTTCCCAACCCCTCATCACCAAGCATTAAGCTTCATTCAAGTCCAAAACATCAAACCAAACTTATACAAACAGGAAATATCCACAATAAACCTCCCAATTACAACTTGGTCACATTGCCTCTTATTACTACTTAGCATTTATAAAACCATAATTTAAAATTGTCTCGATCCTTGGAACTCCTCATGCACACTTGCTGTCCAGGAAGGCTTATTTCTCTACATTGATGAGAAAGGAGAGCGTAAGCTATAAGCTTAGTGAGGGAATCTCTAAAACACTCATCAATGTAATAAAATCATTTTAATTCAAACCAAGTGTATATATCTCATGGCAAAAATCATCTCATGCTTCTATAATCTCTTTCAAATGAAAATTTAAAACATTTACAACACATGTATCATGAATTTCATCTCTATCTCAATTTAAACTTCAAATGCCAAATCTTTATATAGCAAGGTTAAAGAGCATCTCATGTATAAACCACATTATACAAACATAATTGTTGCGCGTAATAAGTGCTACACAATTGTGCAAGTATACACGTTGCAAGTTATAGTATAAAAGATATCGTCTCCACAGGGATTGGTGCCACTTCAAGAATCTAGTCTCTTGCACTGTAAAAAGTAAAAACACAAATAAAGGATTATAGGAGTTTAACTAATAACTAATCTAGAAAGCAATAAAGTAAAAGAAAAGATGAGATCAAATGAGAGGGAGATAGGCCAGGTTATCGTAAGTTGAGGTGTGATAGCCGATTGGATCGTCTTGGTAAAAGAGTGCACGGGCAACTCAGTTGCCGTGGCAACTTGCACAACGGGGTTGCCTTGGCAACTAGTCGATGGTTGCCTAGGCAACTAGTTGGGCAACTACTTGGGCATCTGGGCAGCAACCTTCAAGGTTCGGCAGAGCGTTCTTCAATGGTTTCTTCTTATCCCTAAGTCGAAACTCTAGCTACTTGTGCATGCCTTGATAATACACCCCTGCGTGAATCAAGGGTGAACAACAACCAATCTTGCGCTCCTCTTAGCCGTTGAAATCCTTAACTTATTCCTAACCCGGATTAATCTTCACCATCAATAGATTGAATAAAGATCATATTTATTCGTTTCTTGAATCTAACTCTCCCGATATTAGATAAATAGATGAAATCACGAGATCCTCTCCTAATTCACTCGCAAACAAGAATAAGAACCAAGAATGAATAAACCTTGAATAGAGAAGTGCAAACTCTTATTACCTAAACAAAAACCAATAGTTTCTCACAACCACAAAACACAATAACCATAGCCAAATAGATTTAGTTCATGGCTAGGTTCCAAAGAAACACAAGATAAATAATCCCTAGCATGAACCCAATCGAACAAGAAAGAAAAGATGAAGAAGGAGGCTTGTCGAAATCCTCCTTGCCCTAGATGCTTGTCGAAAATTCTCTCCTCTTGCTCTCTCCTTGGACTTGTCGAAATTCCCCTCTCTTGCTCTCTCTTGATTTCGAAATCTCCATCTTATTTATAGGGCTAGGCCAAAGTCCTTCTTTGAGGAGGAAGTTAAGCTGGAATTAAATTATCTTTAAAGAATATAATTCTTTATTATAATCGTATTCATACTAGAACTTCTCCTATCTTCTTGGAATTTAATTCTTCTTTAATCTCTGAATGGAAATCAAATTCCTTTGGATTTGGGCTTTGCTCCACGTCATCTTGGGCTTGTATAGTCATCAATTTCGACTACCATATCACCTTTGCTCTTGTCGACAATTGCCATGGCAACTGGCTCGGCGTCTCCTTCATGCATTGCCCTGGCAACTAGTTTGGCATATCCTTCATGTATTGCCCTGGCAACTAGCTCGGCATATCCTTCATGTATTGCCCTGGAAACTAGCTCTAGCCTTGCTTTGGTAAGTGATCCTGCACATACACACAAAACACACCAGAGCAGCATCTTTTCCCACAAAAACTACCAAGTTATGTAATCAAGCTCAACGATGGAAGGAAACATGGATTAATGCATGAATGGCTAATTATGCAACTAATATGAGCCTAAGTCTAACAATAATATGAGTAAAAAGGGTAAGAAAAATAGTACTTTTGAACACTTATCACACCCCCAAACTCGAACTATTGCTTGTCCTCAAGCAATGCAAACTCATAATTACCTGCCAAGACTTCAATTTTCACAAACTTAGCTTTGAACTTGATTTCAATTCTCTGAACCGAGGCACAAAGTATGATTGGCTTTTTATTTTTCGGAAAACTTAGGAGTTACTCGGAATCAAACTATAATGCTTGTGAGTGTGTGCAGAGTTGTGTGCAAGTTGATTTTTCGGATTCTATGCAAACAATAGGTTTTCAAATTACTTCATTGGGTTCTTTTTAACATGTTTTAACTAGAGCCAGTTTTGGGCACCTCTAGTGTTTTGTTTTTAGTTTTCTTAAGTTAATTTATTCGACTAGAGCCGGTTTCGGGCACCTCTAGCGATCAATTTTTTTAACACATAATAGAGCCAGTTTTGGGCACCTCTAGTGATAAATTTTTAGCACATGCTAGAGCCAATTTCGGGCACCTCTAGCATTCATCCAATTTTTATTCTAATCCCCCAATTTGTTAATTATCAACCTAAGTTCACTAGAATTCCTTAAATCAATCAAACCACAACAGTGTTTCATCAAATTTAGCATCATAGTAAAATTCTAAGTTTTTCCATGGTTATCCTAGAATAAAAATTCTATCAATTAAGTGCATTGGCAAAGTCATCATCGGATATTCATCAAATCTAAGCAATTCTTGTTCCAATTAAAGGCATGGCAAGCAATTTATGTATCCTAAATGTAATACTTAAGATGAATGTAACTAAACATAGTAACTACTAATAACAATCCCCCCCAAACTCGAGTGAGACATTGTCCTCAATGTATGCATTAAAAAATAAAAATAACGAAAAAAAATAAAATGCAAACGAGGACTTACTCCGAGAGTTCGTCATCGTAGATGAATAGTTTCTTTTTGGTCGATGTCTTGATTCTCTTGCTTGAACGCGATGGTTGTTTTCTTGTTGCCGGTGGTGGAATCGATCCTCGTATGGGGTTGTCCTCATCGTCCTCTTCATCAATGTCATTGGCTTTTCGCTTGGAGGATTCAATTGGTGCGGTCTTTGTTGGTTCAATGGAGGACTCGTCCGAATCTGAAAAATCAAAAAATGATTCCGTAGGAGTTGATTCGGGCATAGGTGCTTTACCTTTGGCTTTTGCAGTGGTTGCTGGGATGTCTTTAGCTTTGGTTGCCCTGGCATCTTCAGGGTTGGTTGCCGTGGTATCAGCTTGTGCGTGCACGATGTAGGTTGCCGCGGCATCATCTGTTGCGGTTGCTGTGGCGACTGCTTCATTGGTTGCCGGGGCAAGGATCTCGGCGGGAAAGATTGGGAACGACACGCGATTGTCCGGGTACTTTTCTAGGATGACTTGGGTGATGGCATTGTTGTGCTCCTTCATGTACCGCATGAACATTAGTTGCCGGTCTTCAATTTGCCTTAGGTGGCTTGCCAATGGGTGCAAAAGTACTTCAAAGTGTCCCGGGGTTGATGGCCGAGTTGCCCGAGCGTTAGGTGCTTGGGCATTTGGATTGCCGGGGCGGCAGGAGTTGCCGTGGCAATTGGAGGCTTTGAAGAATCTCCCGGTGCCTCTCCCATTAGCTTTCGGATTAGTGCTTGATTCCAACCAGACTTGGGTAGGGCCTTTTCATCGGTGGACTCACTTGGGACATGCATCTCCTTGCAAAGATTAGAAATTAAGCAAGGGAAGAAAAGAGAACCCTTATCGTTTGAGTTGCATACAAAAATCTCATCACAAATAATTTTTCCAATGTTAATGATGCGATTATGCAAAATAGAATGTATGAGCAAAAGACGTGGTATATCAACGGTACTATTGTGTGTGGTGGGCATTAAAGAAGTTTTAACAAACTTATTCCATAGTTTTGCCTCGGGTTTAAGCCGAAGGCGATTTACCGTGCCCTTGTATTTACCGTCGTTCCAATGAGTTCCCGGTTGAGTGAGTTCTTGAAGCACCTTGTCGAGTTGCTTGGGAGTGATTTGATCAACGAAGGCTTGATGATCGTCCTTCTCAATGTAAAGCCCGTAAAAGGTGTTGACGTTTTCGGGACTTATGAGTATGGCCTTGTCACGAACAAAAACATAAGGATTATCCGGGTTAGGTGAGTGAGCATAGAATTCTCTTACCCATGAGATGTTACCCGGTTCCGGTTGATGGCAAAAGATTTGCCACTTTTGATGTGCAATCCTCTCGAAGATGAATGGTTCAAGGCCGAAATCTTGATGAGAGTTGGAGTATTCAAAGCCTTGTTCTTCATGCCGGCTTTCAAACTTGGATTGAAATCTTTCTTGAACCACCGGTGTAGCAAACTTCTTGTATCTTGGTTCTTTGGAGGAACTTGGATGAACTAAAAATTTAATCTTGGATGCCATGGATGATCTTGGTTGTGAGTTTTGTAAAAACAAAGAAAAGAAAATAAACTAAAAAGTTGCAAGATAGAAAGTAGGAATATGTTAAGGGTGATGGGTTTTATAGAAAAGATAGGTGGGTGGGATTAGGGGAAAACGAAAAAGGGTTTAGGGTGAGGGAGAAGTTGACGACAAGGGGTTGTGATTATGGTGAATTGGAGGCTTTTTATAAGCCTTAGATTCAGCCTATTAGTTTCCTTGTTGAAGATGTTTTCCTACTTGGATTAAAATTCCTCTTTATCTTGAACTTTTTTTCCTACAATTCAAAAACAACTCAAATAAGGATTAACGATAAAAGAAAATAAACAAAGATGTATAAAAGGATTCTTGACTTAAAAAAAATCTATCCTAAAAAATTAATAATAATCAGAAATAATAAATAAAAAATAATAATAAAAAAAAATTCAAAGAAAGAAAGAAAAAAATAAAAAATAAAAATAATAATAAAAGAAAAATAAAAAAATAAAAAAATAAAAATAAAAATATCAAAGGGAGAGCATGCTCATGCATCTCCTAAGTTGACCACTTCTTTGTTACGTTCCACATGGGCACCATTGTAGTGCTTCAATCTTTGTCCATTAACTTTGAATTCATGGTTGTCAAAGATGGACTTGATTATCACAGCACCATGGGAGAATGGTTTGACGACTTCGAATGGTCCCGACCATCTTGATTTCAGCTTTCTCGGGAAAAGTTTTAGCCGAGAATTGAATAGGAGAACTAGTTGCCTTGGCGTGAATTGCCGTGGCAATAGTTTCTTGTCATGCCATCGCTTTGTTTTCTCCTTGTAGATTTGTGCATTGTTATAGGCGAGTGCACGAAATTCTTCTATCTCGTTGAGATCCATTAAACGCTTTTGTCCGGCACTTTCCCAATCCATATTCACGGTCTTGATTGCCCAGTATGCCTTGTGTTCGATTTCCACTGGTAGATGACATGTTTTGCCATAGACAAGTCGGAAGGGGGACATACCTAAGGGTGTTTTGAATGCAGTACGATATGCCCAAAGTGCGTCATCTAGTCTTAATGACCAATCCTTCCTAGAGGGATTTACAACTTTTTCGAGTATACCCTTCAATTCCCGGTTGGAAATTTCTGCTTGCCCATTGGTTTGTGGGTGATATGCCGTGGCGATCTTGTGTGATATGCCGAAGCGTTGCAACATCTTGGCAATTAGTCTGTTGTCAAAATGCTTTCCTTCGTCACTGATAATTGCTCTCGGCATCCCAAACCGTGTAAATATGTTTTTCTGCAAGAATCGTTGCACGGTCTTGGCATCGTTGTTGGGAACTGCAGCTGCCTCCACCCATTTAGACACGTAGTCAACGGCAAGTAGAATGTAGAGGTTGCCGAATGAAGATGGGAAAGGTCCCATAAAATCGATACCCCATACATCGAACAATTCCACCTCAATGATGTTTTGGAGCGGCATCTCATGTCGTCTAAAGATATTGCCCGTCCTCTGGCAACGATCACATTGCTTGTAAAAGTCTTGGGCATCTTTGTACAATGTTAGCCAATACAAACCGGATTGCAAAACTTTGGCCGCGATACGAGTTCCTCCATAGGGTGAAGAATGGCATTGCCGGAGTACATTCTGTTACTCTTCTTCAGGGACACATCGGCGTATAACCTGATCTGCACATTGTTTAAACAAAAGAGGCTCGTCCCAAAAGTAATGCTTAGCATCATGGCGGAACCGCTTCTTCCCTTGGTGAGTAATGCCATAAGGTAAAATACCACAAACAAGGAAATTAACTAAATCCGCGTACCAGGGTATTGCCGAGGCATGTGCTGCCGTGGCGATTGCTCCCAGAATTGCCGAGGTGTGCGCGTCAAAGGCTGCTGTGGCGTTGAGGGTTGTCGAGGCGTGCGCGTCCATGGTTGCCGAGGCATTGAGGGTTGCCGAGGTATGCGCGTCCATGGTTGCCGAGGCAACTAAAATTTGGTCATCCGGGAATGCATCGCATATCTCTAGATCCGCGTCCTCCTCCCTGTTGCGTTCTAAACGTGATAAGTGGTCGGCCACTTGATTTTCTGTTCCTTTCCTATCCTTAATTTCAATATCAAATTCTTGTAAAAGTAATATCCAACGAATCAAACGAGGTTTGGCATCCTTTTTAGCAAATAGATATTTGATTGTCGAATGGTCCGTATGAACAATTACCTTTGTACCAATCAAATAGGACCGGAACTTGTCAAATGCGAAAACTACAGCTAGTAACTCTTTCTCCGTTGTTGTGTAATTCACTTGAGCACTATTAAGAGTTTTACTAGCGTAGTATATCACATGGAAGGTCTTACCTGTGCGTTGGCCTAGGACTGCTCCTACCGCGAAATCACTTGCATCACACATGAGCTCAAAAGGTAGCGTCCAATCTGGTGGAACGACAATGGGTGCCGAGGCAAGCTTTTTCTTTAGGGTTTCAAATGCTTGGGTGCAAGAATCATCAAAATCGAAGACTTTATCCTGTTCAAGCAGATTGCACAAGGGTTTAGTGATTTTAGAAAAATTATGAATGAACCTCCTGTAAAAACCTGCATGTCCAAGAAAACTTCGAATTCCTTTAACCGAACTTTGTGGGGGTAATCTCTTGATCACGTCCACCTTGGCTTTGTCTACTTCAATTCCCTTGGATGAAATCTTGTGGCTGAGCACTATTCCTTCATCTACCATAAAATGGCATTTCTCCCAATTGAGGACTAAATCAGTTTCTTCACATCTTGCCAACACCTTCTCTAAATTTCCGAGACAACTGTCGAAGTCATTACCAAAAACAAAAAAATCATCCAAGAAAATCTCAAGGAAGTCTTCGACCATGTCTGAAAAGAGTGCCATCATGCATCTTTGGAAGGTTGCCGGGGCGTTACACAATCCGAACGGCATCCTTCGGAAGGCATAAGTACCGTATGGGCATGTGAAGGTTGTCTTTTCTTGATATTCTGGTGCTATGGCAATTTGATTGTAACCTGAATAACCATCAAGAAAACAATAAAAGGGTTTACCTGCAAGATGGTCAAGCATTTGATCAATAAAGGGTAATGGGAAGTGATCTTTCCTGGTGGCTTTGTTTAGCTTTCGATAATCTATACAAACCCTCCAACCGGTCACAGTCCTGGTTGGAATGAGTTCATTATTTTCATTACTTACCACTGTTATACCTCCTTTTTCGGTACACATTGTACCGGACTTACCTACGCATACTATCGTAGATAGGGTATATAATGCCGGCGTCAAGCCACTTGATGATTTCTTTCATTACAACCCCTTTCATGGCATGATTCAGTCTCCTCTGGGCCTCAATTGAAGGTTTGTGATCATCTTCCAACAAAATCTTGTGCATGCACACTACCGGGCTAATTCCCTTCAAGTCGGCAATTGTCCACCCTATTGCCTTTTTATGTAGCTTCAACATCTTGATCAACTTCTTTTCCTGCTCAGGCTGTAACTTAGAAGAAATAATTACAGGCAATGTATTATCGGTTCCTAAGTATGCATATTTTAGTTGCTCTGGCAATTGTTTCAGCTCAAGAATCGGTGGTTGTTCAATAGAGGGTTTTTCGAGCTTACCTTCCTTACCTGAGTAATCGAGTGGTTCAAAGTATGTACCTGGTCGATTGACTAGCCAATTTGCCTCTTCTTATTGTTCCTCATCGACTGATTCTTCATACTCCTCAGGTTCCTCTTGATCGGCAATGTAGTTGCCGAGGCAACTAAATTCCTCGTCGAAGTTAAACTCTGCCATGGCATGAAGAAGTTGGCATTCTTCTGGATCATCGGCATGCCTTAGTGTTTGGAACACATTTAGTTTAACTTGCTGGTCATTCACCCTCATTGTGAGTTCTCCCTTTTCAACATCGATCAAGGTTTTCCCTGTTGCTAGGAATGGTCTCCCAAGAATGATGGGTGCATGCTCATCTGCTTCACAATCCAAGACATTAAAGTCAGCGGGAAAAATAAATTTATCAACTTTTACCAGTATGTCCTCGATTTTTCCCTCTGGATGCACATAGGATCTGTCGGCTAGCTGTAGCATAACTGTTGTAGGTCTTGCCTTCCCGATTCCTAGTTTCTGGAAAACCGATTTAGGCATCAACTTTATGCTAGCCCCAAGGTCGCATAATGCTTTCCCGACATAGTGATTTCCAATGGAACAGGGTATTATGAAACTTCTGGGATCCTTCAACTTGGGTGGCATACGATTGTGCAACATTGCCATGCATGCCTCTGTTGCGGCAACTGTTTCAAACTCTCCTAGCCTAGTTCTCTTGGACACAATGTCTTTAAGAAACTTGGCATAGTTTGGCATTTGTTCAATTGCTTCCACCAATGGCAAGTTGATGTGGACTTGCTTTAGGATATCAAGAAACTTCTTGAATTGGTATTCTTGCTTTTGTCGCTTCAACCTTTGTGGGAATGGTGGTGGAAGTCGGATATCTTCGATCCTTTCATTGGTTTGAAACCTGATTGACGGCATTGCCGGGACAATTGGAGTTGCTGAGGCATTATCAATTGGGGTTACCGAGGCATGCTTATTGCGTGTTACCGAGGCGTCTTTATCGTCGGTTGCCGAGGCATGCTTATTGCCGGTTGCCGCGGCAATTCTTGGTTCAGCATCTGAGGCTTTGCCGCTAGGTTCATCTTGATCTTTTTGTGGAGTTTTGTTTGATGAGCGGGTTTGAACCTCTCTAAGTTGTTGGCCACTTCTAGTGGTGATCGCCTTACATTGCTCATGGCCAGTTCCTCTTGCGACTTCAGTATCGTTAGGTAAACCTCCTTGCGGTCTAGTATTCAGATTTTGAGCAAACTGTCCGACTTGATTTTCCAATGATTTGATTGCCGCCTCTTGGTTTTGCAATCTCATCTCGGTCCTGTTAATAAAAGCATCAGTTCTTTTTATGAAATTACTATTCTCAGCCATATAAGATTCAGTTTTCATCATAAAAGCATTTAGAGAATTTTCCAAAGAACTGGATGTTGTCGGTTGTTGCTGCGGCAACTGTTGCCGTGGCATATTCTGCTGTAATCCCGATGCTTGTGCATTCTAATTGTTCTGGTTTAGAGCATTGTTGGGATTACTCCATGAAAAATTCGGGTGCTTCTTCCAAGCTGGATTGTATGTATTGGACATCACATTGTTGTTCCGATTGTAATTCCCCACATAGAAGCTGGATTCCGGATTCTGCATACATTCAGAAGAATTATGGTTGTCACCACATAACTCACAAAAAGAATCCATTACCTTGACTTCATGTGTGTTGTTTGGTTTTTGCATGTTCTGGATCATCTTGGTTAAAGTGGCCAATTGTGCCGAAATTGAATCTGATGATCCTAGTTCATGTATTGTGGCTTGGCGTCTAACTCATCCTCTTCTAGTAGATGGGAATTGATAATCATTCTTGGCCAGCCTGTTTAAAATTTGCATTGCTTCTTCCGGCGACTTATCTAAGAGTATGCTGTTTGCCGAGGCATCTAGCATCATCCTTGTTGGTGTATTCACGGCGTTGTAAAACATTGTTACTTGAGTCCACACCGGGAATCCGTGTAGGGGGCATTTGTGTAGAAGTTCTCTATATCGCTATCAAGCCTCGTACATGGATTCATCATCTGCCTGCCGAAAAGAAGTAATGTCGTTATGAAGCTTATGAGTCAAATTTGTAGGATTAAACCGAGCAAGGAAATCACGACAAAGATCGGTCCAAGATGCTATTGATCCGACAGGAATGCTATTCAACCATGCTTTCGCCCTATCCCTCAGTGAATAGGGGAATAATCTTAATCGTAAGACATCGGGGGTGACTCCGTGTATTTTGAACGAGTTGCAAATCTCGAGGAAAGATTTCAGATGTTGCCGTGCATCTTCAGTTGCTGAGCCGCCAAATTGACCTATTGTGTTGATCATATTAAACATTACCGGTTTTAACTCAAAGTGGTCGGCTTCAATTTCGGGTGCGACAACTCCTGGATTAAGTCCATCAAGATCTTCTTCAAGATAGTCTCGAATAGTTCTGTTTCGTGCAAGAGTCACTCCTCCTCCTACTGGAACATCTCGATTCATATTGCCGTCTTGATTAGCCATTGGTACTCTTATCCTCCGTCTAAGTCTTTGTAAGGTTTGTTCGATTTCTGGATCAAAGGGATATTCTGGTGTAGTCGGTCTCGCCCTGGTCATATACCAATGCAAAACCAAAGTTTGTTAGCCCTTTGAATCTTAAACAAGAAAAGTAAAAAGAAAGTGCAAGAAAATAAAAACAAAGTCGCTATTGCCAATCCCGTAACGGCGCCAAAAAACTTGTTGCGCGTAATAAGTGCTACGCAATTGTGCAAGTATACACGTTGCAAGTTATAGTATAAAAGATATCGTCTCCACAGGGATTGGTGCCACTTCAAGAATCTAGTCTCTTGCACTGTAAAAAGTAAAAACACAAATAAAGGATTATAGGAGTTTAACTAATAACTAATCTAGAAAGCAATAAAGTAAAAGAAAAGATGAGATCAAATGAGAGGGAGATAGGCCAGGTTATCGTGAGTTGAGGTGTGATAGCCGATTGGATCGTCTTGGTAAAAGAGTGCACGGGCAACTCAGTTGTCGTGGCAACTTGCACAACGGGGTTGCCTTGGCAACTAATCGATGGTTGCCTGGGCAACTAGTTGGGCAACTACTTGGGCGTCTGGGCAGCAACCTTCAAGGTTCGGTAGAGCGTTCTTCAATGGTTTCTTCTTATCCCTAAGTCGAAACTCTAGCTACTTGTGCATGCCTTGATAATACATCCCTGCGTGAATCAAGGGTGAACAACAACCAATCTTGCGCTCCTCTTAGCCGTTGAAATCCTTAACTTATTCCTAAGCCGGATTAATCTTCACCATCAATAGATTGAATAAAGATCATATTCATTCGTTTCTTGAATCTAACTCTCCCGATATTAGATAAATAGATGAAATCACGAGATCCTCTCCCAATTCACTCGCAAACAAGAATAAGAACCAAGAATGAATAAACCTTGAATAGAAAAGTGCAAACTCTTATTACCTAAACAAAAACCAATAGTTTCTCACAACCACAAAACACAATAACCATAGCCAAATAGATTTAGTTCATGGCTAGGTTCCAAAGAAACACAAGATAAATAATCCCTAGCATGAACCCAATCGAACAAGAAAGAAAAGATGAAGAAGGAGGCTTGTCGAAATCCTCCTTGCCCTAGATGCTTGTCGAAAATTCTCTCATCTTGCTCTCTCCTTGGACTTGTCGAAATTGCCCTCTCTTGCTCTCTCTTGATTGTCGAAATCTCCATCTTATTTATAGGGCTAGGCCAAAGTCCTTCTTTGAGGAGGAAGTTAATCTAGAATTAAATTATCTTTAAAGAATATAATTCTTTATTATAATTGTATTCCTACTAGAACTTCTCCTATCTTCTTGGAATTTAATTCTTCTTTAATCTCTGTATGGCAATCAAATTCCTTTGGGTTTGGGCTTTGCTCCACGTCATCTGGGGCTTGTATAGTCATCAATTTCGACTACCATATCACCTTTGCTCTTGTCGACAATTGCCATGGCAACTGACTCGGCGTCTCCTTCATGCATTGCCCTGGAAACTAGTTCGGCATATCCTTCATGTATTGCCCTGGCAACTAGCTCGGCATATCCTTCATGTATTGCCCTGGCAACTAGCTCTAGCCTTGCTTTCGTAAGTGATCCTGCACATACACACAAAACGCACCAGAGCAGCATCTTTTCCCACAAAAACTACCAAGTTATGTAATCAAGCTCAACGATGGAAGGAAACATGGATTAATGCATGAATGGCTAATTATGCAACTAATATGAGCCTAAGTCTAACAATAATATGAGTAAAAAGGGTAAGAAAAATAGTACTTTTGAACACTTATCAATAATCTATTTCTCATGATACATTATCTAGTATATTGGCTTTCAAGTGACTCAAACAAGTTTCAAACCATTTACAAAAACACATCGCATTCACATATTTCTCAAGTGGTTCCTGCGACCACTTCACATACATTCCTCAACTGGAGTAATGAAACATTTACCCACCTCAACGGTTTAAACTGGAGCAACAAAACATTTACCCACCTTAACGGTTTGGATGTATAAATCCACCAGCGGGAGAAAACGAAACATTTACCCACCTCGACTGCTACAGTTCTCATGGTGGAGTCTACGGCACACTCACAACTCCTCGACACACATGAGGAGAATTTTACAGTGCACTTTAAACCCTATGGCTAGCCAACTATATCCGATAACATTTTAATCACAACCACTTGCCAATATACTCAATAAAACAACATTATCTCACTGTTTTACATATGCATAAAATCAATCCAATTTCAAACATGCTAAACCATGCTTTATAGTATTCTAAAAAATACTTTCACAAATCATGTTTCATTCTCAATAATCATCGTATATGATCTTTTGCAACATCGTTCATTTCTAAAGCATGCATAATACAGTGAGTAATCAAAACCATCAACATGTGCATGAGATTATATTTCGCAATACAGAAAACGGGAGAGAGCTCAACCAATATTTACTTCCTAGCTTAGATAAGTGTTTCAAACTTATTCTAAACTCCCACAAATTCTTTCAAAACCGATTTAGAGCAGTAAAACATATTTCCACTCACGGACAACCCAAATCTCGCTAGTCGATACGCGATTAATCCCGTGAAGCTTCTGCAACCTCTCCAAACGCTATAGGATTCAACTCCCCTACTTTTCCTAAACAAAAACAGAGGATTAATGCACTTCCATGCATCTCAAATCCCCCGCAAACAACAAACACAACTTCCCCTCCCTTAGATCCATCAAATGCCTCTCTAAAGCATCCGAAAACAACATCAAACCTCAACTAAACAAAGCCCAACAAAAAGCTATTAATTTCAACATCTTAAAAACATCAATAACATCCAAAAATCCTAAACAAATCCTTATACCTCCAGCAACATCACAACACCAAGATCACATCAAAAACCAACTATAGACAACCTAGAAAATTATCAATTCATGTAGTTTCGGGATTCCTCTAATTAACCTCTTCTTTTAACATTAAAATGCGTCTTATAAGAGATCTAAATAAATTAGATTCATACAAAATAGATCCAAATTAGTTTTTATTCAATTTCCACACAAAACTAAATTTAATTACCAAATCCATTTTTAAATCATAATTCCATAACATAAATCAGTAGCAAAGGATCAAGAACTTGGGAATTTCAATAAAGAACCTTTAATTAGAGGAGAGAAATGAAAATCACCTCTAATTGCTGATTTCTCCCTTAATTGGCAAAGTTTGGTTGAAATCCAAATCGATTTTGTTGCAAGAATCAAAGAAATCAAGTAGGTAATCAAAAGAAAATAAAAAGGAATTGATTCCTGGAAATTTTGGAAAGATTTTGATAGTTTGGCTGCTGAGAAAGTTGAGAGAAAAGTAAAAGCAAAGTTAGTTATGTAAGAAAATGATTTTGTGAGAATTGAAATCCTTTTATTAAATCTATTTTCTTTTAATATTAAAATAATTTAAAAACACTTTAAAAATAGACTAAATTAAGGGAAAATCTGAGTTTTGACCCTTTTACGATTTAGTCACCAAAAACAGTTTTGAAACTGTTCATTTTAGTCACTAGACCAAAATGTCCCAAAATCAAAATTAATTACTTCAAATTGAATTTACCAAAATACTTAAAATATCAATTAAGTATTCTGTAACATTTTTCCATATTTTATTTTATCCAAAAATAATTTTATAAGATTTAATTCCCTAACTAATTCGAAGCCTAACCCAATTCTCCCGAACCGTCTATTTGATCTGGTTAACTTCTAGGCCCAATTTTCGGGTGTTACATCTCTTGGGTACAAGAATTTTACACCCACATCAATCACGATAGAGAAAAACTGGTACAAGCTAGGGGCAAATTTGTGGATTTCTCGACCACTGCAATAGAACAACATTATCAATTCGTTAACCACCAAGAAACCCACACCACTTCCATGGCCTTAGATGCAAACTGAACATACTCCATGATTCTTCAGGACCTTTGTGTTCTAGGAACGACTTGGACTAGAGAAGACCATGAGAGAATGGTGTAGTGGTGACAACTCAAGCCTAATTCAGATTTTGGCCCACATCATTAACAATCGTCTCTTGCCCACCAAAAATCGTGAGACTTTTTCTCTCTGTCGGATGTTGCTACTTGATTCTCTTCTAAAGGGATGAGACCAGTTCCCTGCATAGCTGATCCATGCTACCATTGTTGAAAAAGTTGCCTCAATAAGTAAACCACAAGATTTATTCTTCCCCAACTTTATTACTACACTCTGTGCAAAGGAAATAGTTAAACCATGGGTGGGGGACATCATCATTGATGCTCTTCTAGGTTTGATTCCTTCACAAGTGGAGGAAATGAAGGGTTATACCCAAATTACACCTTCTACCGTTGCCTCTACCTCACCTCTCTCCCTCAAGGAGATTGTCGTTAAGACTCTCCGAACCACTTTGCAACCATATTTTTTAACGGTTCAACGAAGAGAATTGCAACAACATACACTATTCTAGAAATTGCTTCCAGATGAACCAATGGAGTTTTCGATAATGCCACTTGAACTCCTTGTACATGCACCCGCACCCACCACCAGACAGAGACATCGACCAGATATTGAAGCTGTTACCTCCTCCCGCTCTGCCAAGAGACCAACGTCTACCCTGGATAAAGGCAAGGGCATAATCATTCGAGAACCACCTCTCTAGTACTCCCTAGGTTAGTTTTTCTTTTTTCTTTTTATTTAGTTTTTCATTATGTATATACATGTTTCTTTTTTGCATATTTGCTTTTCTTTTCCTTTTCTTTTTGCATTGGGGACAATGCTCTTCTCAAGTTTGAGAGAGTACTATCCCATGTTTATATTAGGTTAAATTTAGGTAAAATTAAAAATTTTAATCATTAATCACGATCTCCTAAAGAAATTTTACAAAGATTGCCATCTGATCGATAGCCTCAAGGAATAAGACATCAATATGCAGTTCTTTGAGCATCTCCAAGAATTTATAGAATTGAACATCTTGCTTTTGAGCCTTCAATCACTTTGGAAATGGTGGAGGAGGTCTAGGCTCGCCTCGTGGTGTTTTGGATGCTATAGCATCATGTTCTTTACTCTCATTTCTATCAGCAGTAAGGTACGTCATTGTATCTAGCATAGTTGGTGCATCTTTAGATGGTAGAGCATCGGCTGGTTTCTTATTCGGGGTGGAATCAACAAGGTGTTCTCCCTAAACTTGTCATCTTTGTCCAATTGCTTGCCACTGCTCAATGTGATGGCATTGCATTGCTCCGCACCAAAGGTCTTAGTGATTTCATTATCACTAGGTAAACTACCTTGGGGTCTGGTCTTCAGGAGTTGAGCAATCTGCCCAACCTATGTTTCTAATAACCTCAGCGAAGCACCATGATTTTATAGGATCGCTTGTTGGTTTTGAGCATAGTTACTTGCGTTGTTAGCATATCTCCATGATTCTTCAGATTTGTCGAATGATCCTATAAAATAACCCTAGCAGTGTCCATAAAATTTTTATAGAAAGTTTTAAAAGAATTAGAAGAAGAAACTTCCTAATTCTGCTTTTGGGCAGTCTGTCAGAATCTAGGAGGTTCTGTCGTAGCATTCGGTTTAACTTCTGTGTTGGAGGTGTTGCCTCTTTAATTTCCCCATCCGAAATTTGGATGTTGTCGCCACCCAGGATTATATGTGTCAGAGTAGGGGTTGTTGTTGCAGTTGTAGTTCCCCACATAGCATCTAGATTCTTGTTGTTGGGGGCATTCACTCGACTGGTGTTCCCTGTCACAATGCTCACAAGTGTAATTAACGACCTTGGCATCTCGTGTATTAGATGGTGGTTAGAGGTTCTTGAGCATATTTTTGATTGCGAAAAGTTGAGCCGCCACGCTCTGGGACTCATCTAAGTGAATAGTTTTAGAAGATTTAGGACCATGGCTCAACCTTGCCATAACAAATTGAAAGTATTGTTGGCTATCTGGTCAAGAATTTTGAATACTTCTTCAAGATCTTTGTCTAATAGGATGCCAATAGCCGAAGAATCAATCATCGTTCTTGTGGGGGCATTAACAATGTTGTAAAATGTTACCACTTGAAGCCAATCCTAAAATCCGTGAATCGAGCACTTGCGTAGCATCTCTTTGTATTTGTCCTAACATTTGTACATGAATTCATCCTCTTTTTTCCAAAATGCTATGATATCGCTCCACAACTGGTTGTTCACATTCGGTGGATTGTATTGAAGTAGGAAACAATGGCAAAGATCCTCCCAAGACCCAATAGATCTCGGTGGTTCTCCCTTCAACCATGTTTTTGCTCTATCTTTCAAGGAATACGGGAAAATTTTTCGTTTCAAAACATCATCGTGCACTCCTTGTTGTTTGAAGCAATCACATACTTCCAAGAAGGCTCGGATATGCTCTCTAGTATCCTCCCTTAGCAATCCACTAAACTGTATGATAGAGTTTAACATGCTGAAAATGACATGCTTAAGCTCGAATTGAGCCGTCTGGATTTCTGGCATAATGATCCCTGGAGTCAAATAATCTAGAACGGGTACAAAGTTATCCCGAGTAGGCCTCATTTGAACTACCCTCAGTTCACCTCCAAGTGCTCCATCAACTGAATTGTTGAGGTTATTTTTTAGGTTTTTATTTCGAGCTGGATCCCCCATTGCTCTTTGCTCTTGTTTTCTAGCATGAAAAAATCTTTCCATCTCTAGTTCAAATGGAATAAGGGGTTCTTCTCGATGCGTGGTTTTGGTCATGCACTAATAACACACCTGAAAAGAAAAACAAGAAAATAAAAGTTATAATTAAACTAAAAATTAAATATAATTACTACGCTATAATCACCAACTGTCAATCTCCGGTAGTGGTGCCAAAAACTTAATGCTTGTATGATAAAAGCGCAAATTAGAGCAAATATACATGTCACTCAAGTAATAAAGTGATAAGTAGAGTGTCGAACCTACAAGGATTGGAGTGAAAAACTCAAAGTAATTGTACGTAAAAGTTAGTGAAATAATAATGTGTGGAATAAGAACTAAAAAAGTAAGTATTGGTACCAACAAGTGTTGGGCATTGGTAAGGCACATTGCACTCCCAAGGAGAGGATGTAAGTTCAAACCTTAGAGACGACATTGTTGGGAGGGACAGTCTCACACCTCAAACATGGACTATAAGATGAACATATTCATATTATCTTATTTTATATAGGTTCAAATCCTAACATTTGTAATATCTCTCCATTTAAATTAAGTATCAGTACACGGAGCTTTTGTGTTTGTGTAATAGCGGTGATATTTTTTTTTACTAAATGCCGGCTGCTGTTGTTAATAATAAAGAAGAACAACTTACAATAATGTATCTTGGAACGGGTAAAGAAATAAAGAGCAACAAAGAAAAGCTAATCCAAATAAATCAAAAGTAACAAACAGACCGACTTTGAGAATTCCAATGAGTTGCATCAAGCAAGTAATTGTGGTGATATTACTAAAAAATACTATTTCATTTATATAAAATATATAATTAATTTATTAAAATAATATTAGAATAAAATTAATAACTAAATTTTTTATAAATTTATTTAGTTATAATTTGAGTAATTTTTAGTATTAAGTTCGAGTTTGGATTTTTTTTCGTGCTCAAAATATTTAAAATTTAGGCATTTTGGGCTCGGACTTTTTTGAGTTTGAATTTAAATTTTTCCGAATTCAGACTTATTTTTCACCTTTATGTGTAATAAATATTATTTGTTACTTAAATTTAATCGTGAAACATACAAATATTAATATTAAAATATTTTATTAGCATTTTTAAAAATTATTCGAGTTTCCTTTCCAGCCAGATTAACCCATTCAACTGCATTGATAAAACATTTGAAATCATGGTAAGAATATTAACTTTTTTAATATTACGGTGTTGTTACATGATAATATATAGTTTTTATTCTTAGCCTTTTGAAAAGTACATACACGGTCTGTGTAAATTGCGCTGCTTGAATTCGGGTCACCTAGAAAAAGACTAAAGGGGTATTTTTGCCCCCGCGTTCGACCCAAATTAGCAATTTCGTTCCTCGAGCGAAAATGCAGTCAATTAGATCCTCCAGTTCACCAATTGCAGCAAATTAACCAATTGGCCAATGTTGACCGACGAAACCGTTAATTGCTGTATATGTGTCCGTTAATTTTTTACGCGTCAGACATCTTCTCCAAATGGCATGCCATGTCACGATTGACATGTTAAAAATGATGACGTGACATAACTGATGACGTGACAAATAAATAAAAATAATTTTTTATTCTATTTTCTCTCTCCTAATTAATGTAGAAAAATGAACTACTCTCTAAACACTCAGTTGGCTAAAAGATTTCAAATTTATAATTGAAGAACACTTTTAACAAAAAACTATTAAACTCTCGTGGGGATAAAATGAAAAATATGTTCTGATTTTTTTACCTAAAAATCATTTGAGAACTCCAGTGCTTTTGATTTTAGTTCTGAACTTTGAATGGTCATATTGAATCGGTCGAGAACTCCTTTGCATTTCAATTGAGAACAAATCATTTGAAGATTGGAGTTTTGTTTGAAATTTGAAGCCACATCTTGAATCCATAAGTTTTATTTTGGTTTTAAAAATATTGCTTTTGGTTCAGTAACAATATTTTTATTTTGGGAGTTATAGGGTTTCATCCATGATTTTGGAAGTCTAGAGTTTCATCCATGTATTTTGATTTTGAGAGTTTTAAAATCGAAAGGAAAGTAAGACTTACAAGGTGGGATATATATTGCAGCATAAAGGTAAGAAAGTGATTTTCATAAAGTTTTATTTTGGTCGAATATTCCATAGAGCAAAACTGAAAGGGACATTGTAAAGTGGTCTCATGTTACTGTGTTTTGAATTTTTTTTGTAGTAACACTGCTTAGTTTCAAATGAATTATATCATATTATATTGCTTTTGACTGAAAATGATTCTGTCTCTTTTGACTGATTATAATATATGTGGTTTTAATAAAGTTGTTGATAAGTGTAGAATATTACATATTTTTAGTGTTAATTATTCCTCATTTTTCACTTGTAAACTGCTAATTTGTCACTTTTTGGGCTTGTTTTGGTTAGGAGCTTCATTGGACTATGTCAGCCCAAAACCAACAAATAAAGGCAGAATCTGGATATTCATTGGATGTCATGACAGGAGTCGTGGGCACGACCTGAAGCACGATGCAGTCCGAGCCCGAGGAGCAACAGATTTCGACGGTACAATGAGCAGCTTCTAGAAGGCAGATTGACATTATCCCAAAGTCGAAATTCAGAATTATCTTAAGGATAAATGCTTGGGAGATAAATATGAGATTATCCAGAAGAAAGAAGAATTCAACCAGAGCCACATGTTTCAAATTAATTATCTTTATCTTTTGTGATAAATCATTGGTTTAAATTTAGTCCAATAGTTTAAAATATTTATCCTTTGTTTTATCTTTATTAGGTTTTGAGTTATTTTATTTTGTTAGGATTCTCGAGTATAAATACCCCGTAGGTTCAACCTTTAGAACTCATATTGGATTTTGTAATTCCTTGGTTATTTCTATAGAGTTTTATTTTTCTTTTCGTATTTACTTTCTTCTCCATTTGTTTTTCTGTAGGGATGATCAATCAATGGATTTGGCCAAGAGGGGGTGAATTGGCAATTTAAAAATTGGTGGGCTAAATAAAAAATATAGAAATTAAGACACAAAGATTTATAACGGTTCAAGCTTCTAAACAAGCTCTACCTCCACTTCCTTAGCACTACACTAAGGATTTTCAACAATTCACTATGAATTCTTCCTTTTGAGGGCAAAGGGCTAACCTTACAAATTCCCCTTAAGATTTTCTACCCAAAATTTTAAGGACACTCACAAAAGAAAAATTACAAGTAGCAAACATGAAAATCCTCACAAGGACAAATGTTTGCACAATTCAAAGATCACTCACAAACCCAAAACTTGAATAAAAATGATTACAAGAATGAACACTAAAGTGGGTTACAAAGATTTAACTCTAAAGGCTCAAAAGTTGTTGGATATTTGCTTGATTGCTTAAGACTTGATCATTAGTTGCTGTTGTAGCTTTGGAGACTTGTTTATATACTTCCTCATTGATTTCCAACCGTTTGGATAGCTGAGATCATCAATAGAGCCATTGGACTTTATTTTTCCCACAATAAATGTAGTTTGCCAATAGTCGATATCGATACGCGGGGTGCCGTATCGGTACTTGCCAAAAGAAGAAATAGTCGTTGTACAAAGGGGTATCGATACGCGGGAGGGTGTATCGGTACGAGTAGTCAATTTTACAAAGGCGTACCGGTACGGTCCATACTACATCGATACTGGTCTTACTCACTGGAATCCTGAAAACTCGTGTAGTAAAACACGTATCGATACGCCTATAAGGTTATCAGTACGATATAACTGATTTTCAAATATATGATTTCAATAAACTAACAAGGCAACGATCAAATATTAAATGCAAAAGATTTGGAAAATCTAAGCACCCCATATCGGTACTCATGAAGCCGTACTGATACTCGAAGCAAAATTTGTTCCCAGTTTGAATGTGTACCTATACGACTTTATACGTATCGGTACCCAATAGCCATCACGTATAAAATGATTTTTGGTAGCTAAAACTCGTATCGATACGGACAAGGTGTATCGATATGCTTGGACCAGATTTTGCTAGTTGAGTACAAAAACACTTAGAAAATAGTTGGGGTTTTAGTTTTTGACTAAGAAACAATTTGAAGTTCGAATCCTTGTCATTTTGTGAGTCTTTTTGAGTACTTAAAAATTTATCCAATTTTACAAATTGGTCCTTGAAATTCCTTGTTATATCAAAATCAAATATTAGTTTTACAATCTCACCCTTTTTGATATAACAAAATCCAAAATAAATTTTGAAGTCTTTTGAAATTACTTCCCCTTTCTTTAAGGCTAGAAGATTAAATTTTTGAAGAATATTTTTAAAAAATTTAATCTTATTCTTCACCCCCTTTTTGTTAGATCAAAATTAATGGGTAAAGCAATAAATAACTCCAAGCATAAATAAACAACATAGATATGATTAAATTCAAAGCAAATATTCAAAGCAAACATAGAAAATCCAACTTTAAACTTAAAAACATAAACCAAAGCAAATAACAAAATGTCATGGGAATTCAAATAAAGAACATAGGTGCATAAAACTCAAATCGTAATATGATATGATATGAAATGCAAAAGCCTAAGGAGCATCTCTATCATACTCATCCTCGTCTTCATCGTCATCGCCCATGCCATTATCACCAAGAGAGTGACCAAGCCATTCTCCATGAAATGCGGTAAGAGTCATGTCCATAGAAGCTTGACGATTCTCCGTAAAAGCTACTCGATTTTCCAAAGATGTGAAATGAGCATCAAACGAGTCAAGCCTTGTGTTTACCTCGGCGAAGTGAGTGGTCATGGTGGAAAACTTCCCATCAAGATACGCCATAAGTGCATCAAAGGAAGGTTGAGCGACCGGAGTCACTGGATCAACTGGAGCCGCCGACACATTCTCTTCGAGATTGGGAATAAGTGTATGTAGAACAACCATCCAGTTTTGAAGATCCAAAATACCCAAACCATGTTTTCAAACTTTCAAAGGCTTTATATGGTTTGAAATAAGCTTCTAGAGCTTGGTGTGAACTTTTTCAAATTTTTTAATTGAAAAAGGTTTTGACAAAGGAAAGGTGGATACTACACTTTTTATAAAAAGAAAAGACAAAGACATCTTAGTAGTACAAATTTATGTTGATGATGTAATTTTTGGTTCTACTAATGAGCTTCTTTGTCAAGAGATTGCTAAGTTGATGCAAGGTGAATTTGAAATAAGCATGATAGTGGAGCTCTCATTATTTTTGGGGCTCCAAATCAAACAAAGGAAGGATGGCATCTTCATCAATCAAGCTAAGTACATCAAGGATATACTCAAGAAGTTTGGCTTGGAGAATGTGAAACCTCAAGCCACACCAATGAGCTCTTCTACAAAGCTTGGCAAAGATGAAGGAGGTAAGTGTGTTGATTTAAAACTTTATAGATCAATGATAGGATCTTTGATTTATCGTATTGCAAGTAGACCAGATGTTATGTTTAGTGTTTGCTTGTGTGCTAGATTTTAAGCTAGTCCTAGAGAATCACACCTTCAATCCGTTAAGAGAATCTTTAGATACCTTAGAGACACATCTTGTTTAGGTCTTTGTTATCCTAGAGAATCGTCTTTTCGTTTATATGCTTATTCGGATGAGGTTTATGGAGGTTGTAAGATAGATAGAAAGAGTGCCTCTGGTACTTTTCAATTTCTAGGTAGTATGCTTATATCATGGTTTTCTAAGAAGCAAAATAGTGTAGCATTAACTACCACCGAGGCGGAATACATTTTGGCCAAAAATTGTTGTGCCCAAGTCCTTTGGATGAAGCAACAACTCTTAGATTATGGAATTGATGTAGGAATCGTACCTCTAAAGTGTGACAATACTAGTTCCATTTGTCTCACTAAAAATCCCGTCCAACATTCTAGAACCAAGCACATAGAGATAAGGCATCATTTCATTAGAGATCATGTCTTGAAAAATGATGTAGTTCTAGAATATGTAGACACCTTGAACCAATTAGCGGATATCTTTACCAAACCTTGCAAAGAGCATTTTTGGTCTCTTAGGAGAGAGTTAGGGCTTACTAGCCTTTCTTAAACATTAGAGCCTTTTTGGTGTTTAAATTTTGCTTGAATTTGGTTGATTTCAATGCTTGTGTGATTTTGATCCTATGTGCATCTATTTGTGTTGTTTGGGGGACTATGCATCTATTTTTGCCCATACATGATGATCTCATATCATTCATATGCATATCGATTTGATTAAGTTCAAATTTTTGGGTCTCTTACAACCAAAAATGTCATTTTTGGTCAAAGGGTATCTATATGGTGAATCACGTATCGATACGGGTATCAGGGAAACATTTCGGTACAGGTGAATCTGTGCCGGTACGAGTCAAGGATCAACACGCGTAAAAACTGTACCGGTACGTTATTTCGGTATACATATATCGTGTATCAGTACGCGTAGCCACTGGAGCCTTTAAATGTCATTTAAATAGGGTTTTCCTTTTTAACTTAAACTCAAACTTTCCCTTTAAACCCTAGTCGACCAACCTCTATTTAATCCCTTCAAACCCTTTGTTTTTCTCACAAATCTACAAAAATTCTTTGGGGGCTTTTGGTTTTAACATCAAACCCAAGCAATCTCATCAAGCATTGTGCAAAATCATCTCTTCATCCATCCATCATCCATATTCAAGGTATAAACTCTATTTTCTTTATATTTTGATATTTGTATAGTTCTTATGTCTTAGATTTATATATTTAGTATGTAAATAACTTTGTTTTCAAAGATTTTAAAAAATCTTTTTCAAATCTAAAATTTTTTGGTTTGAATATAAAATTATATTCGTATATTTTTCTTTATTGTTTTTAAATTTTATTTTCACCAAATTTTTTCTTTATACTTGTATATGATTTTAAACTATATAATATATGTTTTTACACTACCTTGATCATTGGATTATTTTATTGGAATGAATGTGATGTTTATGCATACATTGTTTTTGTGGTTTGAAATTGTTTTTCAGGATTTTATCATGGTTCCTAAGAAAAGAGCAAGAAGGGAGATCGGGTCTAGCTCTTCCAATCCTAATCCTACAGAACCCAATCCCGAAAACAATGGTACAAGAACAAACCTTAATCAAATTTATCATTAATGTTTTAATGAACAGGAAAATCCAAATGCTTTGGATCGTTTTAAACATTTTCAAAACTTCAAAATCCGTCGAGAACGTGTTGTTTCCATACCTTTTATGACTTCCGATGCATTTCATTTTTGTTATCTTGACTTAATGAGGGAATGAAAGTTCATGACTTTTTTAAGTATACCAGTATTCTTTACAAAAACATTGTCCTTATTTTTTACTCTAATGCCCAGTGTATTTATATCCAAGAGAAAATCGTGGTTATAGCACTCGAGTCTTATCTTATGGGAAAAACTTTTTGACTCGATTCTAAAATTATAGCCGAATTTTTAGGGATGGATGATATGGGTATTGATAATGAAAATTCTTTTCCTCAAACCTATGGTGGCTCCGGTACCATACTCGATGCTCAAGATCGTTTCCTTCACTTCCTCATCACTTGGTGGTTTCGACCATCCGGTGGTAAATGGTCTTCTATTCGCCAAGTCGATGACTTTTGGCTTCATTGTTTTCGTGAAGGTATACGCCCAAACCAAGCCCAAATCATGTTTGATGAGCTAGTCTACCTTGTCCAAAACTTCTACACCTCCTTTGTCACCTCTTCCACCTATGGCACATCCTTGAGCTATATGTTCCACAAGCTTGATACCGATTGCTCCTATGATCTTGCTTCGCCTCTCACCGATTCTATTGATGATCACTCTCTTCGGCGTGGAAAGTTCACCATTTACAATAGAGAATGGATTTGTGTTGCGGATCTATTGAGATCTAGTTGATCTAGTGGTGAACTTTCCAGGCCGAAGAGAGTGATCATCAATAGGATCGGTGAGAGGTGAAGCAAGATCATGGGAGCAATCGATATAAAGCTTGTGGAAGATATAGCTCAAGGCGGTGCCATAGGTGAAAGAGGTGACAAGGGAGGTGTAGAAGTTTTGGACAACACGAAAACAATGAAGCCAAAAGTCATCGACTTGGAGAATGGTAGACCACTTACCACTAGATGGTCAAAACTACCAAGTGACGAGGAAGTGATAGAAATGGTCATGAGCATCGAGTACGGTAACGGAGCCACTATAGGTTTGAGGAAAATCATTTTCATTATCAATACTCGTATCACCCATCCCCAAAAGTTTAGCTATAATTTTAGAATCGAGTCGAAAAGTTTTTCCCATAAGATAAGACTCGAGTGTTATAACCTTGGTTATAAATACACCAGACATTAGAGTAAAAAATAAGGACAAGGTTTTTGTAAAGAATACCGGGTATACTTAAAAAAGTCATGAACTTTCATTCTCTTATTAAGTCAAGATAACAAAAATGAAATGCATCGGAAGTCATAAAAGGTATGGAAACAACACGCTCTCGACGGATTTTGAAGTTTTGAAAATGTTTAAAATGATCTAAAACATTTGGATTTTCCGGTTCATTAAAACATTAACGATAAATTTGATTAAGGTTTGGTCTTGTACCATTTTTTGGGATTGGGTTCAGTAAGATTAGGATTGGAAGAGCTAGAATCGATCTTCCTTCTTGCTCTTTTCTTAGGAGCCATGATAAAATCCCGAAAAATAATTTCAAACCACAAAAACAATGAATGCATAAACATCACATTCAATCCAAAAAAATAATCCAATAATCAAGGTAGCGTAAAAACCTATATTATATAGTTTAAAATCATATACAAGTATAAAGAAAAATTTTGGTGAAAAGAAAATTTAAAAACAATAAAGAAAAATATACGAGTATAATTTTATATTCGAACAAAAAATTTTAGTTTTGAAAAAGACTTTGTAAAATCTTTGAAAACAAAGTTATATACATACTAAAAATATAAATTTAAGACATAAGAACTAAAAAATATCAAAATATAAAGAAAATAGAGTTTATACCTTGAATATGGATGATGGATGGATGAAGAGATGATTTTGCACAATGCTTGATGAGATTGCTTGGGTTTGATGTTAAAACCAAAAGCCCCCAAAGATTTTTTTTATAGATTTGTGAGAAAAAAAAGGGTTTGAAGGGATTAAATAAAGGTTGGTCGACTAGGGTTTGAATGGAAAATTTTGTGTTCAAGTTAAAATAGGAAAACCCTATTTTTAAAAGGCTCCAGCGGCTACGCGTACTGATACGTGATATATGCGTACCGAAACAACATACTGGTATAGTTTCTACACATACTGATCCTTGACCCATATCAGTATAGGTTCACCTGTATTGAAATGTTGCCCCTGATACCCGTATCAATACGCTATTCACCATATCGATACCTCTTGACCAAAAAAAACATTTTGGCTGCAAAGGACCCAAAAATTCAAACTTAATCGAATTGATATGCATGTGAATGATATGAGATCATCATGTATGGGAAAAAATAGATTCATACTCCCCTAAACAACATGAATAGATGCACATAGGATCACAAACACACAAGCATTGAAACCAACCAAATTGGCTCTAAGGTTCAAGAAAGGCTAGTAAGCCCTCTCTCCTAAGAGACCAAAAATGCTCTTTGTCTAAAGGTTTGGTAAAGATATCCGCTAATTGGTTCAAGGTGTCTACATATTCTAGAACTATATCATTTTTCAAGACATGATCTCTAATGAAATGATGCCTTATCTCTATGTGCTTGGTTCTAGAATGTTGGATGGGATTCTTAGTGAGACAAATGGCACTAGTATTGTCACACTTTAGAGGTACGGTTCCTATATCAATTCCATAATCTAAGAGTTGTTGCTTCATCCAAAGGACTTGAGCATAACAACTTTCGGCCGAAATGTATTCCGCCTCAGTGGTAGTTAATGCTACACTATTTTGCTTCTTAGAAAACTACGATATAGGCATACTATCTAGGAATTGACAAGTACCAGAGGTACTCTTTCTATCTATCTTACAACCTCTATAACCTGCATCTGAATAAACATGCAAACTAAAGGATGAGTCTATGGGATACCAAAGACCTAAACAAGGTGTGTCTCTAAGGTATCTAAAGTTCTCTTAATGGCTTGAAAGTGTGATTCTCTTGGACTAGCTTGAAATCTAGCACACAAGCAAACACTAAACATAATATCTGGTCTACTTGCGGTAAGATAAAGCAAAGATCCTATCATTGATCTATAAAATTTTAAATCAACACACTTACCTCCTTCACCTTTGTCAAGCTTTGTAGAAGAGCTTATTGGTATGGCTTGAGGTTTCACATTCTCTAAGTCAAACTTCTTGAGCATATCCTTGATGTACTTAGCTTGATTGATGAAGATACCATTTTTCCTTTGTTTGATCTGAAGCCCTAAAAAGAATGAGAGCTCCCTCATCATGCTCATTGTTGTGTGTGATAAGTGCTACGCAAATGTGCAAGTATTCACGTTGCAAGTAATAAAGTGATTCGAGTATCGTCTCCACAGGGATTGGTTTGGGCCACTTTGCTTAAGTTACTGCACTGTGAAAAGTAAAAACACAATTGATAGTAGGAGTTGATTTTAACGAGTAAAGTAAAAGCAATAAACTAAAAGAATACATGAAATTAAAATAGAGAATAGGCCAGGTTATCGTGAGTTGAGGTGTGATAGCCGATTGGATCGTCTTGGTAAAAGAGTGCAAGGGCAACTCAGTTGCTGTGGCAACTTGCACAGTGGGGTTGCCTTGGCAACTAATCGATGGTTGCCTGGGCAACTACTTGGGCGTCTGGGCAGCAACTTCAAGGTTCGGCAGAGCATTCTTCAATGGTTTCTTCTTATCCCTAAGTCGAAACTCTAGCTACTTGTGCATGCCTTGATAATACATCCCTGCGTGAATCAAGGGTGAACAACAACCAATCTTGTGCTCCTCTTAGCCGTTGAAATCCTTAACTTATTCCTAAGCCGGATTAATCTTCACCATCAATGGATTGAATAAAGACCATACTCATTCGTTTCTTGAATCTAACTCTCCCGATATTAGATAAATAGATGAAGTTACGAGATCCTCTCCCAATTCACTCGCAAACAAGAATAAAAGCCAAGAATGAGTAAACCTTGAATAGAAAAGTGCAAACTCTTATTACCTAAACAAAATTCAATTGTTTCTCACAACAACAAAACACAATACCCCAACCAATCAAGTTAGTTCATGGTTGGGTTCAAAAGATATACAAAGAATAATCCCCAAACCATGAATCTAATGGAAGCAAAGAAGAAGAAGAATAAATCAAACTCTCTCCCCCTTGCTCTCTTGTCGAAATTTCTCTCCTCTCTCCCTTTGGTGTTGTCGAAATTTTCCCTCTTCTTGCTCTCTATGGAATTGTCGAAATCTCCTTCTTATTTATAGGGCTAGGCCAAAGTCCTTCTTTGAGGAGGAGTTTAAGTTGGAATTAAATTATCTTTAAAGAATATAATTCTTTATTATAATTGTATTCCTACTAGAACTTCTCCTATCTTCTTGGAATTTAATTCTTCTTTAATCTCTGCATGGAAATCAAATTCCTTTGGGTTTGGGCTTTGCTCCACGTCATCTTGGGCTTGTATAGTCATCAATTTCGACTACCATATCACATTGTTCTTGTCGACAATTGCCATGGCAACTGGCTCGGCGTCTCCTTCATGCATTGCCCTGGCAACTAGCTCGGCGTCTCATTCATGCATTGCCCTGGCAACTAGCACTAGCATTGCTTTGGCAAGTGATCCTGCACACACACAAAAATACACCAAAGCAGCATCTTTTCCCACAAAAATCACCAAGTTATGTAATCAAGCTCAACGGTGGAAAGAAACATGAATTAATGCATGAATAACTAATTATGCAACTAATATGAGCTTAAGTCTAACAATAATATGAGTAAAAAGGGTAATAAAAATAGTACTTTTGAACACTTATCACACCCCCCAAACTCAAACTATTGCTTGTCCTCAAGCAATGCAAACTAACAATTACCTGCCAAGACTTTAATCATCAAAGACATGCTTCAAACTTGAATTCAAACCTCGGAACCGTGGCACAAAGTATGATCACCTTTTAATTTTTCGAATAACACAAAAATTACCCGGAACCAAACTATAGTGCTCGTGACAATGTGTGTGCGTAGTTGTGTACAAGTTGATTTTCAAGATTTTATGTGAATAGTAGGCTTTTATCAATTTAATTACTGGGGCATTTATTTTAATTTTCACTAGAGCCAATTTCGGGCACCTCTAGTGAAGTAAGCAATTTCTCATTTTTTTTAGTCGACTAGAGCCAATTTCGGGCACCTCTAGCGATTCTTTAATGTGCATTAACTACTAGAGCCAGTTTCGGGCACCTATAGCAAGAAAGTGCATTTACTACTAGAGCCAGTTTCAGGGCACCTCTAGCAAGAAATTAACTTTTAATTTTCAATTTTAAATTTACCCTAATTTTAAGCAACCTAAGTTCACTAAGTTTCTTTCAATCAACAAGCCGCAACCGTGTAAAAAAAATTCAGCATCATACTAAAATTCTAAGTTCTTTTCATGTAATCCTAAAATTAAAGGTTCTTTCAATTAAGTGCAGTGGCAAAAATTCATCATTGGATATTCAACAAGTCTTAAGCAATTAAATCAAATTAAAGGCATGACAAGTAACATATGCAACCTATATGTGATTGCTAAAGATGAATGCAACTAAACATGAAACTAACTAGAAACCAACACCCCCCAAACTCGAGAGAAGCATTGTCCTCAATGCACGTAAAAGTGAAACAAAATTTAAAAGAAACTAAATGAAATGAGTTAGTCAGAGAGGTCGTCACCTCGAGTGATGAGTTTCCTTCGTGCCGTTTGCTTGATTCAATTTCCAGTCAGTGGTTGAATGCTTGTGGCTGGTACCGCGTGAATAGCATTGCCTTGATTTGGTCCATGTTTGCCGATGCAGTTTACTTGCATGTGCATCGATAGTTGCCGAAGCCATTGTTGTTGCTGGCATCGCATCGCCATTTCATTGTGGTTCTTTGTGGCGAGTAGTCGTGCAAGAAATTTCCTTATCATGGTGGTTGTGAGTCTTGTTGTGGAAAAGAAAATAAAGAAAACCTGAAAACTAAAGATAATGAAGAAAAATAAAATATCTCCTAAAAATAAAAATGAAAATAAAAAGAAAAAAAAATATTGAAAGGAGAGCATGCTCAGGCATCTCCTAAAGTGACCACTTCTAATGTTCTTTGCATATCCGAGAAAACTTGAGGAGAGTCATTTTCGATACTTCTTATAGTCCATCCGTACCCTCCATCGGGTGACAATATTGCCCAAAAAGAGTTGGGCCAATGTGCTCCCAGCTACTCTCTTTTGCATTACCATGGTGGAGGTGTCTTTCTTCTTTGTTCGCTTGTAGTCCATGTATACTCTCCACCTTGCTACTATTCCTGAAGGCACAAATATATTAATAGGAAAAATTATATCCATTCTCGACCATTCAATTACCTCATTCTTGTCGACTTCTATCATGGTTGGATGTAGCCTTTGTTGTCGTGGCAATTGCTGCTCAAGCCAATTGCCGTGGCAATCAGTTGTCAAATTTTGCTTTAAGTCAAGGGAAGAATCAATTTTCTGAAGAGCTTTATGAATCCAAACACCTTTTTCTTTTGGCCTCTCAAACATCTCCATCAGTAGAGATTTCGATGGCTTCAAATCTACCAACCTCGGTTCCTCAAGACATACCTACAATGGACTAGGTGAGCTTTTAAAGAATTCGAAAGGTTCAACCATTACCTACTCATATTCCATTGGCAAAGTACTATCATCTCATTGATCTTGCATGTGGTCGTGCAATTGCCGTGGCAATTGTAGATGAGAGCAATCTACAGATTCCTGCTTCAACATCAACGTTGTAACCTTCTGGGCATCAGGTTCCTCAGAATTTGCTGTAGTATTGTTGTTCTTAGCTTCACTGAGTGTTGTCGCGGCATTGCTCTGTTCAGGCTCCTCAATCATTGTCGAGGCAATTTGTTGTTCAGGCTCATCATGTGTTGGGCAGTCTCTCTCATTGGCATCCTCTTGACTTTGAGGTTCTAGTTGTTCCCCACACATCAGAGAGATTTCTTTGCATTGCTCCTTATCCTCTTGCCTTGGGACGTCAGTATCCCTAGGAATGAATTGTTGGTGCATGTTATCCATGACATATGTGGATCTCCCCAATTGATCTTCTGAATCCCCTAAGGTTGCATCCCACTGAGCTATCCTCGTATCCATAGATTTTGATAGTTCTCGAATCTCTTCAATTGATTCGTCAAGTCTAGCCAAGGAAGCTAGTAACGTTTCCTCCAAGGAATTGGAATGCTCTTGAAAAGGACTACATTGCCATGGCATATCTGTTGTCGCGGCAAAATTGTTATGGTAAAAAAAAATTTGAGCTTTTTGACCATACCATGAAGAATTTTGCTGGTGGTTCCCTCTATGGTCCTTCATGTAGTTATACGCACCGAAAATGTGAGGGCAATTTTCAAACACATGATGTTCTCCACACATAGCACAAGATTTTTCCACGGTATAAGTTCTTTGGGCTTTTCTCGGTTGGTATAGGTAATCATCAAAGGGTGCAAGAAAATCTTGATTGGATTGATTCATATCTTCCAACATCATCTCTCGAATAGATTGGCTTTTATTTCCCGACATGTTGATGTCCCTTAACTTGTAGCGCACCTAAAATTTTTTTTGATAAAACAAACAAAAAGAAAAGTTAGTAAAACTAAGAGAAAAAAAATGCAATAACAAAAACAACTAACACCAATTGCCAATCCCCGGCAACGGCGCCAAAAACTTGTTGCGCGTATTAAGTGCTACGCAAATGTGCAAGTATACACGTCGCAAGTAATAAAGTGATATGAGTATCGAGTATCGTCTCCACAGGGATTGGTTTGGGCCACTTTGCTTAAGTTACTGCACTGTGAAAATAAAAACAAAATTGATAATAGAGGTTTTAATTAACGAGAAAAGCAAAAGCAATAAACTAAAAGAATGGATGAGTATACATGGACTACAAGCGAACAAAGAAGAAACCTCTGGTAAAATTAAAAACACAAATAAAGGATTATAGAAGTTTAACTAATCTAGAAAGCAAATAAAGTAAAAGAAAAGATGAATTCAAATGAGAGAGATAGGACAGGTTATCGTGAGTTGAGGTGTGATAGCAGATTGGATCGTCTTGGTAAAAGAGTGCACGGGCAACTCAGTTGCCGTGGCAACTTGCACAACGGGGTTTCCTTGGCAACTATTCGATGGTTGCCTGGGCGACTAGTTGGGCAACTACTTGGGCTTCTGGGCAGCAACCTTCAAGGTTCGGCAGAGCGTTCTTCAATGGTTTCTTCTTATCCCTAATTCGAAACTCTAGCTACTTGTGCATGCCTTGATAATACATCCCTGCGTGAATCAAGGGTGAACAACAACCAATCTTGCGCTCCTCTTAGCCGTTGAAATCCTTAACTTATTCCTAAGCCGGATTAATCTTCACCATCAATAGATTGAATAAAGATCATATTCATTCATTTCTTGAATATAACTCTCCCGATATTAGATAAATAGATGAAATCACGAGATCCTCTCCCAATTCACTCGCAAACAAGAATAAGAACCAAGAATGAATAAACCTTGAAATAGAAAAGTGCAAACTCTTATTACCTAAACAAAAACCAATAGTTTCTCACAACCACAAAACACAATAACCATAGCCAAGTAAATTTAGTTCATGGCTAGGTTCCAAAGAAACACAAGATAAATAATCCCTAGCATGAACCCAATCGAACAAGGAAGAAAAGATGAAGCTTGTCGAAAATCCCTTGCCCTAGATGCTTGTCGAAAATTCCCCTTGCTTTCTCCCTTGGACTTGTCAAAATTTCCCCTAATGCTCTCTCTCTTTGATTGTCGAAATCTCCTTGCTATTTATAGGGCTAGGCCAAAGTCCTTCTTTGAGGAGGAGTTTAAGTTGGAATTAAATTATCTTTAAAGAATATAATTCTTTATTATAATTGTATTCCTACTAGAACTTCTCCTATCTTCTTGGAATTTAATTCTTCTTTAATCTCTGCATGGCAATCAAATCCCTTTGGGTTTGGGCTTTGCTCCACGTCATCTTGGGCTTGTATAGTCATTAATTTCGACATCCCTATTGCATTTTCTCTTTGTCGACAATTGCCATGGCAACTGGCTCGGCGTCTCCTTCATGCATTGCCCTGGCAACTAGCTCGGCATATCCTTCATGCATTGCCCTGGCAACTAGCTCGGCATTGCTTTGGCAAGTGATCCTGCACATACACACACAAAGCACACCAAAGCAGCATCTTTTCCATAAAAACTACCAAGTTATGTAATCAAGCTCAACGATTGAAGGAAACATGGATTAATGCATGAATGGCTAACTATGCAACTAATATGAGCCTAAGTCTAACAATAATATGAGTAAAAAGGGTAAGAAAAATAGTACTTTTGAACACTTATCACACCCCCAAACTCGAACTATTGCTTGTTGTTGCGCGTAATAAGTGCTACGCAAATGTGCAAGTATACACGTCGCAAGTTATAGTATAAAAGATATCGTCTCCGTAGGGATTGGTGCTACTTCAAGAATCTAGTCTCTTGCACTGTAAAAGTAAAAACACAAGTAAAGGATTATAGGAGTTTAACTAATGACTAATCTAGAAAGCAATAAAGTAAAAGAAAAGATGAATTCAAATGAGAGAGATAGGCCAGGTTATCGTGAGTTGAGGTGTGATAGCCGATTGGATCGTCTTGGTAAAAGAGTGCACGGGCAACTCAGTTGTCGTGGCAACTTGCACAACGGGGTTGCCTTGGCAACTAATCGATGGTTGCCTGGGCAACTACTTGGGCGTCTGGGCAGCAACTTTCAAGGTTCGGCAGAGCGTTCTTCAATGGTTTCTTCTTATCCCTAAGTCGAAACTCTAGCTACTTGTGCATGCCTTGATAATACATCCCTGCGTGAATCAAGGGTGAACAACAACCAATCTTGCGCTCCTCTTAGCCGTTGAAATCCTTAACTTATTCCTAAGCCGGATTAATCTTCACCATCAATAGATTGAATAAAGATTATATTCATTCGTTTCTTGAATCTAACTCTCCCGATATTAGATAAATAGATGAAATCACGAGATCCTCTCCCAATTCACTCGCAAACAATAATAAGAACCAAGAATGAATAAACCTTGAAATAGAAAAGTGCAAACTCTTATTACCTAAACAAAAACCAATAGTTTCTCACAACCACAAAACACAATAACCATAGCCAAGTAGATTTAGTTCATGGCTAGGTTCCAAAGAAACACAAGATAAACAATCCCTAGCATGAACCCAATTGAACAAGAATGAAAAGGATGAAGGAGGAGGCTTGTCGAAATCCTCCTTGCCCTTGATGCTTGTCGAAAATTCTCTCCTCTTGCCCTCCTTGGACTTGTCGAAATTTCCCTCTTCTTGCTCCCCCTATTGGATTGTCGAAATCTCCTTGCTATTTATAGGGCTAGGCCAAAGTCTTTCTTTGAGGAGGAGTTTAAGTTGGAATTAAATTATCTTTAAAGAATATAATTCTTTATTATAATTGTATTCCTACTAGAACTTCTCCTATCTTCTTGGAATTTAATTCTTCTTTAATCTCTGCATGGCAATCAAATTCCTTTGGGTTTGGGCTTTGCTCCACGTCATCTTGGGCTTGTTTAGTCATCAATTTCGACTACCATATCACTTTTACTCTTGTCGACAATTGCCATGGCAACTGGCTCGGCGTCTCCTTCATGTATTGCCCTGGCAACTAGCTCGACATCTCCTTCATGCATTGCCCTGGCAACTAGCTCGGCATTGCTTTGGCAAGTGATCCTGCACATACACACACAAAGCACACCAAAGTAGCATCTTTTCCACAAAAACTACCAAGTTATGTAATCAAGCTCAACGATTGAAGGAAACATGGATTAATGCATTAATGGCTAACTATGCAACTAATATGAGCCTAAGTCTAACAATAATATGAGTAAAAAGGGTAAGAATAATAGTACTTTTGAACACTTATCACACCCCCAAACTCAAACTATTGCTTGTCCTCAAGCAATGCAAACTCATAATTACCTGCCAAGACTTCAATTTTCACAAACTTAGCTTTGAACTTGATTTCAATTCTCTGAACCGGGGCACAAAGTATGATTGGCTTTTTATTTTTTGGAAAACTTAGGAGTTACTCGAAATCAAACTATAATGCTTGTGAGTGTGTGCGGAGTTGTGTGCAAGTTGATTTTTCGGATTCTATGGAAACAATAGGTTTTCAAATTACTTCATTGGGTTCTTTTTAACATGTTTTAACTAGAGCCAGTTTTGGGCACCTCTAGTGTTTTGTTTTTAGTTTTCTTAAGTTAATTTAATCGACTAGAGCCGGTTTCGGGCACCTCTAGTTAAAAAAATTTTGAACACATCCTAGAGCCAGTTTCGGGCACCTCTAGTGATAAATTTTTTTAGCACATGCTAGAGCCAATTTCGGGAACCTCTAGCATTCATCCAATTTTTATTCTAATCCCCTAATTTATTAATTATCAACCTAAGTTCACTAGAATTCCTTAAATCAATCAAACCACAACAGCGTTTCATCAAATTTAGCATCATAGTAAAATTCTAAGTTTTTCCATGGTTATCCTAGAATAAAAATTCTATCAATTAAGTGCATTGGCAAAGTCATCATCAGATATTCATCAAATCTAAGCAATTATTGTTCCAATTAAAGGCATGGCAAGCAATTTATGTATTCTAAATATAATACTTAAGATTGTAGCGAAGGTCTCGCTAAATAAAAACGATTGTTTTTGTTATGCTTTTTTGAAAGGTGTTTGTGATATTTAAAAATATTTATTCCGCAGGGTTTACAAAAAAACCTCATAAAAATGGAGTCGCCACCGGCCACTTAGGTAGGCCGGACAACACAAAACCAGAGATTCAAAAAGACAGGGTTCGGGAGTCGGTTACGGATGGGGAAGGATTAGCACCCCCACACCGCCCAAAAAAATTGGTACTTTAATAATTACCGCTTTATTAATATTGGATTTTCCGGATTAGAGTGACGATTATTTTAAATTTCGGTCATAATTGCGAATATATTTTAAGGGTCCCGTTATCCGAGAATAAACGCCCAACCACTATCACTACGCTTGATACTGGCCCCGTTTATGCTCGGATAAAAGGACACCGCATTAACAATTTATATCTCAATATGCAATCTTAATGGCAAAAATATAAAACATGGTAAAATGTTTAAATGTTGTAAATATTGTCATAATGAATGTTAATCTAACATAGATGATATTCTAGACTAAAACATGCATATACATATTATTCTAAATAAATGATAAAAAAAACTATCATATGTCAAAATAATAAGGCAGGAATGAGTACATATATACGAACAAGTATTTCAAAAAGACATGCATACTGGTAATAAAACATATTTCAACATATACGGGTCCACATGTCGTACAAAAAGGGTAAATATACTAATATGTAGCCCTAAAAATAAGAAAGCACACACACATATAAAAAATACTAAATATGCCATGTAATGAATTAACTAAAACATAACATGCTTGATACGGAAAACCGGATAAAAATATAAATATTATATTTAACACATATATACATAAAAACATAAAACGAGTCATATACGAGAGACATAAAATAAAATAATATCAACATATACGATTATAATACGAACAATAATATTTACAAAGAAAACAGACTGAAATGAAAGAAAAACAAAAGTCATGGCGAAATTAAAGAGCAATAATATGTAATTTGGGGACGAAATTGCGAAACAAACGAAACCTAAAAGGACCAGAATTGTAATTAGACCAAGGGGTAGACCCAAAGTGAAAAATTCAAAAACGCGGGATGGTTAAGGGCGTAATTTTCCCATTTAGAAACTGATTCGGTGTAATTTAGTGACTAAATTGTGACTTTTTGAAAACTCAGGGGGACTGGGACTGTGATTATACCATGCGGCAAGACAAAAATGAAAATATTGAAAACGCGGTGGGATTAAGTGTGTAATTTACCCATTTCAAAAATAATAATAACTATAAAAAGCCCGTTTTTAGACCGAAACCCATTTCCCCCCATTTTTGTTTCATTCTTCAGTTTCCCAAATAACCATGTTCATCTTTTTCTCTCAAGTGTTCTTGAGAAACCCAGAATCCGGCGGCCGGCCGCCGCTAACCGGCGCCGGTTGGCTCCCAAAATACACCAAAACCTTCCCCTTGTCGTCCTCAACATGAATCCGTGGTTGGATTCAGAGGATCCCCTTTTATTTATCCTAGATCTAAGAAATACGAACCCAAAAATATATTTTTTTAGACCAAAACGAAACCACAAGGGGTCTTCCCCTCCCTTTTGTTCACCAGATCTGGCTTGTAGAAGCCGAAAGGCTTGTCACAGAGGAAGGGAAGACCCACAGACAGAGCCGGTAAGACTTCTTTTCTTGTTTCTTTTTTATTTCTTTTTGTGTTTCGTATATGCATGCAAAGAAAACAGGTAAGAAAAAGAGACAAAAAATTACCACTTGACTGCCTTTTTGATTATCTTGACTGGTTACAAGTTTCTGGTTTTACAAGCTTTCTGTTCTTTTTTGTGTTACTACTCTCTCTGTTTTTTTTGCTCCTAAAATTATCCCCGTTACAACAATCCCGTTTCATATATATTACTGCCTCTGTATTTTGGTTGCAACTTGTATCTTCTTTTCCAGATCTGACATTTGCTTGTTGTCTTTGGCATAATCTGAACGGGGGACTGAATATCAGCGCGGTGGTGGTGTGGCCATTCTGCCAGAGGCCAGACGCATTTTCAGCCGTTAGATCAGATCTGATCTAACGGTCGAGATGGCTTGAAGAACGATCAGCCTGGATGAAGCCTCGATCTGATGAAACGGCTTCAGATTTCGCCACGTGGAGCTCCGCAGTCGAGGAGTCAGAACGCGTGGATCTTACGCGCGCGTGGGATATTAAAGCGTCCGCGCGTGGACCACACGCGCGCGTGGCACTCGAACGGTCCATACGTGTGGAGCACGCGCTTGGCAGATATTTTCAACTTCCATTGCATCGTGGTCGTTGGATCAAATCTTGATCCAACGGCCCACAGTTACCTGCACATTGTAATTAGATAGGATTCAGATTTGGGCCAAACGGGCCTTGTAATTGTATTTTGTAATTGGACTTGGATTTTATTTATTTGGGTTTAATATATATTTAATTTTTCATTTTACTAGCCCAATACTAATAATAGTATACTTATAACAGCAATACATACAAAAATATATACTTATATTATACGATCATTAATTAATATAATATTCTAGTATACGTACGTATAATCATACGTATAATTAACATGACATCTATATACGCTTATACCCTAGATACATACGCGACATACATACACCCCTAATACGTATACATAGCTTATACATGCACACATCACCTTATATTAGTAACATTCATATAATAAATATACATGCAATATTAATATATTTAAGTGAAAATGAGTGATTACAGTTGCCCCTCTTTGCTTGTTCTCGTGGAATGGGAAACAAAACAAAGATTCATAAGCACTCATTTTTATCAGACTTCCCTGTTTGTAGCCTTGGAAAAACGAATTCTTTTGGACATTTCCGCTCTTCTTTGGCTGAATCTTCAGGCTCGTAAGGTCTTCCCATATAGAGCTTCGTCACTTTCCGATCTTGGAGCTACAGGCTCTTTCGACATTGAACCCTTCGCTCTGATTTTTATCGGACTTCCCTGTTTGGTTTGGAAAAACGAATTCTTTTGGACATCTCCGCTCTTCCTTGGCTGAATCTTCAGGCTCGTAAGTTCTTCCTATATAGAACTTCGTCACCTTCCGATCTTGGAGCTACAGGCTCTTTCGACATTGAACCCTTCGCTCTGATTTTTATCAGACTTCCCTGTTTTGTTTGGAAAAACGAATTCTTTTGGACATCTCCGCTCTTCCTTGGCTGAATCTTCAGGCTCGTAAGTTCTTCCTATATAGAACTTCGTCACCTTCCGATCTTGGAGCTACAGGCTCTTTCGACATTGAACCCTTCGCTCTGATTTTTATCAGACTTCCCTGTTTGCAGCTTAGGAAAAACGAATTCTTTTGGACATCTCCGCTCTACCTTGGCTGATTCTTCAGGCTCGTAAGTTCTTCCTATATAGAACTTCGTCACCTTCCGATCTTGGAGCTACAGGCTCTTTCGACATTGAACCCTTCGCTCTGATTTTGAAGCTCGGAGTCTTTCCTATATAAGACTCTTTGCTTTTGACACAACAGGTTTCCTATATAACCCTGTGTCATAGGTGAATTGCTTGTGGATCGGGAGTTCTTCCTATATAGAATCATGAGTCTTCACCTTGGAGCCATCAGTCCCTCCTATATAGAACTTTTTGGCGTCTGGAATCTCAGAGCTGCAGGTTCTTCCTATATAGAACCTTTTACTCTAAGACAATAAAGCTCGGAGCCCTTCCTATATAGAACTCTTCGCTTCCGACACAGCAGGATTTCCTATATAATCTTGCGTGTCATGGGTGAATTGCTTTGACTGGGAGTCCTTCCTATATAGAACTGCGAGTCTTCACCCTGGAACTATCAGTCCTTCCTATATAGAACTTTCAGCTTCTGAAGCCTCGGAGAGGAGGATTCTTCCTATATAGAACCTCTCTCCAGAGCTTGAAAACATGTGCCTTTATGTAAAAACATTGTCTTCTCATTTGGGATTCACATCGTGATGACCCTCGATGTCTCTTTGGATCTGCAGATACCTGTTCGAGATGAAAACAAAATGCTATGACAAATGAATGAATTGACATGCTCCTAATCCTAGTGATGTCTGACTATTCATGATGCATGAGATTTGACGTTCGCTTTCTCCTTTCTTACGGGCATCGATACCCCGCTTCACTGTCAAGTTCAACCATCTCGACCTTTCTCTTTTTTCAATTCCGACTTGGAATTCTAGAGTGCCCTTTCGGGTTTTCACTTTAGAGAGATTTTTTTTGAGGGGGGTGCCCTTCTGGTTTTCACCCAAAAGATCTTTTTTGTTATCTCGTACGCCTTTCTTGAATAGACAGGACATGTGCCATTGGTTATCCTACCAGGTTGTTTGAAGCTTCCCGCTTTCCCTATCGACGGCCATTAGGGAACTAGAGGACGGAGTTAACATCGTTTTCTTTGATTACCTGCATTTTCAAGGTTAAATCATAATAATGCTTCGAAATCTCTTGTTTCATTATAAGCCTATGTTATCTCATCTGACTGAAATTGACAAGAAGGCTAAGAATGGATGCTCAAAACATAGTTTTATTATGATTAAGGTTTTGGGATATCTTAAAAAGAAAGGTATAACACACATGAAGATACAAAATCTCTCATTATCCTCGATATGAATGATACATGATCCTGTCAACTGGTGTAGGATTTTTTGCCCGAAGCTTCTTCTTCATGATGCTCATGGGGATACCCTTCTCCTCAGATATTCAACTTTTCAATTTACCCAAGCCGCCCTTCGCGGGTTTTCAACTCGAGTCCTTCCTTTGCTTCAAGACGCCCGATTTCGGGTTTTCACCCTGAGCTCTCCATTTTTTTAGAGATAGTATTTCTTGACAACGCATCAGAATTTACGAGATTTTTCAGCTCGTCCCCGTCCATTTCTGCTAGGATCAGGGCTCCTCCTGAGAAGGCCTTTTTTACGATGTACGGTCCTTCCCAGTTGGGCATCCATTTTC